>CM038678.1:508529627-509080205 GCA_021605205.1 Aegilops longissima | reverse complement strand
GCGGAACCGGACGCCCCGGACATGAACCGGGCGGCAGAGGCTCGACTCGACGCAGAGCGCGCGGATGCCGCTCATCGACGCCTCCGCAGCGGAACCGGAAGTCTGGACTTGAACCGGGCGGCGGAGGCTCGACTCGACGGGAGCGCGGATGCCGCTGCCATCGAGGCCCTTCGCAGGCGGAACGGACGCCCTCGACTTGAACTGGCTGTGCTCTCGTCCGCAGAGCGCCCGCACGCTCTGCTTGAACGAGTAGCTGGAGGCCGAGGACAACCACGGTGCGGAGACACACGTCGGCAGCGACGGCTGGTTCGCGCCGGCAGCCAAAGACGACGAGGCCGTCTCTTTCCGTGAGCAGTGATAGTTTTTCTTTATGTTGTTGTTTTTATGGATCTTTTGCTGTGTAAAAACATACTATTTGTTATGCAAGTCGCCTGACTTGGGTCAGTCTACCATTTCAGGCGGTTGGATGAATATCCTACGTCTCCTAACCCTTCTTTCCTTCTTCCTCACCTCTTCTTCTTCCCCAATAGACCACCGCACGGGCCGTACGGATACTCCCCAACATGCGGTTGGATAAACATACTCTATGAACGAAAATTATGTGTCAGCGATAGGATGGCTGAGTTTGGTTTGTTCACATGCGACAAGACGTGTCGATGGGTGTGTTCCCTTGGTTGGGTTTGCAGGCGTGTGAGCGATCGGTTGTGAGGGTGCGGTGCGACTGCTTGGCGTGCAGGAGCAACCGTGAGGGTGCGGTGCACCGCCGACAGCCGTCGCAAGTGTACCTCCTCATTTTGAAAACTTTAGGCAAGCTTGGCAAAATGTGTGGCGAAGTTTGGCAATGCAAGGCCTAGACCCAAACAGGATAAGTAACGCACGCATTAGGAGTACTAGTGTTAAAAAAGAAAGGCGGGTTTTCCTTGGCGGGATTTAATCGATACAAATCCTCGCTTCACGTGTCAATTAATGCGATTTTTTCTCGAAAGACCAAAGAGCTAACCATCTCACTCCTCATCGCTTGATTAATGCAGCGCCATGCAAACGAACCTTCTCACTTCCGCATGCATGCAGGGGATATTAATGTCCTTGGTTGCTAACCCCATCAATTTTGCCTCGATTAGTGTTAGTGGCCCTTTGCAAATTGTAATTTTGATATACTGGCGTTGTGTACAAAAAATGGAGGTAGTAACTATATTTGAATTCCTTGCCCATTGCGGTGACGTTGACTTTTTTTTGTGGTTTGGCGAAGTGCGTTCGATGGAGAACGCCATTGAGGGAGACCACGGTAAGTCGTTCGAAGTGCCGCCGCAAGCCGAGACAACCGCCTTTATTTGCATCCAGAAGTCCTTTACTAGTACTACTACTAGGAGTACTAGTGCGGTGAGATGGTTTCTCAAGAAGACGATGGAGAAGCGGAGTCAGCGAAGAGTGAAATGATAGTTGCTTCGTCCGTGCTTTGTGATTTGACGCCTCACTGCTTTGTGATTTGTGATAGAAGGGACAGGGGAGTAGACTCTGTGCTCTATACTGTACTACATGCGCCCAAGCATGGGAGAAAGAAGAGAGACGTTGCATTTTCTATTCCTTCAATCAATCAATCAAGGAGCTTGGTTCCATCTTTTGGCTTTGGCAACACCGCCCACAATGGTTCCCACGATGCCAATTCACATTTGGCTACACATTGTGGATGCCCTTAACCGTACCACTTGGTTTTGCTCCTGTGTGCTATCTATACAAATCTCAATTATATTGATCTAAAAAATTATAGAATCAAAGATTAGTAAAAAGGAGGTGATTTTGCCATGCGGATGGCGGGGGAGGTTTCTTATTTTTGGAGGACGTTGTCCTGGCGGTTTGCTAACATGCGGTCCCACGTGTTAGTGCTTTACCAAGCTGATCCGCGTCCCACATGAGGCAGAACAACGGCGAAGCAACACGTGGTTAAGTTGAAGAAGATGAGGGAGAAGCGGATTCAGCAACGAGTGAAATGATGGTTGCTTCGTCCCTCCAACTTCTTTTTTAGCATTATTACTTCGTCCCTCCAACTTAACTGCGGGAAAGGTGCAGCTTTGTGATTTGACGCCTCATTGCTCATTACTACGCCGGCGCCATGGTCGGGTGCTTCACCCCGCTGCTCGCATTGTATTCGGTATGGCACGTGGACCCGTAGCTTGATGTCCCACATGTCGCGAAAGGGACTAGAAGATTTATGAAAGCGAAGCGCCCACTCTTACGACGGAGGAGTAGATGACACGACGGCCCGTTGAACTGTCACTTGTCTTGTATAGTACTATAGTTTTGCTGTTTCGCACGATCCATCGATACAAACCCGATTAAACAGGAAAGGGCGGATTTTTCCCAGCGGTAGATGATATCGCCATACATTTCAAAGGCAATTTTAATGTATGCAAACTGAATAATTATAAGTAACAATATGATATCTAGTAAAACTAAAACACATATGATTTATTGTGTTAGAGTGTAGTAGTAGTGCTGTATTGCATAGTTGTTAGATGTAACATGCGAGAACGTAGAGATGTAGTTTTGGAGGGCCTACAGAGAGAAAAGCGTATACGGTCACCGAACTTCGAATAAGCTGATTACGGTCACTATATACGCTTTTGCGGTGATTATCCGGTCACTTGCTCACAGTTCAGCATCGGATTGCACTCGCTGACCGCCAAATAGTCTGCGTGGCGCCATGTTGACTAGTTAAATTGACCACGTTCCTTGTGGGTCCCACTGTCGATTCGCATAGGGAAAAGGTCGATAAACACAAATTTACGCAGGCGCGACAAGGCTCCAACCCGCGCGAGGAATCACCTGGTTGTGTATGTGTCTGCCGGGCCTGATGTGTGCGCATGCGTGTAGGTTGAGCACTTGAGCGTGAGAGTGTGTGTTGGTCGTGTGGTGTCTTGGTGTGTGCATGCATGCGTGCGTGTGTGCGTGTGAGTGTTGCGTGCGTGCGTGGCTGCGTGTGTACGTGTGAGTGTTGCGTGCGTGCGTGGGTGCATGTGTTTGTGTGAGTGTTGCGTGGATGGAGTTCGTGTGCATGCGTGCGTGTGTGTATAATCACCACACCAGCTCCTGTGTGTTAAAACAGACGGCTCAACATACCAATACAAGGCCACCTTGTCCGCTGTGCCCGCGGTCATGACTTCGAACCACCGTCAAAATATTTTTTGTCGTTTGTTTTCATTCTTACAAGCAAGATGCCCGTGCGTTGCACGTAACATCAAGATGCATTTGTATGACTTGTTTATCTTGTGAGAGAAAAGGATGAACGAGGGAAGGCCTTATTTGCAAATGTGGAGAGGTGTGTGGGTACCTTTTTGCAAAATTGCCATAGTTTCTTTCCTATCCGCCGATATAAATCGGACGGCCTATATTGCAGGATGGCAGGCACACCATCATCACCAACTCTTTTTTTATAAGAGTGTATTTTATGTATTTTATAATAGTGTAGATGTAGAGTAGATACAAGTCGGCTGTGTGGGCACGATGTTAGTGAGATAATGCGATGCAACACTAGAGGTGCCACGTGGAGCGTTTAATCGGTCAACTAGTCATGTCATGAGCAAATACAAAGTTGTACGGTGAGCCCGTGACTGTATAATAACCACTAAACGTAAACGGTGACCGTAATGAGTGGATTATGAAGTCTAATGTATGTATCGTGCTTTCGCTTCGAATACAATGATCATCATTGCATATATCGCGAGAGAAAGATGAAACAAGCGTGAATTTTCTGGGGGCTTACTTTTAGAGGACCTGGAGATAGTTTTGTGTGCATACGTGAAAGGGGCGTCTGGGGGGTATGCGATGAGAGAGAGATTCTCTTCGTTTCTCTTTATTATGACTAACTTTGTATATAGTATAAAAATATACAAATTCACAGTGCGGAATAAATATCATTGTGGGCACCATGCAATGCAAATTAGCGTTCGTACTCCTCCATATAACTTTGTAATGTTGTATATATGTAGAAACTCTAAAATAATTTTTTGGCCACACTTTATTCAAAAGGAATGTTGTATGCTAAATAAACGTGAAGAGAGGGCTTTTTAGATCAATGGGGTATGTGATGTAACATGTGTGAATGTGTAGTTGATGCATTTGGCGGGGCCTAGAGAGGTATGTGTGTGTATTACGTATTCGAGAGAGGCATGGATAGAGGGGCCGACGGGGGTGGGAGAGATAGCACGAGAAATGAGAGTGGTCTAGAGAGAGAGAGACGAATATGACGTCACGACAAGAGATTCCATTCCCTTGAGTGTGTATATGCAAGGGGGGAGGGAATAGAGGCACCAGGAGAAATTTTGTGTGTGGTGTTTGTGTTGGTATGTGTGGGTGTGAGAAGATAATGAGACGTGGGGGCAGAGGGTGTGTCACCGCGTGAGGTCCGGTGGGTCGAGGTGAGGCCCTTCGTTCGGTTCCGTCCTGCGCCACATTGGTCGGCCCATGACACATTTAGGAAGACCCATGGATGACTAGTCGTAAAAGACAAAGATGGTAGAATTTTTAAGGACTCTGTGTCCACTGACAAAGGCGGCTAGGATTTGTAACCCTTTGTTCTTGGACTAAGGTAACCCCTTTCTCTCTGATATTACTATTCATCCAACCTAACTTTAAGGGGCATCCTACAAAATGCTCTGCTAGAATCATACTCGTCGATTAGGAAGAGAGGTGTGAGATAATGCGTGAGAGACAGTCATAAAGATAATGTGCGTACATGAGACACGTAGGCAGGTCCATGTATATAGAAAGGGTCGATGAGGATTGTGCGTGTGTATGTTTGTAGAGGAAGAGTGCTTGTGATAAAGGTTAGTGAAAACAGTTGTAAATGGTTACGAGAGGAGGAGGGTTATATCTAGAGCATGTGTGCGTAGAAAGACACCTCGGGAGAGAGTGTGTGAGCATGTGAGAGACCACCGATGGAGAGTGAAACTACACGTAAAAGACTGCTCTACACATTGATTAAAGATATAAATTGTATCCAAATATTAGGATGGGATCATGATATTTGCAATTCGCGTAAGGAGCGGTCATTGATCCATCAGACATCTAGATTCTATCAAATTTGAGCATGTCTATGTTATTATTCGACACAATTGATCCACATAGTTAGTATTTTGAACTCCAGACAATGCATCGCTTTAGCAATCGAATATAAACGTGAGTATAGTTCATGTTGTGTGTGTAAAGCACATTATACATATGAAAGTTACACAATGGACATTTATAAATAGCTACCTATGAACTAGCATACATTTGAATTCAACCTAAGGTGGTTTAAAAAAATCGAATTCAACATGAAGTCCATTCAATTATTTGAATTTGATATCATGGCATTTGTAAACCATACCTAAACTATGGGGGTACCAATCTTTGCTCTGATTTTGTACATAATAGCATATGTAGTCGTGTACAAAATAGATTCAAATTTAGCTCCTCCATTCCAAAATAATCGTAGTTATAGGATTTTCAAGTGTCAAAATTTCAAAAGGAAGCGGATAATTTAATGAGGTTTTCAAACATACAAGGTCAAATATAACGTTGTCTATTTAGGTCAATCCTCATAGTTCAAGAGTACTCTAAACGTGAATGCTTGTGTTTCAAAATTTGAACGAAGCGCCAAAAGAGCCTCTACTACCTCAAACCGTGTGAGACCAATGTTTGGTAGTACAAGGAAATTACTTTTCTAATAACTCCGACCTGTGAAACCTACCGCCCGACGTCCAAAGGTCTAAACCGGGTAGGTTTGTAGCTTCATCTAGATGCCACGCAACCGCCTCGAAAAACATTCATACACAATGGCCGCCTAAGCACACATGCAGCATGCCGAAATCGCTCCCGCCCACTATTTGGGACACCTAGGATTACCATCCTACCCCCGACCCGCAGTAGGTCCGAAATTTAAGAGGGGGGCAAAGTTTGTACTTTCCCCAAATTTCAAACAAGCGCGTCCCATCTTCTATTCAAAAAGCCAAAAACAAGCGCGTCCCAGACTGAAACATGGTTCCCCCACCCGTCCGATTCCCCATTCGTACTCCGTGGGCGCCAAAACTACCTCTCCACCAGCCGCGAAACCCCGGCGTCCTCCGTCCGCCACCCCATCCCACCCATCAACCGCCGCCCTCCTCCATCACGCCGGAGCCGATACCCCGACGTCGTCGTCCACCGCAACCTCAACCGCAACGCCCTCCACGGCTAGTAGTTGAAGCCGAGGCCGAGCCGTCCGTACCCGAGCCAGTTCAACCACGCCGTCCTGCGCCTCACCGCTGCCGCTCCAACATCGCCACCCTCCACCGCACCGGAGCTGTTCTTGCTACGTCGTCCTTCGCCGCCTCGGATCTGCTTCCCCTCCGCCGACATAAGGCCACGGCAACACAGTCAACAATTTGGCCATGGGTTCGTCCAAGCCTGCACCCTCCAGAACATCGGTTTCCCCGGTAAAAAGAAGAAGATCGCCGCGACATGTGGAGGTGACCACACCGGCAACCAAAGAAGGTACTCCTCTTCCCTTATTCGTGCAAATCTTACGTCTCTGCTTGCACGGTATTCATCCCACAGAAGACACTAGTTGACCGCTTCTTCTTGATACTAGATGTTCCTAGTAACTCGCGATGCACAAGGTTTCTCCTCATATACTATTTCACCTTAGCTAGAGGTCCGTCGCCCCCCTGAATTTCAATTTCTGGCCAGTTGATTCCCAATTAACGGAAGCATTCCCCGGCGTAACAGGCGCTAGTACGACTATTACGCCGGGGAAGCAGCGCCTTGGTGTTTATCTTAGGGGCATCTGCGGCCTAGAGCTACTGGCGCCCGATCTGGAGGTCGGCCGGGATTAAAGGGATGGCTTGGGGGCGCTGCCAAGCATGGCGGTGGTGTGAGGTCGATGGGAGGGCGGGGCGGCGGAGGCACGGGTCTGGGCCGGTGGTCGCTGGCGGTTCGAGAAAGATCGTCAACAGTGACTGGCGGGAGGTAGATGAAGGCCATCTGCCCGTTCCTTATAGATCGGACGGTTCATTAAAAAATCGACTGACCTATTTATTTTCAGTCGACTGTTATCTTAGATATGACCACATGTGGTGGTGTGCTGGAGGAGTACCTGCATTTCCTGTGCTCATATATTACAAAATCATACGGAGTAGAATCTAATTTTGTTTGCCATGCAATGTTGTAGAGCTATCATATGTCTCCTGTCATTTATTTTTCAGCCACCTGCTATCTGCTACTTTTACAGTGCACTAGTTCTGCACACACTTCACCCTTACTCTCACTATTGTGTTTTTATGCAAGGGTATTTCAGACTCTGCTGCCATGAGAGAAGCCAAAAAGAAAAGAGAGAAGTCGCTCCAGCTTCGTATGCTGGTAGGCAAGACACGTTACAACGCTATAAAGGGTGCAGTGTCAGCAGATGGAGACGGTAAACGTAGCTCTGGAGTTGATGACCTCGCTTGCAATGAACCACCATCCTAGGTGCTTGCTTTAACTTCGCGGTGTCATATGTGGTTGCATGTTCCATATGGTGTCTAGCTTGTATTCGAAAGGCCGAAGTCGGTCTTTATTAAGATAAGTAAAGATATTTTTTACATGAACAACCATCCCGTGAGCACGAGAAGACAAATAGCTAGTCAGGGCACTGGCCGAGCCAGTGACAAGCCCAGCAAAGACAGGCATCACCTGGAAGCCAACTAAAAAGCCGCGATGGTGGCGAAGCAGCCCGCCTCCCACCAGGCTCTCAGGTCCTAGATGATCATGTTCACCACTCCAGCCGGATGTCTAGCTTGTATTGCTTCCAATTTGGTTAAATTGCATCTGCTTAGCTTACACATTATACCTTTGAATATGACATGCCTTTCTGTTTTTGGTACATACTAGTACATCTATGTATTAACCATGTTCTTACATCAAACTAATGTTCTTGTGTATCCCTCATCAATCACTTATGACGAGGCAGGCAGGCAAGGGGACTACTCCTCATTTAAAGAATGCATGTCGCCTCCGACATGATTCTCAAGAAATGAAATGCTAGATGAAGATAGTGAATGTAGCTCAGTAGTTGATTACAACATTTCCCCTACACTAGCATCGCAGTGCTTGCTCTAACTTGGCAGCGTGATATGTGGTTGCATGTTGCATATGGTGTCTAGATTGTAATTCTTCCAATCTGGTTAAACTGCATGTGCTAGTTTGCTTAGCTTATACTCCTGTAAATGTGACATTATACCTATTAATGTGACATGCCTTCTGTATTTGTACATAGTACATCTGTCTATTAAGCATGTCCTTACATAAAACTATTGTTTTTTGTATCCCGCATCAATCAATATGACGAGACACCTTTAGTATATGCGGTGCGATATTAGTTGCATCTTTCATATGATTTATAGCATCGCTGCTTCTAATTTGTTGAAATTCCATTTATGATGGGGCGCTTTTAACTTGGCGAGTCATATTGGTTGCATCTTTCATGTGGTGTCTAGCTTGCATTGCTTCTTATTTGCTGGAATGGTTTTCGCTTAGTTTACACAAACAGTTGTGAACATGCCATGCCGTCTGTTTTTCGTACATATTCCATCCTGGTATCATGTGTTTGCCTTACATCAAAGTAGTGATTGTCGTTATCATGCATGAATGAGTTACGAAGAGAGAATTTTATTGCTTTTTCTTGTCGGTTTTACTTGACAATTCAAAATCAATAAAGCGGAAGGAAGTTAGCAAGGCAGCGGATAAAGGTGCTCCTTCCAAGCGGAGGGCCTCTCAGATTTCTACTCCTCCACACCCCAAGATGATTTCCAAGACAACACATGCATAGACACTCAACAAAGCTGTGTTTATGATGAGCACGTCTCCCCTAGTGCAGCATCTTTGGTGCTCCCTCTAACTTGGCATTGTTATATGTGGTTGCATGTTATGTGTGATGTCTAGCTTGTATTGCTTCTAATTTTGTTGAATTCCATCTGCTTACTTTACACATTATACTTGAATAAGACACGTGTTCCTGTTTCTAGAACATACAATATCTGTCTATCACACCATGTTCTTACATCAAATTACTATTGTTGTGTAACCTGCAACAATCACTTATCATAAGACACGTTTGACTTCGGAGTGTGATATAGGTTACATCTCACATTCTTTTCTAGCTTGTACTACTAATTTGTTGAAATGGCACTTATGACGAGACAGTTTTAACTTGGTAGAGTGATATTCGTTGCATCTTTCATATGGTGTCTAGCTTTCATTGCTTCTAATTTGTTGAAATGCCTTCTCCTTAGTTTACACATCATAAGTTGTGAATATGCAATGCTGTGAATATGCAATGGCACTAATGACGAGAGACCTCTAACATGGTAGTGTGATGTTGTTTGCATCTTGCATATGATTTATTTCTTGTCTTGCTTCACATTTGTTTAAACGCCATTTATCTTTGAGACAACATTAACTTGGCGGAGCGATATTTGTAGCATCTTTCATATGGTGTCTACCTTCCATTGCATTGCTTCTAATTTGGTGAAATGTCTTCTTAGTTTACACATCATAGTTCTAGTTATCTCTTCCGTCCTGTTTTTCATACATATTACATCCTCCTATCATGTGGTTGTCTAACATCAAAGTTTAGTTAAATGCATCATCGCATCAATTTGTTACGAAGAACTAAATTGTTATTCGTTTTCTTGTCGGCTTGACTTAACATGGCACAGAGAAAGAGGAAGAAACACAGAATGGCAGGGAATGAGAAGCGGATAAATCCTGCAGATTCTGCTAGTACTGATGGTGCAATAGAAGGTGAAAGTCCAGCGGAAAATTCTACAAACACAGCATCCCATGCTACATGAGCTGCAAAAAAAGCAAAACAGAAACAAATAGCCGCCACCAAACAAGCAGAGACAGCCCTAGTTCTTGTAACACCTACCGCAGTACTACCATCTGCACGACATACTCGTGCGTCAACTGAGCTAGTAGCACGTTCCCAAGCTCCCTTGCCACCTGACACTACTTCCCAAGCACTCTTGACACAAGACGAGTTGGCAATATCAGATGAACCTTGTGACTTCAACAGCAAGAAGGTAGTTCTGGAGTCAAATTCGATTGCATGCTTCTTTATATGTAGTCTCACGGTTTGATGTACACTAACACTTCCTATGTTCGTTGTTGGACTAGCACCTAGGCGCAAGAGGAAACAAACATCGAGGATAATGCTCGATAGGTTAACTAAATCTAGAGGAGGAAGAATGGAGATCCGTTTTGAGGCAGGTTTAAAAGGCCACATGATGCTCTGAGTCAGCCAAGTTAGTATCGAGGCAGCGGTTGCCGTTAGGTGTCATGTACGTATCCTCCCAACATGGATTGAAGACAGGAATGACAAAGACGAAACCCAGTTCAACACCTTCCTCGACCATTTATCTGTAAGTATGGTTATGTATGGAAACTAGTAATATCGTCTTGCTCTGTCCCATACTTTCTAGGTTCTCGATAATGAGACTCCCATAATTTTCAACAAATGAGGTTCAAGTTGGATAGCCAAGATGATGCAAGCGGACAAGCTTGCACCCATGTTTTCAAGTATGCTCTGACAAGATCGGTATAACTTGAGGAAAACTCACTTTGAAGGCAAGGCTAACAGTGAACTTTCCCAAACATCTCCGATGGAAAATATATCGGATGAAGACCGGAGGGCCTTGTTAAACACCGGTCCGATCCAAGTATCGGTACATTATATATATGTGATCAGATCACATGTTGAAGTCCTATTGACGCATGTGCCACACAAATCTATCTTCTTGTAGGTGAACTGTTCAAAGAACAAGGCCAACCGTTAAAGTGAAATTCAACAGACGACGAGGATCTCGTAGCTATATTGCACTGCTCGCGAGGCTCTTGTAATTAGCTGCTGTTTCACTCTTTTCGCTGTACCATATTATCAGATCTATATTGACTTGTTCGAAATGCATAGGAAAGCCCGCAAGGAACAAAAAGTACCTGAACCAAATACTGTGGAAATCTTCAAGGACTGTCACACCAGCAAGAAGAAGGGCATGACTACACCAGTCAAAGCCGCTGTTGTAAGTCCTTAATCCTCATGCCTTTTAACTACTACTTACTCTGACTTGTGCCTTGAACTGCATGGTTTGCAGCCAATGTCTATTACTCTTTTCAATTTTATACACAATTGTCTTAGCGTATCATTGCACCATACAAGGTTTAAAAGGGAGGAGTGATGTTCCTTTGATCTTGACCCATAATCTAGTTCCCTTCTGGACTTGCCCACACAATGTTACAATTGCCTGTTTGTCTGTTCTCAGTTGTTTTGTGATATGAATGATGTCATACTATGCTTACCGTATTATAAACTTCGTCTCTTTATCCTTAGCCCTCAATACAATGTGAAGAAATAGACAATACATTAGCGATGGTACATGGTCATATGTTTGGAACCTGGTTTTATTATGTACTTTGCAATAAAATACAACTAATATTTTACATGGGTTCACGAGAATAAGTTACGTATATAGACCAAAGCTATTTTGTTTGGTTTTGTTGCCTCCTTAATATCTTACATTCGGTACTACTAATGTAAACCTCAACTTTTCAGCGAGCTATGGAAAAATGATGGAACCGCCACCTTACGAAGGTGGCGAGGCAACTATAACCGCAATGTCGGCTCTTGCTGCGGTGGGTCAAGACTGTCCACTAACAATTGCCAAAAGCACGTTCCTGCATAATATTGGGTTGGTTGTTAAGGCAATATCGTCCAAACTGCCTCATGATCAAGATATGCAAGCTCAAAGCAATGATGTATCTGCGCTCCAGACACAAGTCCATTCCCTAACAGAGGCCCTTTGTGAAACAAGGAGAAACATTGCTCAATGTCGTCAAGATATGCATGGTTTTGAAACCAGACTATCAGACATTTGCTATGTTGTTCAGGAGCCTAGGGGAAATAAAGGCGAGGGTTATGGTGCTCCATCGGACAATACAAGATGAAAACGTAATGGTCAGTCAAATGAACCGAGCTTCAACTTCGGTGGTGCATTTATCGCTAGACTATTAAGTTTTATGACAACCTTCCTTTTGTTATATAGTTGTAATTTGTTTTGGTGCGATACAAAATTTATTCTTAACGTGCAGCCACCGGTGAAGAAAATAACAAGCCATTTTTGTATAGTGTAGGGTGTTCCCTATATTTGCCTTGGTGGCGATCTTTGATGCCGAGTGGATGTAATCTGTGCAATCGCTTTAATAGCCTAGCGTTAGTTTCGCCTTATTTATTTCCTATTCTTCTTTTTCCCTAGTTTGCTAGTGGCGAACTACCATGGGCCATATACGGGCCGTAGGATCCATGGGTCTCCTACGGGCCATCGATAAATGGGCTCAGTAATCGGTGGGCCTCGGCCGTCGATAAATGGGCTCAGAATCGGTGGGCCTCGGCCGTCGGATAAATGGGTCTACATGGGCCGTAATCGGGCGTAATTGGTATCGGCCCAACACGGTAATGGGCCGTTAACAGGCTGTAGGACTGCAAAAGCTTAATTCTGTCACAGGCATAACGGGTCCTTAATGGGCCAGAATATAGGACGGGCTGGCCAGAAACGGGCCGACTCTTGCCATGGGCCGAATTTGGCCCATTAGTGTAACAGGCCAGTAACGGGCCGACTCTTGCCATGGGCCGAATTTGGCCCATTTGGGGAACATGCCTGTAACGGGCTGACTCTTGCCATGGGCCGAATTTGGCCCATTAGGGGAATAGGCTAGTAACGGGCCGAAAGTAATCGAGGGCCGAAAAGGAGCCCAAGAACGTATGGGCCATCAATAGGCCGAAAGCTAACACGGGCTGGAAACGGCCCATGTAAATCACGGGCCGTTAACGGGTACAAAGAAAATTACTGTTCATTATGGGCTAGAGTCACCGTGGGCCTGTAAAGGGCCAAAAGATACGAAGGCCTCATATGGGCCGAAAGACGTCGTGGGCCATACATGGGCGAAAGTGAAATGGGCTGGTGTTATATTCGATGGCCCACATGACGTTGTTGGGCCGATTTCCTTTAGTGCCTAACGGGCCGTGAGTTAACGGGCCGTAAAATGGGCTATTTGCGAAGAGATCGTTAACAGACTTTTCATGGGCCAGCCTGTTAAATTTTGACCAAGTCAAACGGGCCGGCTTTGTGGTGGGCCTTGGCACGTGTCGATATATCATAGGAACCTATCTGACCCACTGACGAGCTGACACGTGTTTCGTCCGGCCAATAAGAAATTTACACGTGGAAATTTCCCATTGGTCGGGGCTGTTAACGGGTTATCGGATCCAAAACTCGACCCGATAGCTTAACGGCGTTCCGTTACGGTGGATGCCACGTGTCGGTCACCCTTGAGGAAAGCACTTCTGTGACGCGCGATTTATCGTCATGGAAGTGGACACTTCCGTGATGATAATTTTGATAATGTCATGGAACACTTCTACGACAACACAGGTATGACTATCTTGATTCTGTCATAAATTTTTCATGGATGTACATGCATGACAAAAAACGCGACCTACTGTGACAAACACGTATCATCACGGAAGTGTATTTTTTTTGTAGTGAGATCCGCCGGTTTTGACACCGACATTGGTGCTTTCATTGAGAGTTCCACTGTGCCGTCACCATAAGGAAGGATGTCCCGTCTCGTTGTCAAGGACAGCGTCACCTCCGGGGGAGCGCTGGCTGTCGGCCAAACTCTCCGTCATGACCACCCGTTCGGCTGCTGCACCGACGATGACTTCTCGGGTCGTCGAAAACAGCCTCCACGTCGGCTCGGAACTTGCCGAGCAGATGGATCCGATGGAGCTCTCTTCCCTAAACGAGCTCTTGGATCGCATCGCCGCTTTGGGAGTCGCTACGGACTATGATCGGATCGGGCTTAAACCCGACCAAAGGGAGATTAACTCTCCGCCGGTCACCCATCAGATAGCGGTGGTGGAGGAACATTGCGGTAATTCTTCCTCAATCTTGAGGACAAACTATGTCCGGATTCCAGAGCTCTTCGAGCCGGATACCTGTATACGGAAGGACATCCCCCAAGCCTTGAACGTAGAATCAGGCAGTGGGCCAGACCTATCGGGCGACATCCCGGAGCCCGAACCTCCAAGATCGGAAACTCCCATGCCCCCAGGTCTCAAATCGGGTCAGGGTTCGGACTTAAATCCGCCCACCCACCCGGATACAAGCGATCTCTCCCACATTAGACAAGAGCCCCAGGAAACAGTACACCACTATTTGGCCAGATTCCTCCTTGTAATAAAAAAGGTCAAGGACTGTCGAGAGGAAGACGCAATTTCATTCTTCTGCAATAATGGCACGGACAAGGGAATTCTTAACGCCATAAGTCGCCGCAACATAGCACACTTCATTGACTTGGCGGCGATAGTACGGAAGTACTGTGCGATGGAGAGCGCCTGGAAAACCGAAACAAAATTTTGGGATAATCCGGCTTTGGCTAAACACCCAGTCCGAATCAAAAGGGTGCACCCCCGTAAGTCACCCGATTCAATCACAAAAAAAGCAAAAGCCCACTACAGGGCATGGAACCGTATTGGAGGGATGGCTTAACGGACCCTGCAAAATTGACAGTACGGTGGATACCCTCACCAACACACAGCCTTAGAGCATGTTAGGTACTCCGGCAGGTTGCTAAGAGCGGCGAGGATCTCCTCATTCAAAACACCGCAGAGCAACATCCCGTGAATCACAATACGGTCTGAACAGTCTTCGAGACATTCGCCTCAAATAATAGGCGCAAGCGAGCAGTCCACAGCCTTGCCGAGATCTGCCTGGTGGCAGCAATAAATCCATGGAGCGACACGGCTATCACCTTCAATTCCAGTGACGAACCTAAATGCCGAACAACCCGAGCACCAACCGCATTAGTCCTTAGTCCAATTGTGGACGGCTTTCGACTCACTAAAGTGCTCATGGATGGCTGCAGCGGACTAAACCTCATTTATGAGGAAACTCTTCACAAAATGGAAATAGACTGGAACCACATTGAGCAAAGCAGCACAACCTTTAGAGGAATCATCCCCAGTCGGGAGGCACGTTGCGCGGGGAGAATCACACTAGATGTGGTATTCAGCACACCGAAAAATTACAGGTCCGAAGAAATAACATTCCAAGTGGCCCCGTTCAGTAGCAGATACCACACCCTTCTAGGGCGGGAGGCATTCACGATCTTCCAAGCTATACCCCATTACGGGTACATGAAGCTCAAAATGCCTGGGCCCAATGGAATTATCACTCTAGCTAGTGATCCGGACATAGCGCTCCGCGCCGAAAACAAAACAGCCGCACTAGCCCTCGAGGCACTATCAGAAGCCCTAGCGGCAGAGGAGTTAACTGCGCTACGCTCGACCGTGGACAGGGACGACGTGGTACTAGACAAGAGATCCAAGTCCACCTCTTTCAAACCAGCGGACGAAATAGTCAAATTCCAAGTCCACCCAACGGACCCTACCAAAACAGCCTCAATTGGGGCACAGTTAAACCCCGATGTGGGCGCCAGACCACGGAGTTCTGCGCGAGGCGGGATATATTTGCTCGGCACCCATCGATATGCCAGAATCCCACGACGTTGGCGAGCATAGCCTTAACATTCTAAAAGGGTTCAAGCCGGTCAGCAGACTCTTGGCGCTTCCCGAACCTAGCGACAAGCTATGGGCGAGGAGCTAGTCAAGTTATTGGAGGCGGATTCATCGGAGAAATAAAACACCCGGACTGGCTAGCAAACCTGGTGATGGTACCAAAGAAGGACAAATCCTGGCGCTTATGTGTCGACTTCAAAGACCTCAATAAAGCTTGCCCAAAGGATCCCTCCCCCTCCCCCGCATCGATCAAATTATCGACGCCACCGCGGGACACGACTCATTGTGCTTCTTCGATGCATACTCCGGCTACCACCAAATCAAGATGGCCGAGTCCGACCAAGCCACAACGGTGTTTATCACGCCATACAGCCCCTTCTGTTTCAACACAAGGGCATCGTCTTCGGAGATGCACCTTTGAGGGACTCCGGTGGTGCTTTTCCTATAGAGCTCTCCCTCGTGGACCTTGTAGGCTTTAGATCGTCGCACGATGCAGCGTGCCTCATTTTGGTCCTCGGGAAGTTCCTGCCTGATTAGGTAGACCAGGAATGGTTCAGTCCATGGGGCGATGACGGCCATTATTGCGTGGGCTGAAGGTGTTATTTCGGTGGCGGAGCCGCCGATTATGTCAGAGTGTTCGGTATCTGGCGTTGTAGCCGGGTCCGGACTGTTGTTGCTTGTTTCCCCTTCTCATGCCACGGATGGCTTAAACAGCCTTTCCAAGAATATGTTGGGTGGGACCGAATTGCGCTTAGCGCCGATACGGGCAAGGACGTCCGCCGCCTGATTGTTTTCCCGGGCTACATGGTGGAATTCGAGCCCCTCGAACCGGGCTGACATCTTGAGTACGACATTGCGATAAGCCGCCATTTTCGGATCTTTAGCGTCTAAGTCTCCATTTATTTGGGATATTGCGAGGTTCGAGTCCCCGCGCACCTCCAGGCATTGAATGCCCATGGAGACTACCATCCGGAGACCATGTAACAGGGCCTCGTATTCGGCGGCATTGTTGGAGTCTGTATACAGTATTTAGAGTACATATTGAACTGTATCTCCGGTAGGGGATGTCAAGACGACGCCAGCCCCCAGACCGGCCAACATTTTAGAGCCGTCGAAGTGCATAATCAATTGGAGTATCGCCGTGTTCCTTAGGGAGTTCGGCTTCATCCATTCGGCGAAATCGCCAATACCTGCGACTTAATAGCTCGCCGAGGTTTATATGTTATGTCGAGCGGGAGGAGCTCTATGGCCCATTTGGCAATCCGTCTGTGGCGTCGCGATTGTTTATTATGTCGTTGGTGGCACTTCAGAGGCCATCGTAATTGAACACTCTTGAAAGTAGTGTCGTAGTTTCGGGGATGCCATGAATACTGCATACGCTATCTTTTGATAATGCGGGTACCGTGATTTGCATGGGGTGAGGACAGTGGATACATAATATACCGGCCTTTGAAGGGGGAATTTATGTCCGTTCGTTTCTCGTTCGACGACGAGCGCTGCACTTACGACTTGATGAGTCGCCGCTATATATAGCAGCATCGGTTCGCTGATGTTTGGCGCGACCAGGATTGGGTTGGTGGCCAGTATGGCTTTTATTTCTTCCAGTCCGGCCGTGGCAGCATCCGTCCACTCGAAGTGTTCGGTGCGTCGAGGAAGGCGATAAAGGGGTAGTGCCTTTTCTCCTAAGTAATTCACGCCGGACTCGGTGGCCACCATGCCGCAGCCCGGGCCCTCGTAAGTAAGGCCTTCCATACAGGATTTTATTGGCCGACGGCCCGAGCAGACGCACAGGACTTGGTCCAACGCCGTGTCGGTTGCCAGCTTTTGCAAACCAAAGCCATATGCCACCCGTCACCCTACAAACAATCCCCATTTACGGCCTTTTGCGGTGCGGGGCTTGACATGGTTGGACCCTTAAAGGGGGAACCCATAAGAAAAAATACTTACTGGTAATGGTGGATAAATTCACCAAATGGATAGAAGCCAAACCTGTTAAAACGGCCGAATCCGGACCAGTGATAGACTTTATATCCGGGGTTGTACACCATTATGCTGTCCACCACAGCATCATCACTGACAACGACACGAACTTCACTGCCGATGAGGTGAAACTATGGTGCAGCAACATGGGCATCAAGCTCGATTATGCTTCTGTCTATCATCCACAAACTAACGGTCAGGTCGAACGAGCAAATGATCTTATCATGAGCGGCATCAAACCCAGATTTGTGCGGTCCTTAAAGGAATCTTACACGCACTAGGTAGAAGAGCTCGACTCCGTACTCTGGGGGCTGCGGACCACGCTGAATCGCACTTCCGGATACACACCATTCTTTATGGTGTACGGGGCAGAGGCGGTTCTACCCTGCGACATAATTCATGACTCACCTCGAGTGCACATGTATGAAGAGAGAGAGGCCGAGCTCGATCGGCAGGACAGTTTGGACGCCCTCGAGGAGGAGCGTGACGTGGCAAAAGCTCGTTCCGCATTCTACCAGCAACAGGCTAGAAGATACCAAAGCAGAGAAGTACGGGCCAAAACCTATAATGTTGGCTAACTCGTTCTACGCCTACCGGATAAGAAAAAGGACAAGCTCAAGCCCAAATGGGAGGGTCCCTTCATTATTGACCAGGTCTTAACCGGTGGAGCGTACCGTCTGCGGGATGCATCGGACAACCGCCTCGAGCCAAATCCATGGAACGCAGCTAGACTATGAAGATTCTATGCCTAGTACCAGACTCTGTGTTCATCTCCTTACCTCTGTCAAATTTTTATACATTTGTTATCTGTCTTTTCTTTCTTTCTTTCTTTCTTCCCCTTTTCTTTCGAGGCCTTGAAGGGCTAAAATGTGTTTTGACTACACAATCTTGATGCGCTAGCCGCACTCATTATACCTAGGGGCTTCCTATAGAGAAGCTTAAATATTTTATGGGCTTCATGCCCCGCACATGTGTTATTCTTCCGCATGTACCTTTTTTTCGCCACTATATGCATCGATATGACTTAAGTTTTGGCCAAGATGGGTTGCCAGGCTCTTGTATTTATGCCCTACGTTCCCGTTAATTCGGCTAGGGCATAAGGGGAGCACCTCTGCGATTGTTACTGCTAGGTCAGCCGGATGTGTACCTCAGATTGGGTTTAGCCGAAAGCTAGCGTTCTTAAGGGAATATTCGGTCGGTGAATAAAAGATGGCTTTTATTTTTTCCACTTGCCCCTAGATGTTTTTGCCTGCGTCTCTTCTCGCAGTTCGGACATGCACATTAGGCCATGCGTACCCAGGGAAAGGAACCCTTAACGAAACTATTCTCCCTGGAAGATGTTTCTTACTACCCATGTAATATAACATAACTAGTTGGGTACTTGTCTGTTCAAAAACTTATGAACCCTACGTCTGGTTTCCACGCATACCCCAGTTTTTACATAACTGAGCTGGTATTCGGATACACTCCGGACTATCGGGTCCAGAGGTTGAAGTGAAAAGGTCCGCCATGACAAATGATTTACAATCCGGCTAGAGACATTATACATGTCATTCAAATTACATAGTCACTTAGACTGATTAAATTCTTCTTCTATGCCATACGACAGGCTGTCTAGCCTGCAATCCTGTTGGGAATACTTGGCGGCTAACTCTACGGTGATACACCAAACCGACAGGATTTCTTTCCCATCGGGCCCCACAGTCCGACCTCGGCCATGTGGTTTGGGTCAGCCTTGGTATACAGCGTCTTCACCATGGCCCGAGCTTCGGCACCTTGACGGCAGGCCGATACCTTCCATAATCGGAGCGCCGCTGCCCCTTGAGCTTCTCTGCAAGTCCTCCAAGGCCTTGAGGCAGGGGAGCGGATGGCCACAAGGCACAGGCAATACCTTGCATCACCTGCCGAACTTGTTCGTGCAGTTGTGAGAGCTCTGGTAGAAGATCACCTGCAGACCCGGGCATCTCGTTCGCGGGACGACCTATCAGCATACATAACTCTGTTAGCTGGCTTCTTCGCCGAACTCTTTTTGAAGTTCGTTCAAGCACTTACTGAAAATGCTGCGTCGAAGCCGCTTGTTCTCCTTCACCGAGTCCGACAGCTGGGCGCGAACATCCTTTTGTTCCACACTCAGCTGGGTATTGGCATCTTGGAGATCGTTTTTCTCCTGCCTAACCCTTGTAAGCACGCACTCGCCAACCTTTCGTTGCCGTATGACATGTTGCTCATCCGGATTCACTCCGGTGTCATCTGCAATATTTATTGTCAGAATTGCATGCATGCCGCATCCTATATGGTACCTGTCATTCTTTAATGCAGGTGTTACCAGAGGGGGCCTTCTCGGACTCCTTCATCGCGCCTGCGCGCCCGTAGTTGGGCCTTGCACTCTTCCACTCTTGAGACAATTGGGTATTCTTCTCTCAGAAGAACTCAGACAGATAATGATCCTTAAATCAGTTGTGCCAACTGTTTCAAGTCTCGAGGGCTCTTGATATATATAGTCATCAAATTTTCTTACCCGTATATCCTTTACATACTGGTCCGTGGCTCTGGCAAGACCATTTTGAGCAGCATGGATGTACGCTGCCTCTCGAATTGAAGGCATCAAATGCCTCTTGGGAGAAACAAGCGCCACGGAGTACTGCCCCGGTGGCGCTTTGTGATTCATGGCGCTCTCCACTTCGGAATTTGTAGCGGAGATTTTACCCGCATCCTATGTAGGAGGAACGTCCGACGCGTGCCCCGCCTCCATGTCCGGCCCTGGAGCCCGGCTAGTGGAGGCGTGATCGGCAACTTCTCCGGATATAGTCCGGCGAGTATTTTTCCTTCTGGGAAACATGGGTGTTATTGTGTTTTCAAAGACAAACCCATGGAGCGAGGTTTTATATCATACCTCTGCGCCGATGTCTTAGTCCGAACCGCTTTTCTTTTCAGCCTGCCTGGCCTCGGTACCCCTTGCTGGTAACTCGCCACGGGCTCGGCATGGCGTCCGAAGGACCTTCCCTATAAGACACCGTGCAGATACGGAAGGTAAGGTGCGTGGAAAGGGATAATTCTCAAAGGTTGGGCCCCTGGTCTCACTTACCTGCGAGGCAAGGAGTAGCCCCGGATAGTCGGCTGTAATAGCCACCATGGCCCATCACGGCTTAACTGATAAAATATCCTATCGATTAGCTCCACGAATATGTCCGGATCCTCTTGAAGGCCGGGTTCGAGGGACCGTTCAGGTTCCTCTGGTTGTGGAGGTGGGCTATTTATCTCCCTTACTGCCTTACGCAGGTCCTGCGGTGAACGGGCAAAATAAGACATTTATTGTGGAAATGCGGAAGGGAAGGGCATGAAAAGTGGCAGCTTACCCAGCTCGAAGGATTGTACATGGAGAATCCGTCCCGCGGTTTGACGCGGAGGAACTCCTCTTCCTCTCCCTTGTACAGACCGGACAGAATTTTTGCCAGAGCGACAACGGAGTCCGGCCCCTTACGGCCGTAGCGGGTGGCATCGTCTTCCCCGTTAAAGTCCCACATTGGGCAGCCTCGGTATTGAAGCGGCTGCACCCCTCACATAATGCATATTGACATAACTTCGGTTATAGTCAGTCCTGATAGATCCAGCACCTTTATCCGGCTCATCAGGTAAGAAACGTCTCTATCATCTTCCTCCTGAGGGCTCCTTGGTCACCAGCTTAGGCGTTTCTTCAGAGGAACATTATTAAACTCAGGAAGGCCGATCCGAATAGGATCCGAAAGAGGGACGTCCTCTATATAGAACCACTCGAAGGCGGTCTTGATGCCTTCTTCGGGTGCCGGACAGTATCCGGTCCCGCGATGCGCTATATTTCGCTCCGCCCACTTGAAACAGTGACCCCTTTCGGTATGGGGTACGAGGCGAATAGCCTCTTCCATAGCTCAAGTGAGCTTCGCAGACGTAAACAGATTCACAAAGAGCGACATAGTCAGCAATGTGCAATATGGAGGCAGGGTGAAATTATGCATTTGGAGGCTGTAGAACTCAGAGAGCCAGCGGAGGAACGGGTGAATTGGAAATCCTAGTCCCCTTAATAAATAAGGGACAAGGCATACCCGTTCCTCTTTGGAGGGATTGGGGAAGCTCTCTGCTTGTTCTCCGCCATTATAGGTGGCAAGCCCGGCTCGAACGGGGACCATATACGCTGGGGGGAGAAATCCCTGGGTCTGTAGCCTCACTAATTGGCTATGCGGGACAGAACACTTCTTCCAATCACCGGGCTTAGGGCTACGGGGGCGAGAGGAGGAGCTGCGGCGACTGGCCATGTTGGAATGGATTTTTTCTAGGCGTGCTCCGATGGATACTCGCTGTGGGAGGATGGTATGATATGGATCTGTGAATCCCCATCTCTTTAATAGGCGATTTGCCTACATGGCTAGGGTGGCAACTGTAAAAATACTTTGGCTTCTCGCATTCGCTCGACGCGTGGAGAATCTCCATTATTAGGCGCAGAAGCCAAGGAGTGCAACATTTATGGGAAGCCTGACACTATTCAGACAAGTATTCAAAATTTGGAGAAGAACCCGCCTTGCAATGCCGAAGACAATCTGCACGCCGGACTCATCGTCATTGAAGCCTCGTTTGGGGGCTACTGAGGGAGTCCTGGATAAGGGGGTATCCGGACAGCCGGACTATATCCTTTGGCCGGACTGTTGGACTATGAAGATACAAGATTGAAGACTTCGTCTCGTGTTCGGATGGGACTCTCTTGGCATGGAAGGCAAGCTTGGCGATACGGATATGTAGATCTCCTTCATTGTAACCGACTCTGTAACCCTAGCCCCTCCAAAGGTCTATATAAACCGGAGGGTTTAGTCTGTAGGACAACAACAATCATACCATAGGCTATCTTCTAGGGTTTAGCCTCTACGATCTCGTGGTAGATCAACTCTTGTAATACTCATATTCATCAAGATCAATCAAGCAGGAAGTAGGGTATTACCTCCATAGAGAGGGCCCGAAACTGGGTAAACATCGTGTCCCTTGCCTCCTGTTACCATCCGCCTTAGACGCACAGTTCGGGACCCCCTACCCGAGATCCGCCGGTTTTGACACCGACAGCTATTGTCAGAGAGGTGAGTACTGGAGGGTACTCCTTTAGATCTTGCAATTTTATCTTCTAGTTTCTTGTTCACTAGCTTGGCTTATAAAGAAAATAACAATAACATCAGTGCAATTCTTTTTTGCGGGGATAAAGGAGTTTTATTCCAAAGTAATAGAGGTTATAGTCTGCGGATACAAGATCTAGAATGAAAAGGGGACATTGTTGTAACCAACAAGCGGGATTGTGAGCCATACGAGCGTAATTAGCAATACAGTGAGAAACCCTATTTTATGAACGGACTATCTTAATCGGAACAAACTCCCGCTCCTGAAGGAAATATGCCCTAGAGGCAATAATAAAGTTGTTATTTATATTTCCTTATATCATGATAAATGTTTAAAATTCATGCTAGAATTGTATTAACCAGAAACTTAATACATGTGTGAATAGATAGACAAAACACAGTGTCCCTAGTAAGCCTCTACTAGACTAGCTAATTAATCAAAGAGGATTAAGTTTCCTGACCATAGACATGAGTTGTCATTTGATGAACGAGATCACATCATTAGGAGAATGATGTGATGGACAAGACCCATCCATTAGCTTAGCATAATGATTGTTAAGTTTTATTGCTATTGCTTTCTTCATGACTTATACATATTCCTTTGACTATGAGATTATGCGACTACCGAATACCGGAGGAATACCTTGTGTGCTGTCAAACGTCACAACGTAACTGGGTGATTATAAAGATGCTCCACAGGTATCTCCGAAGGTGTTTGTTGGGTTGGTATAGATCGATATTAGGATTTGTCACTCTGAGTGTCGGAGAGGTATCTCTGTGACCTCTCGGTAATGCACATCATGATAAGCCTTGCAAGAAATGTAACTAATGAGTTAGTTGCGAGATGATGCATTACGGAATGAGTAAAGAGACTTGCCGGTAAAGAAATTGAACTAGGTATGAAGATACCGACTATCGAACTCGGGCAAGTAACATACCGATGACAAAGGGAATGACGTATGTTGTCATTACGGTTTGACCGATAAAGATCTTCGTAGAATATGTAGGAACCAATATGAGCATCCAGGTTCCGCTATTGGTTATTAACCGGAGAGGTGTCTCGGTCATGTCTACATAGTTCTTGAACCCGTAGGGTCCGCACGCTTAACGTTCGATGACGATTTGTACTATGAGTTATGTGATTTGGTGACCGAATATTTTTCAGAGTCCCGGATGAGATCACGGACATGACGAGGAGTCTCGAAATGGTCGAGAGGTAAAGATTGATATATTGGATGATAGTATTCGGACACCGGAAGTGTTTCGGAATGTATCGGGTACATATCGGAGTACCGGGAGGGGGGGGGGGTTACCGGAACCCCCCGGGGGAAGATATGTGCCATATGGGCCATAGGAGGGAGGCACACCAGCCCACAAAGGGGTGGCGCTCCCCCCATAGGGAAGGAGGCCAAATAGGACTAGGAGAGGGGGCGGTGCCCCCCTTTCCTTCTCCCTCTCCTTCCCCCTTTCCCCCTCCGATAAAAGGAAGGGGGAATCCTACTAGGAGCCCAAGTGGGACTCCTCCCACTTGGGGCGCGCCTAGGGCCGGCCTCCCCCTCCCTCCTTTATATACGTGGGGAGGGGGGCGCCTAGAAGACACATCAATTGTTCCTAGCCATGTGCGCCGCCCCCCTCCACAGTTTACTCCTCCAGTCATATTCACGTAGTGCTTAGGGGAAGCCCTGCGCGGATCACTTCACAATCACCATCACCACGCTGTCGTGCTGACGGAACTCTCCCTCGACACTTTGCTGGATCAAGAGTTCGAGGGACGTCATCGAGCTGAACATGTGCAGAACTCGGAGGTGCCGTACGTTCGGTGCTTGATCGGTTGAATCGAGAAGACGTTCGACTACATCAACCACGTTAAACTAACACTTCCGCTTTCGGTCTACGAGGGTACGTGGACACACTCTCCCCCTCTTGTTGCTATGTGATACGTCTCCAACATATCTATAATTTTGATTGTTCCATGCTGTTATATTATCATTCTTGGATGTTTTATAATCATTTTATAGTCATTTTATATCATTTGTTGGTACTAATCTATTGACATAGTGCCAAGTTTCAGTTGCTGTTTTTTGCATGTTTTTTACGTCGCAGGAAATCAATATCAACGTAGTCCAAACACCGCACTTTTTGTGGAATTTTTATGGACGAGAAGACTCCCAATGGGCCAGAGCAGCACTGGGGCTGCCCGAGGGGCACAACCCACGAGTGCGCTGGGGCCCTGCGCGCCAGTGGTTTGTGCCCACCTCGGTGGCCTCGCGCACCCCCTCCTTGCCTATAATTTCTCAAATATTCCAAAAACCCTCAGGGTTAACCTAGATCAGAAGTTTCGTCGTTGCAAGCCTCTATAGCCAGCGAAAACCAATCTAGACCCCGTTCCGGCACCCTGCCGGAGGGGGAATCATCTCCGGTGGCCATCTTCATCATCCTGGCGGCCACCATGATGAGGAGGGAGTAGTCCACCCTCGGGGCTGAGGGTTTGTACCAGTAGCTATGTGTTTAGTCTCTCTCTCTCATGTTCTTGAGATGTCACGATCTTGATGTATCGCGGGCTTTGTTAATATAGTCGGATCATATGGTGTTTTCCCCTCTCTATCTTGTTGTGATGAATTGAGTTTTCCCTTTGAGATTTCATTGTTATTGGATTGAATACTTTTATGGATTTGAGAACACTTGATATATGTCTTGCAATTGAATACTCGTGGTGACAATGGGGTATCGTATTAATTCACTTGATATATATTTTGGCACTCAACTTGCGGATTCCCGAGGTGACATTGGGGTAATCTATGCATAGGGGTTGATGCATGTTCTTGTCTTTGTTTCTCCGGTAGAAACTTGGGGCACTCTTTGAAGTTCTTTGTGTTGGATTGAGTATTATGAATATGAATTTTATTTGGTGTTATTTTAGTATGAACTCCAGGATAGATCGAATGAAAAGAATAGCTTTATGTTATTTTTCTTGAATAGATCGAATGGAAAGAATAGCTTTGAGGTGGTTTCGTACCCTACAAACGATTTATTCTTATGTTCTCCGCTAGATAGGAACTTTGGAGTGATTCTTCATCGCACTCTGAGGGACGGTTATATGATCCAATTATATTTGCATTGTTAAGAGATTGCACTAGCGAAAGTTCGAACCCTAGGCCTCATTTTCAAGCATTGCAATACCGTTTTTGTGCCCGTTTACTATTTTTTACCTTGCTGTTTTTATTTATTCAGATTATAAAAATATATTTCTACCATCCATATTACACTTTTATCCCCATCTCTTCGCCGAACTACAATTTGCCATTGTATTAGGGGTGTTGGGGACACAAGAGATTTCTTGTATTTGGTTGCAACATTGTTTGAGAGAGACCATCTTCATCCTATGCCTCCCACGGATTGATAAACCTTAGGTCATCCACTTGAGGGAAAATTGCTACTGTCCTACAAAACTCTGCGCTTGGAGGCCCAACACGAGTCTACAAGAATAAAGTTGTGTAGTAGACATCTCTATGCATCTCCTAGATAGATCTTTCATGATCGTAGGAATTTTTTTGAAATTGCATGCTACGTTCCCCAATAGTGGCATCTGAGCCAGGTCTATGCGTAGATGATATGCACGAGTAGAACACAAAGAGTTATGGGCGATTATAGTCATACTGCTTACCACCAACATCTTATTTTGATTCAGCGGTATTGTTGGATGAAGTGGCCCGGACCAACCTTACATGACCACGTTCATGAGACCGGTTCCACTGACAGACATGTAACTTGTTTTGCATAAAGGTGGCTAGCGGGTGTCTGTTTCTCCAACTATAGTTGAATCGAATTTGACTACGTCCGGTCCTTTTTGAAGGTTAAAACAGCAAAATTGACAAAACATCGTTGTGGATTTAATGCGTAGGTAAGAACGGTTCTTACTAGCAGCCCGTAGCAGCCACGTAAAACATGCGACAACAAAGTAGAGGACGTCTAACTTGTTTTTGCAGGGCATGTTGTGATGTGATATGGTCAAGACATGATGTGATATACGTTATTGTATGAGATGATCATATTTTGTAAAAGTTATCGGCAACTGGCAGGAGCCTTATGGTTGTCGCTTTATTGTATGAAATGCAATCGCCATGTAATTGCTTTACTTTATCACTATGCATTAGCGATAGTTGTAGAAGCAATAGTTGGCGAGACGACAACGACGCTACAATGGAGATCAAGGTGTCAAGCCGGTGACGATGGGAATCATGACGGTGCTTTGGAGATGGAGATCAAAGGCACAAGATGATGATGGCCATATCATGTCTTATATTTTGATTGCATGTGATGTTTATCTTTTATGCATATTATTTTGCTTAGTACAACGATAGCATTATAAGATGATCCCTCACTAAAGTTTCAAGGTATAAGTGTTCTCCCTGAGTATGAACTGTTGCGATAGTTTGTCATGCCGAGACACCACGTGATGATCGGGTGTGATAAGATCTACGTTCACATACAACGGGTGCAAGACAGTTTTGCACGTGCGGATTACTCGGGTTAAACTTGACGAGCCTAGCATGTACAGACATGGCCTCGGAACACTGGAGACTGAAAGGTCGAACGTGAATCATATAGTAGATATGATCACATAGAGATGTTCACCATTGAAAACTACTCCATCTCACGTGATGAGCAGACATGGTTTAGTTGATATGGATCATGTGATCATTTAGATGACTCGAGGGATGTCTATCTAAGTGGGAGTTCTTAAGTAATATGATTAATTAAACTTAAATTATCATGAACTTAGTCCTGATAGTTTTTGCATATCTATGTTGTAGATCTATGGCCCGTTGAAATTGCAAGTGGCACTTATACTATATTTTGGTGTGATGACAATGTGGTTAGTTGAACTAATATCGGTTACTAAAGTTTATCTCAGGATATTGGTTCCAAGTGCTTCGTGATGGAGATGTGCGACCCCCCAATTCAAAAAGGTCAAAGGCATGGTCTTCCGGCGAATCGAAGATTTAGTTTTTGGTTTTTTTCGAGTCGTAGGAAAGACCGCGCTATTAAGAGGGGTTTGTGTGGATGAAAGTTGTGTGGGAATGCCATTGCCGAACCATATACACTAAGCCTACCCACTCCTACCACCTAAAATCCTAGTGCGTGTGCTTGTGGTACTCAAAAAGTTTGTGGCAAAAAGTTATTGGGTACCCCATGCGCACGGGGTCTTTTGACCCCCGTGCACATTGGGTACTGTGTAAACTCTCTGGGTACCCCGTGCGCATGGGGTCTTTTGACCCCCGTGCGCACGAGATGGTGTGAAAGTCTCTAAGTACCCCGTGCGCACGGGGCTGACTTAGCCCGTGCGCACTGGGTCCAACGGGCAGAATTCCCCACCCGGCCAAGAACACTATATAAAGCTCCTTCTTCCACCTCCAACCCCTAACCCTAATGTCTTGTTGAGCTCCACCATTGCTACACCTCATTTTGCTCAATACTCTCAATCCCTCCACCCAAACTTATTGAAACTTTGAGGATTGGGAGAGCAAGACCCGATCTACATCTTGACCAAACCAAATCGTGTTCCCCACAACATTTCTTCCCCAATGACTTGCTACTCTTGGAGCTTAGGCTCCTAGGTCATTAGAGGTTCCTCCGGAAGCTTCCTTGCTTGTGGTGTGCTCCGGAGAAGTTTGTAAAGGTGTGGTGGTCGCCTTCAAGACCAACCCCGAGTGATTCGAGGCTCATCCATTAGGGGTGACTCGAAGGAGATTACGGCAAGCCTTCGGTGGCGTTCCACAAGCTTTGGCTCTGGCACCGCTCCAAACGGAGAGTAGCTCTTCCCCAAGGAAGAATGAACTTCGGGATAAAATCCGCGTCCTCGTCTCACTTGCAGTTAATCCTTTGCTGCACCTTACTTTGCCTTGTATGCTTGTTGGCTTGCTACTTAGTTTTTTTCCTAGCATTTTTAGCTTGGAGCTTGCTTGTCATATAGGTTGCATTCACCTAGTTGCATAACTAGTGAACCCTTTTTATCCACTAAGCCTTAAAATTGACAAGAAATATGAAAATTTGCAGTCTCCTATTTACCCCCCTCTAGTCGACCGTATTGATCCTTTCAATTGGTATCAGAGCCTCATGCTCTAATATATGGTTTTAAAACCTTAGATGATATGGTTGATCTAGGGAATGAGAGAGGTGGCGCACCCATTGCGGGGGATGGTCAAAACCCCGCCACGCCCGAGGCACTTGGTGCCCCGGTCGTTGCTCCCGCCGCTCCCACTGACCCGGGTGCCCCTTTGACCGCGACCGATATTTTTTCAATGTTTGCGGACCTCAAAGCCTCTATGTTGAAAGAAGTTCGGTCCTCGGTCAAGGAGGAAATTGATGCTCGCTTGAAGCCATCAACATCCGCATCAAACTCATTTGATCCAAATGCCGTTCATGATGCGGATGACTCGAGAGAACCTCTTGCATCTCCGGCTCGTACTCAAGTTCCCAAGTACAATGTCGTGGAACCCTTTTACTCACCTCAACCTTTGCAACATCCTCGCATTAATTCTGTTGGGCCTCCGCCCCCTTTGAAAGCTAATGCGTTTGTTAAGTGGAAGCCAGATATGGAGTCTTACATGCGCAGTGCTTCAACTCAACTGTGGTGGATTGTGGTCAATGGATTCAACCCCAAGGACCCAATGAATCTCACTCCAAGGGAAGCGGTTGATGACCAGCTCAATGCAACCGCACACAACATGTTCGCACCGCTGTGACCGAAGACTATAGGGACTCCATTGCTCTTCTTAAAACCACAAAGGAAATTTGGGATTGCCTTGAGGAGGCTCTCGAAGGAGATGAATCAATTTGAAGATCTCGATTGGCTTTGCTCAAGAAAGAAGTCAATCTCGTTGTGAGGAATGAGGGTGAGTCCGCGGAAGAGGTTTACCGAAGGTTGAAGTCCCTTGTGCTCAACTTGAGAACCTTTGGGTGCACTTGGGCAAATGATGACTTCATCAAGGACAAGTTCATAGATGCTATGGTTCTCATGGAACATACCATGGTCATGATGATACATCAACGTCCGGATTATCACAAGTTGACCGTGGCCCAAGTTTTTTCAACTTTCTCAACTCATGTTCTTTTGGAAACCAAGTCCAAGAAGACCTTTGCAATAGCTCAAGCAACCAAGAACTCCAACCTTGCTTTGAAGGCCAAGAAAGTGATAAGACAACCCTCAAGGGATGAAGAAGTGAGTGAAGGGATATCTGAGGAGGATATTGACACCTCGTGCCCGGCAAATGATTTTGCGGAAGACTTGGCCCTCTTAGTCAAGAAGTACTCCGGGACCATGGCAAACAAAGGGAAGAATCTTCAAGGAAGATCTTTTGGATAAAGGAAATGCTACAATTGTGATAGCCCAAGACACTTTGTACATGACTGTCTGTATGAGAGACGTGAAGACAAGTCCGAGAAGCTTGTGCTCAAGAAGAAGTTCACCAAGTTTGCAAAGAGGAAGGATGACAAGGCTCTTGTTCATGAAGAATACATGTACGGAGATGAAGATGACGGTGATGATGACCAAGTGGGCACGACCGCCATTGCCATGCATGCCACTATCTCCTCCCCCACCACCGGCCTCTTGGATTCTCCAAACGAGGACAAGCCTTTCACTCATTGGTGCCTCATGGCCAAAGAGGTAAAAACAAAGTCCAAATCTAAGAAACCCGACATCTACACTCCCAATGTCTCATGTGAGATAGTGGAGGATGAGTGTGATGCGGGCGTGGATAATGATGAGGAATCCTTAATGGCTTTCATGAAAACTCTTCATGGTGAAGCTCGTGCTCGTTTTGGCGATCTCCTTAAGTCACTTGCCGAACGCGATGACTTTATTGAGAACGTTGAAAACCTCCTTATAGAGGAAAAAGAGAGAGTTGATCTCCTCGAGCACGAACTAAATGAAGAGAGTGTCATGAGAGCATCACTTGAGGAAGCCTTGTCGGCTCATCAAATTGACTTTGTTAAAACCAATGATGCTTTGCAACTTGCTCTTGAGAACAAAGATGCTCTTAACGTTAGAGTTGAAAAGCTTCTAGTCGATCACACGAGACTTGTTGAGGAACATGAGTTCCTTGTGACTAGTTCCAAGGTTGTCAAAGGTGACCTCATTGCCCTCACCAAGTCTTATGCTCAACTTAAAGCTACAACCATTAAGGCTCTCACTTCCGTACCTCATATAGATTTAAATGATGATGCTTGTACGGCTAACTCTGTTCATGATTGCATCTCCCTCCAAGAGGAGAATAAGAAGTTGAAGGCTCAAATTGATAAAGGGATTGTATCATGCATCCAAGGGGAGAAAAACCTTAATGAACTCTTGAGAAACCAAAAGGAGTGTGTTGCCAAGGAGGGAGTTGGGTTTGATCCCGCATCTAAGAATGGTAAGAAAAAGAAGAAGAAGAACAAGAAGAAGATCAGTCCGACTCCTTCTCCTCCCCAAAAGGTAGTGTTTGTGCAAGAAGGGAACAATGATAAGGAGAAGGAAAAGGAGGGTGTTGGGAGTGGCAAGGTGATTAGGGACAAGGCCATTCCCAAGAATTTTTCCGGCAAGAACAATCCATCTTATGTCCTCATGAGAGGAGATGATGGTTATACCTTTGCAAAATTTGTTGGCAATAACAATGATGATTATGTTTGGACTATTTGGGTCCCCAAGACCCTTGTTGCTAACTGTCGTGGTTTTGTCACGACAGATGTCCTCGTGGAAGGACTTAGTTGTGGTGCCATTATGACGAGGTTAGCTTAAAGGGGTTAAACAGGACAAAGGACACGGGGAGTTTATACTGGTTCGGCCCCTAGCAATATCACCTCAAACTTGATTAGGCCTTTACCTTCACCGCAAGGGGCCGAACCAGTATAAACTCCCCGTGTACTTTGTCCTATTTAACCCCTTTAAGCTAACCTCGTCGCAATGGCACCACAACTAAGTCCTTCCACGAGGACATCTGCCGTGACAAAACCACGAAATTTGGCGCCCACCATGGGGCCAGCGCACAGTGGTTTCGAGTTCTTAAAGGGCAGCTTCGAAGGGATCAAAGGATACACCGTGGGCCGGATGACCAAGAGTCGTCGCGGCAAGCTCTACATCAACGACGCAGGCTGGGGCCCCGAGGCTGGATCAATTGAGTACGGGTACTGGGCCCCTTTGGTGGAATTCACGTCTTCATCGGCAAGATCGGCAAACAGGGCCCTGAGCCGGACATCTGCACCGACATCGTCGAGACGGCTCAGCGTGCGAGACCCGCCCGAGTTCAGCCTACCATGAAGCGTGCCTTCATGGGATTCATCCATGGAGCGGCACCTGAAGATAGAGTAGTATCTGGTGATGAGATAGAGCAGTATCAGGTGATGAGACGGTCGTCTATTCTGATGAGGAGTCATCCACCGGTGAGACCGAGTCGTTGCATCAACTGCAAGATGGTCGGCTTGGGGGCTGTTCCGATGGCGACAGTATTCCGGACCCCTTTGAGCCGCCGAACCGGGTTGCGATCTTTATGGCCGGTACACAACTAGTACACCACTCATCAACTGCAGCAGCGATGGTGTCCGGATCAGCTGCGGCAATGGTTGCAAGGGCAGGAGGCTCTGTGTGCCCGCCGGCTCAGGTTGTAACCGATTTGTTGGATAAGCTAACTGTGTTGTTAACAACTGTAGTTAACCTGGCGGATCAGGATCAGCATAATGCGGCAATTGCTAAGTTACGGGATGAGATAGCACAGGCCAAGGAGGAGCTGAATGCGGAAAACACTAGGATGGCCGCGGAGCGGGCCGCTTTGGATGTTCAGGCACAGCGGATTCAATCAGAGTCTTTCCGGCTTATGCTAGATCAGAACGCTTCAAATGAAGTCATGAGGAGGAGGCATCAGACTCGCCTGCCTCCGGTTTATGAGGCGAGGAATCTCGTTAACACGCCAGGAGCAGGAACCAGTAACCCACCAACAGTAAACCGGGTCAAAGCGCCTGGGACGGGAGCGCCGGTTCAACCACGCACCATGGACCCACCTCGTCAGGACAATACCCCACCGCAGTACGTGCCGACGCCGCCGGGTCATTATTCCAACCCCTTGGATAACATGGTTGCTGCCGCTTCATGACTGGCGGCTCTCCCAGTCGAAGGCGAATCCCCAGTAGCGGTTGAGATGCGGAGGGCTAGATAGCTCCTTCAGACAGCTTTGGTTCAGCAGCAGGCTTACTCTTACAGCCGTGAGAGGATTCATTCCACCCCCCGCCCAAGCCGGAGTTACAGCAGGCATATTGATGAGCCGGCTGTGTCAAGCAGCGAGCGGAACCGTAACCCGGCTCGTGGGCATAACCCGGTGGGTGGTGCTGATGCTCAGAACATGGTGGATCAAGGAAGGGCATGTCGGGAAGCCGAGTTAGCAGCACAGTACGCGGCCCGTCGACTTACCCCGGTTCGTCCGACAACTTAGGTGGAACCAGGTGTAACTTTCAGGACTTTGGGTGTACCGTGTCTAGCTCCGGCTCTACGTAACGTACGATTGCCCAAGGATTTCAAAGGTCCCCGTAAGGTGCCCAATTACACTGCCGATTTATCCCCCAAAGCGTGGGTTGAGAGTTATGAGATGGCGATGGATATGCTGGACGTTGATGATGCTGCATGTGCTAAGTACTTTACCATGATGTTGGAAGGAACGACTCGTACGTGGTTGAAGGGATTGCCAGCCAATTCCATTGGGTCATGTGTAACACCCTCGATGCGGCTATATCTCCCACGTGTCGAAGCACGACTTAGAGGCATAACCGCATTGAAAGCAATGTCGCAAGTGAGGTAATCTTCACACAACCCATGTAATACATAAGGGAAAGAGATACATAGTTGGCTTACAATCGCCACTTCACACAATACATGAGTAAAACATTACATCATACAGATACAATCAAGGTCCGACTACGGAACCAAAATAAAATAAGACTACCCCAAATGCTACACAGATCCCGATCGTCCCAACTGGCTCCACTCTCGATCAATCAAACGAAAAACACAATGAACAAGATCTTCATCGAGCTCCTCCTTGAGCTCGGATGCGCCACCGCACGGTTTCATCGGCACCGCAAACTGGTTTTGAAGTATCCGTGAGTCACGGGACTCAGCAATCTCACACCCGCGAGATCAAGACTATTTAAGCTTATGGGTAGGAGAAGGTAGTGAGGTGGAGCTGCAGCAAGGGACTAGCATATCGGTGTCTAACATACGCAAATGGGAGCGAGAAGAGAAGGCAAAAGCACGGTAGAACAACTATGATCAAGAAGTGATCCTAGAACAACCCACGCCAAACATAACTCCAACATCGTGTTCACTTCCCGGACCTCCGAGAAGAGACCATCACGGTTACACACGCGTTGATGTATTTTAATTAAGATCAACTTCGGGTTTTCTACAACCGGACATTAACAAATTCCCATCTGCCTCATAACCGCGGGCACGGCTTTCGAAAGATAATACCCTGCAGGGGTGTCCCAACTTAGCCCATTATAAGCTCTCACGGTCAACGAAGGATATTCCTTCTACCGGGAAGACCCGATCGATCTCGAATCCCGGACTACAAGACATTTCGGCAGTAATAAAACAAGACCAGCAAAGCCGCCCGAATGTGCCGACAAATCCCGATAGGAGCTGCACATATCTCGTTCTCAGGGCACACCGGATGAGCAGTCCGTACAACTAAAACCAGACCCCAAGTTTCCTTGAGGGGGCGCTGCAAAGCGCTCTAGTTCGGGCCAACACTCAGAGGAGCATTGGCCCGGGGGGGTTAAAATAAAGATGACCCTTGAGTCTGCAGAACCCAAGGGAAAAAGGCTTAGGTGGCAAATGGTAAAACCAATGTTGGGCCTTGCTGGAGGAGTCTTATTCAAAGCGAACTGTCAAGGGGTCCCATAAATCACCCAACCGTAAGGAACGCAAAATCAAGGAACATAACACTGGTATGACGGAAACTAGGGCGGCAAGAGTGGAACAAAACACCAGGCATAAGGCCGAGCCTTCCACCCTTTACCAAGTATATAGATGCATTAATTAAATAAGATATATTGTGATATCCCAACATGTAAACATGTCCCAACAAGGAACAACATCTCCATGTTCCAACAAGGAACAAACTTCATCTTCACCTGCAACTAACAACGCTATAAGAGGGGCTGAGCAAAGCGGCAACATAGCCAAACAACGGTTTGCTAGGAAAGGTGGGTTAGAGGCTTGACATGGCAACATAGGAGGCATGATATAGCAAGTGGTAGGCATCATAGCATAGGCGTAGCAAAAGAGCGAGCGACTAGCAAGCAAAGATAGAAGTGATTTCGAGGGTATGGTCATCTTGCCTGAGATCCCGCAAGGAAGAAGAACGAGTCCATGAAGAAGACAAACGGACGTAGTCGAACGAATACTCACAACTCCGGAACGGAACCGAAGCTAACGAGAGAAGCAAACCGGAAAGAAGCAAACAACATGGTAAACACACAAGCATAAACATGTCATGATGCACAAACAAGTATGATGCATGTCCGATTTAATGAGGCATGGCATGTCAATATGCACAAACAACACTACAAGTTAAGTGGAGCTCAATATGCAACGAGTTGCATATTGACGAAACACCACATCAATTATTTAGTTCACTCCCGATTAGGTACTCAACAATATTAAATATTGGTTAACATGGCAAGAGGTGAAGCATAACAAAACTATACCATCTAAACAATTTAAATGGGGCCGGATATAACAAACAACAAATCCGGTAAATCCCCATATGTATTTAGCAAATTAATGGAAACAACAGATATAAACATTTAAATGTTGTTATCATGATGCGGATGACATATGCAAGTTTTATGCAATTTTTATGAAAATGTTGACATGAGCATGTTATGAAGCATTTGTCACCGTGGTGGAAGAAAGGGGTGCCACGGCAACGAATCTGAAAATGATGCCACGGCAACATATCGGTTCCTACAGCTCATCGAGATGTCGGTGCAAAAGAAAGTGTGGACGTGCGGAACATGCAAAAGATGATGGGGTGATCCCGGTTACCGGGTTCCCACGGGTCGACGGCATGGCAAACGAGGAGGAACGTGCATGAAGCAAACGGGCACGGTGCAAACACGAGCATCTCATACAACACACATTCATACACGGGCGGTCGTCTCGTCGTTATACCTTTGAAGCGTGCGTTTCGTAACGGATCGAGTCCAACGAAGGAAGTAGTGGTACACGGGCCGTAGTGGAAGTAGTTGTTCTCGTGGCGGTAGTGGAAGTAGTCGTACACGGCGTCGGTAGTGGTACACCATTGGAGACGTACACGTTCCGTAGATGAACTTGGCGTAACCGTGCGGTAGTCGAACTTGGCGCTCGTGGTACACGTGTCTTCGGGCGACGGTAGATGTACACGGCAATCGTAGTGGTACTATGCATCGGTCGTCGTAGTACTTGGCGTTCCAAAACAAAGCAACACCGAAAAGCCTCGGGTCTTGGCGTCCTTGACGAATCCAAGTAACACCAGGCACACGTCCACGGTCAACCCCAATGAGTGTACAGAGGCAAAACTTGGTGGTGCTGCACATACGCGGTTGCTAGAAGATGGATGACGCGGGTCGAGGCTGCGTCTTGGCGGTTCAACGAGGGTCGAATAGGAGCACGGCAAAGCTCGTGATGGACGGGGAGCGCAGCCTGGAGGCAGCAGCAGCGGTTGGAAGCATAGTTGGCCGGAGGGGACGGCTCAGGCAGGAGCTCCATAGCACGAGGAGGAGGCCGACAGAGATGCAACAGAGATGGGCGCATGCGTCGTACTTGAGGTGACGAAGATGAAGGGGAACGCGGCAAGGCGGACAGCAGCGGCTTGCTTGCCGGCACAGCTGGGCGCGGGGACGGCAGGGCGAAGAAAGAGCAGGCAGAGGGGATCGGGCGCTTTCCCTGGCTGCGATGTGGAGCGTGGTGGCGGCGCGAGGGAAAGAGGAGGAGGGATCGGGCGCTACGGGGAGATGGGGATGGATGGAGGAGATGGGCTCGCCGGTCAGAACGACGGCACGGCGACAGAGGAATGGGTGGCCGGAGGCGCGGCCGGTCGCCGGGCAGTGGCGCGCGGGAGGAAAAGAGAGGCCATGGGTCGGGCGTGAGGAGCTACGAAGGAGGCGCTCGGGCGACGATGGAGGGCACGAGCGAGGGAGAGGGAGAGATCGAGAGGAGGGAGGCGAGGGGATCGAGCGCTGGGCTCTCCCTGTCAATGCGGTGTGTGGCGGCGGGCAGGGACCGAGAGGGAGAGAGATGGATCGAGGGGATCGGGCAGAGCTGCGGCTAGGGTTAGAGGGGCACCGGCTGGGCTGCTGATGGGCCTAAGAGGTTGGTTGGGTCGGCCCAGGTGGTGTGGCTGCTGGGCTTACCTCTCTCTCTCTCTCTCATATTCTTTAGCAGAAAATAATTAGAGAGAAGAAAAGAAGAAAAGGTTATGGAAAGAATATGCGCTAGGGGTTAATTTCCCTGGACTCACAAAAATAAGCTTGATCCAAGAAAATAGAAAGTGAGCGTGGGCGTGGAGTTAAATTCCACCTCATTTGAATTTAATTCAAATGAGTGTGAGAAAGAAGTGGGTATTCGGTATGTCCAAAAATGTTGAGAAATTTGGTGGAGCTCGGGAAAATGATGAAAGCATTTATGGGCAAGGTTGGAGACCAAGAATTGAGATAACAAAGGCATTGGGATTTATTTGCAAGTGTGTTATGGTGATTTCCAAATTAAAGAATTATTTAATATAGCTCCCTAATATTGGGACGATATGTTATAAAGAGAAGTCACCCTTCCCTCGATTTAAAAGGATCAAAGATCCATAAAATTTATTTAGTTGAGTTTTTAAAAATTAAATGACATGATGGCATGATGCAATGCAAATGATGCAACAAACAAAACAAATCACACGACGAAACTCGGAGTAGCTGGAAGTCTTCTCGAGCATCGGTCTCGGGGCGTCGCATCATGGGCTGAGTTACAAGCCCGGTTTATCTAGAACTTTAAGGATACATGCAAGCAGCCCATGTCAATTGTGGATTTGGATGCCTGTGTCCAAGAAGAAGGAGAATCAACAACGCATTGGGTGAGCCGGATCTCGACCATCCCGCACTCGTCGGATCGCATCAATGCCGATTCAGCAGTCTTAACGTTGGAAAACAATTGCCGGTTTATGCCCCTGAAGCAGAAGTTAGGGCGGCTCAAACGTCACTGCAATGACATGGGGACACTCATGGTGGCTTTGGTGAAGTACGCTGACTCTGATGGTACCAAGGACCCCGAGTCTGACGATGAAAAGCCGGGAAAGGGAAAGAAGAGCAGCAGCACCAGAGGACAGCAGCATAAACCGGCGGGTCATGGAAACAACGGTAAGCGCAAGGCTGACAATAGTTTGGATTTTGTGGCTAACACCAATACACAGAATAATGGTCAGCATCGCAAGGGTAAACCGCCCCCCGCCAACTGGAGGATCAGGCATCAATCTTGAGTACCTGCTAAACCAGCCCTGTCCAAGACATGGTACACGAGAATGACCATCTAGTCACCTCTGGAAGGATTGCTTCATTATGAAGGAGTACAAAGATTCCAATCTATTTCAAGGAAACCATGGACCGGGCGTTGGTTCGGGACTCGGCTCCCACGGACCGGGTTATGGCTGTGGCGGTTCAAGTTCTAGATTCCAAGGCAATCAGGGCAATCAAAGCAGTCAGGGTGGTTATCATCAACAGAATAATCAGGGAGGTCAACCGTGATGTCTACTACGCAACCTTCTTCTTGTAGATGTTGTTGGGCCTCAAAGTGCAGAGGTTTGTAGGACAGTAGCAAATTTCCCTCAAGTGGATGACCTAAGGTTTATCAATCCATGGGAGGTGTAGGATGAAGATGGTCTCTCTGAAACAACCCTGCAGCCAAATAACAAAGAGTCTCTTATGTCCCCAACACACCCAATACAATGATAAATTTTATAGGTGCACTAGTTCGGCGAAGAGATGGTGATACAAGTGCAAAGTGGATAATAGATATGGGTATTTGTAATCTGAAAATATAAAAACAGCAAGGTAGCGAACGGTAAAAGTGAGCGTAAATGGTATTGCAATGCTAGGAAAGAAGGCCTAGGGTTCATACTTTCACTAGTGCAAGTTCTCTCAACAATAATAACATAATTGGATCACATAGCTATCCCTCAACATGCAACAAAGAGTCACTCCAAAGTCACTAATAGCGGAGAACAAACGAAGAGATTATTGTAGGGTACGAAACCACCTCAAAGTTATTCTTTCTGATCGATCTATTCAAGAGTCCGTAGTAAAATAACACGAAGCTATTCTTTCTGTTCGATCTATCATAGAGTTCGTACTAGAATAACACCTTAAGACACAAATCAACCAAAACTCTAATGTCACCTAGATACTCCAATGTCACCTCAAGTATCCATGGATATGATTATACGATATGCATCACACAATCTCAGATTCATCTATTCAACCAACACAAAGAACTTCAAAGAATGCCCCAAAGTTTCTACCGTAGAGTTAAGACGAAAACATGTGCCAACCCCTATGCATAAGTTCACAAGGTCACTAAACCCGCAAGTTGATCACCAAAACATACATCAAGTAGATCACGTGAATATCCCATTGTCACCACAGATAAGCACATGCAAGACATACATCAAGTGTTCTCAAATCCTTAAAGACTCAATCCGATAAGATAACTTCAAAAGGAAAACTCAATCCATTACAGAGAGTAGAGGGGGATAAACATCATAAGATCCAACTATAATAGCAAAGCGCACGATACATCAAGATCGTACCACCTCAAGAACATGAGAGAGAGAGAGAGAGAGATCAAACACATAGCTACTGGTACATACCCTCGGTCCCGAGGGTGAACTACTCCCTCCTCGTCATGGAGAGCGCCGGGATGATGAAGATGGCCACCAGTGAGGGATCCCCCCTCCGGCAGGGTGCCAGAACAGGGCCCTGTTTGGTTTTTGGTGGCTACAGAGGCTTGCGGCGACGGAACTCCCGATCTATTGTGTTCCTCGATGTTTTTAGGGTATATGGACATATATAGGCGAAAGAAGTCGGTCAGGGGAGCCACGAGGGGCCCACGAGGGTGGGGGCGTGCCCAGGGGGTAGGGCACGCCTCCCTGCCTCGTGGCTTCCTCGGAGCTTCCCTGACGTCTACTCCAAGTCTCCTGGATTGCTTCCGTTCCAAAAATAACTCTCCCGAAGGTTTCATTCCGTTTGGACTCCATTCGATATTCCTTTTCTTCGAAACACTGAAATAGGCAAGAAAACAACAATTTGGGCTGGGCCTCCAGTTAATAGGTTAGTCCCAAAAATAATATAGAAGTGTTTAGTAAAGCCCATAAATATCCAAAACAGATAATATAATAGCATGAATACTTCGTAAAATATAGATACGTTGGAGACGTATAAAACCGCAGCAACAGTCAGGTTATCAGAGCAATCCGAAGCAGTTGAATAGTGGACAGTATCATGTCTTCACCACTAGCCTATGCAAGCGTGACCAGAAGCTCCATAAGAGGGCGGTGAACTCCGTTGAACCGGCCGTTTCCCGTTATTTGCGCTGGTCTAAGCAGCCCATCCCGTGGAGTCGAGAAGATCACCCGCCCCGGGTAGATAATCCGGGTCACCTGGTGTTGGTAGTGGAACCTCAGGTTGGAGGGTATAAGTTCACCAAGGTACTCATGGATGGAGGGAGCAGTATTAATATTCTCTATTATGAGACTTTCCGTCGCATGGGGTTGACAGATAAAAATCTTAAACCATCGAATACTGTTTTTCATGGCGTGGTGCCTGGTAAGTGGGCGTACCCAGTTGGTAAGATAGCTCTGGAAGTTGCTTTTGGAGATGATCATGACTCTCGATCAAAGACCTTGACCTTTGAAGTGGTGAAAATCAAGAGCCCTTATCGTGCCCTGTTTGGATGGCCGGCTTATGCCAAGTTCATGGCCAGGCCCTATTATGTTTATCTACAGCTCAAGATGCCAGGTCACAAGGGGACCATTACAGTACACGGGAGCCGGAAGATAGCCTTGGAGTGTGAAGAGGGTGATGCAGCTTATGCTGAGTCGGTTTGTGCAACAGAGGAGTTAAAGTTTCATACGGACAATGTTGATCCAGCGGATATGACTTCTTTGAAAAATCCAACTACAGAGCATGATCAGACACTGAAGTTTAAATCGACTGATGAGACTAAGCTAGTTGATTTTGTTCCTGGCGATTCATCCAAGCAGTTCAGCATCAGTGCTAATCTGGATCTGAAATAGGAAAGCACGCTCATCAAGTTCATCCGTGAGAACCGGGACATCTTTGCATGGAAACCTTCTGATATGCCAGGTGTACCGAGGGAACTCGCTGAGCACACTCTCAATATTGATCCCAAGTTTAAACCGGTCAAGCAATTTCTTCGTCATTTCAATGAAGAAAGGTGCAAGACCATCGGTGAGGAGGTAACCCGGCTCTTGGCGGCTGGTTTTATTGTTGAAGTTTTTCATCCTCAGTGGTTGGGTAATCCGGTGCTCGTACTTAAGAAGAACGGCACGTGGCGTATGTGTGTGGACTAGACGGACTTAAACAAGGCTTGTCCCGCTGATCCTTTTGCTCTCCCCCATATTGATCAGATTATTGATGCTATGGCGGGTTGTGAGCGTTTAAGTTTTTTGGATGCTTACTCTAGTTATCATCAGATCAAGATGGCGGTTAAGGACCAGGAGAAAACAGCTTTCATAACTCCCTTTGGAGCCTTCTGCTATGTGTCTAGGCCTTTTGGGCTCAAGAGTGCCCAGGCGACTTATCAGCGATGTGTGCAATATAGCCTTCACAATCAGATTGGGCGCAATGTTCATGCCTATGTAGATGACATTGTGGTGAAGTAAAGAGAGAAGGAGACCCTGATTGATGATTTGAAGGAGACGTTTGACAATCTTCGGGTCTACAAAATGATGCTTAATCCGGCCAAGCGTGTTTTTGGTGTACTGGCAGGCAAGCTTTTGGGTTTTTTGGTGTCTAACAGAGGCCTTGAAGCTAATCCGAAGAAGATCAAGGCCATCACTTCTCTGGCTAAACCGGCGTGTGTCAATGACGTCCAACGGCTGGCGGGTCATATTGCGGTGCTAAGCCGATTTATAAGCCGGTTGGGAGAGAAGGCTATTCCTTTATATCAGATGATGAAAAAGATGGATGATTTTGTTTGGAGTGATGCCGCCAATGTGGCGTTTGAGGACTTGAAGAAACAGTTGGCTGAGCCGCCCGTTCTTGCTGCTCCTGTTGGTAAAGAGCCATTGTTGTTATATGTGGCTGCCAATGCCGAGCTGTTAGTGTAGCTATTGTGGTGGAACGGAAGGAGGCAGGCAAGGCATACCCGGTTCAGAGGCCAGTTTACTACATCAGTGAAGTGCTTATTGAGTCCAAACAGAGATATCCGGACTGGCAGAAACTTGTATATGGGGTTTTCATGGCAAGCTGGAAGCTTAAACAATATTTTCAGGGTCATCCCATCACCGTGGTTAGCTCTGCTCCTCTGGGAGATATCATCCAAAACAGGGAGGCAACCGGCTGGGTTACTAAGTGGGCCATTGAGCTTGGCCTGCACAGTTTAAAGTATGTGCCTCGTACGGCTGTCAAGTCCCAAGCACTTGTGGATTTTATCAATGACTGGACGGAGTTGCAGGCATCGCAGGAAAAGCCAGATAACACGTATTGGACTATTCACTTTGATGGGTCCAGGCAATTGGAAGGCTCGGAGGCTGGAGTCGTGTTAGCTTCCCCTCGAGGTGATAAATTTTGTTATGTTATCCGTTTGATATTCCCTTGCACTAAAAATGCAGCTGAATATGAGGCCTTACTACATGGTCTTCGTATGGCTAAGGAGATGAACTTAAGCCGGGTAAGGTGCTTTGGTGACTCAGACTTGGTGGCTCAGCAAGTCTCTGGTACTTGGGATTCTAAGGATCCCCTCATGGTGGCTTATCGACAAGAGGTGGATGTCATTGCTGGTCATTTCAAGGGTTATCAAGTTGAGCACATTGATCGGAGGAAAAATGAAGCGGTTGATGCTTTAAGTCGGCTAGGCTCTCAACGTAAACCGGTGCCGCCTAATGTCTTTCTTGACGTTTTGCATAACCCGTCGGTCAAGTTACCTACGGAGGAAGATTTGGTTATTCCTGATCCAGAAGCTCAGTTGGTGGTAGCTCTTCATGCGATTCCGGATTGGACAGTCCCTCATTTGGCTTATATGACCCGGGGTGAGTTACCTGGGGATGAAACCTTAGCCAGGCAGATAGCCCGGCAGTCTAAGTCAATGACAATAGTCAATGGCGAGTTACACCATTGCAGTGTTACTGGGGCTTTTCAAAGATGTGTTTCTCCAGAAGAGGGTCGTGAGATTCTTCGTGAGATTCATGAAGGGGATTGTGGTCATCACGATGGATCTAAGTCTCTTGTGGCTAAGGTTTTTCGTCATGGCTTTTATTGGCTGACGGCTCATGCTAATGCAGAGGACCTGGTCAGTAAGTGTGATGGTTGTCAAAAGTTTTCTCGGCGCGCCCATGTGCCGGCTCAAGAATTGAGGATGATTCCAATTACTTGGCCGTTTGCAGTTTGGGGGCTTGACATGGTTGGGCCTTTTAAGAGGTCCAATGACAAGAAGACCCACCTCCTGATGGCGGTTGATAAGTTCACTAAATGGGTAGAGGCAGAGCCAGTGAGTAAGTGTGATGCAGCAACGACGGTTCAATTCATGAAGAAGGTGACCTTCCGTTTTGGTTTTCACACAACATTATAACAGACAATGGCACTAACCTCTCCAAGGGTGCTATGAAGGACTTCTGTCAACGTGAGCATATCCGGCTTGATGTATCGTTAGTGGCTCACCACCAATCTAATGGTCAAGCGGAGAGAGCCAATCAAGTGATCTTGAGAAGCATCAAGCCCTGGTTTATGGTTCCCCTGCAGAGGATGCCGGTTTGTTGGGTGGAGTTACCCTCCGTGTTGTGGAGCATTAATACCACCCCCAACAGATCTACGGGTTACACGCCTTTCTTCATGGTTTACGGGGCAGAGACGGTTCTCCCTAGTGACATCCGTCATGACTCACCTCGCGTGGCGGCTTATGTTGAAGCTGATAATGAAAAGGCACATCAGGAAGAACTTGACCTGTCGGATGAGGAGCGTGACATTGCAGCGGCTCGTTCGGCGATTTATCAGCAGGATCTGCGCCGTTACCACAGCCGCCGGGTTAAAACCAGAACTTTCCAAGATGGCGATCTGGTGCTCCGGCTTATCCAGGATCAGACTGATATGCACAAGTTATCCCCACCTTGGGAAGGACCCTTTGTGGTCAGCAAGAATCTGAACAACCGATCATACTACCTTATTAATGTTCGAGAGCACAAAAACTCACGTAAATCGGAGGAGGAGACCCACCGGCCGTGGAATATTGCTCATCTTCGGCCTTACTACACCTGAGCCACATGCTCTCCTTATGTACATATTTTTAACAATGTATATATTATGATCAATATAGTAAACCGGCATCCCTGCTAAAGCAGGGCCTCTATCGTTTTTTCTCTTAATAAGTTTTTGGGTTCCTTGGGGGCTTCCGGTTTATGCATGAAGTTATGATTACCCTTTTGAACCAATATAAAAAAAACTTGGGGGCTAACCACCCAGGTTAAAGGGACCAAAGAGAGTCTGTTGCCAAGGCAACAACTCAAACATAGGTGCCCCTTGAGCACAACTCAAAATATTACTTGGTGGCTCTTTTGTTCTAAAGAACATATGTTGCTATAACCCTTGTGATAGGCTTAAAGCCAGGCTTGGAATCTAGGTGTATTCACCTAAAACCCCGGCTTATCCTGCCTGCATGCCAGATGCTTCTCCATCAGGTAATCCTGATTGACCCAGCGAACTCTTAACAATCAATCTTTTCAACAAGACCCTGAACTTGCTAAGGTTAAAACGCCGGTTTATCATGAGAGGGCACGACTTACGGATAGCAAGGAGAAGCTCAGGCTGATAAAGCCGCCTTCCTTGAAACTTGGATAAATTGGCCTGTGGTGCATGATGCTACTATGACCGCGCGTACTCCTGATAAGTCTATCTTTAAATAAGAACTGAACTTGTCTGGCTTAAAAATGTGATTGGGTAATGTGAGTGCCGGCTCACGGAAAGCGCGTACCTTCCAGTGGCTAATGCTAGTTTCATTGAAGAAGATATTTTGGCTTGGCGGCCTATGAAAGCCTTGGATTTTTTTTCTTAATTTGATTTTTAAACGTCCTTTTGCGATTTTTTCTCTTATGACATGGCAGTACATGGTTGCAAATCAACAAGGCTTATCAAGCCTCATGAGTCATATATGACATCAATATCCGGTGTTTATTAACCCGGCCTCGCTTTTTGATTGTAAGTCGCCAGTATGACATAACATAGTATCCGGTGTTTATTAACCTGACCCTGGCTCTCTTCATAAGCCGACAGTATATGATAAATTACCAAATTTGGGTTTTCACCCTTATTACATTGGCTTGGTAAACCAGCCGTGCGATTACATATCACTGGTATGATATATGTTTTGCCTTCAATCCAAGTCTGATTATAAATTAGGCTGGTTTCCCATAAACTTATGTTGGATATCATAACCCGTCTAGCGGTAAACCGCCGACACACTTTTTATCTGTTATATGCAGGAACAGATTCAATATTGCTAATATCATAAGTATACATGGCATATTTTAGTATAGCAGCTCATCAGTGTTATGTAAAGCAAAATATGCGCGATGGCATAGCATGTCAAGAAGTTTGAACTAGCCTATTACAAGGCATTTGGTGCCCAATAGAATGATTGTTTTCAACAAGACTTACAGAAAGCAGAAGCTAAATCGGACCCCGGTTTATGAATCTTGGCCGGGCTGGCTTGAAGCTTGCGGATCATCCTGCGCCAGTTCATCCTCCTCCTCTCCACCTAGTGGCTGGAAGTCAATGGTTGCCCAATCGATCCCAGTTAGGGCCTTGAATACAGCTTCGTCACTTATAAGTGTGGATGGTTCAACATCAGGTGTGTAGGTATGCTTACGGATTGGAGGAATAAGAGTTGGAGCATCATAGGTTGGCGGGTTAACTCTGTTGTTGTCAGCATCGTAAATCGACTGGCAATGAGAAAGATCGGTCTCTTCAGCCAATTTGCTAGCCAACGGGCACATTTCCTTCATCAAGGCTCGAAGGTCATCATTATCAAAGTCTGATCCGTCCTCCTTTATGCTTGGATAGCAGTTTCCCACGTCAGCCGGATCAAGATCTGGTATCCATGCTTTTGCCTGGGTTAGAGCAGTCAAAGCACCTGCTCTTGCAGCTGATCTTTTTAATTCTTCAAACCGGGCAGGCATCATCGACAGCCTCTCTAATGTTTCCTTGATCAAGGTTGGGGGCGGTTTATTATGGGAGGTGGTACAGATGATCCGTTGTGCACCAGTATATAATTGCTCTATAAGAGTATAGGCAGCTTTTAATTTCTTCTGCATGTCGGAGCCAAGATGAGTAATACGAGATCCTGCATCATTGCAAACATCGGTAAACCGGCAGTTTATGGGATAATACATGTTTAAAGCTTAGGAAGAGGCTCTTTACCAAAAACAGCAGAAGTCATGGCGTTTATTTGCCGCTTCAAGCCAGTCAGCTCCTCTGTAACCGGAGCAAGAGCTTCTTCAGCATCCTCTGCCCTCTTCAGTAGAGCTGCTTTCTCTGTGTCTAGGCCTGGCCGCTCGTTCTTGAAGTCCTCCTTCAATTTCTCCATGACCGCTAAAGCGCTGGTCAGTTCATCCTTGGCTTTGGAAATTTTTGCTTGTTGAGACTTGACATTTTCTTGAAGGTCGGCAATTTGGGATTCCTTTTTGCTAAGATCAGCCTGTAAGAGATTCGATTTATAAGATTGACAGTACATATTTGAAGTCCCAAGCACATAACAAGTTATCCACTTGGCACTTGGGGGCTAATGCCTATTTCTTTTCTTCAAAAATTATTACAAGTCCCAAGTTCAATACAAGTATTACTCTTGGCACTTAGGGGCTAATGCATATTTGCTCAAGATCAAACTATGAATTTTTCTTTAGTCTACAAAGGTGATTCAGCAAGAATATTGAGATTTACAGTCGAAAAGTCCCGGTTCATCTTGAAAAGGTAAACCGGCCCTTGGGGGCTACACAGGCAAAGTTGAAATATTGTTATTTGACAAAGTCCCAGTTCATATTGATATTATAAACCGACCCTTGGGGGCTACTGGAGTTGATAGTCTAAACCGGATGTACGGAGAGAATAATTATATGGAGTTAACGACATTTACCTCATATCGCTCCTTCATCATATTCACTAAATCAGCTTCATAGTCACGGCTTGTGTACAAGCGGTTTAAAAACCCAAAATGGATATCCGGGCACTGAGGTGGGCATAGCTTTCCAAGTATGCTTTCCACTTACTCTTGTCAACATCGGAGATTTCTTCTCCTCCCCAAAAGGTAGTGTTTGTGCAAGACGGGAACAAGGATAAGGAGAAGGAAAAGGAGGGTGTTGGGAGTGGCAACGTGATTAGGGACAAGGCCATTCCCAAGAAATTTTTCCGGCAAGAACAATCCATCTTATGTCCTCATGAGAGGAGATGATGGTTATACCTTTGCAAAATTTGTTGGCACTAACTATGATGATTATTCTTGGACTATTTGGGTCCCCAAGACCCTTGTTGCTAACTGTCATGGTTTTGTCACGGCAGATGTCCTCGTGGAAGGACTTAGTTGTGGTGCCATTGCGAGGAGGTTAGCTTAAAGGGGTTAAACAGGACAAAGGACACAGGGAGTTCATACTGGTTCGGCCCCTTGCGGTGAAGGTAAAGGCCTAATCCAGTTTGAGGTGATATTGCTAGGGTTTCGATGACCAGGGAGCGAATACGCTTTGCCTGGCTCTCGAGTTGTTGTTTCTTGTCCCTAAACCACCGTCGGGTTGTCCCTTTATATACACAGGTTGACACCCGACGGTTCATAGAATCCCGGCCGGCTCATAAACGTGTCCGGCTTGGTTTCTACTCTTTCCTATCTTACAACACAAGTCCTACATCATACGTCGGTTCATATCTTTGGGCCCTAATCCGTCTTTGGGCTTTGGCCCTTACTATTAAGCCTCCTTCATAAAGCACCATCTTCCATGTCTTCATGGGCTTCAAATATGGGTAAACCACTATGAGCATAACTCGGCCCCTCCTAGCCGGTTTATACTCAATAGTTATATCCCCAACACTAACTGTCTAGGACTCATTGCAAAATGGGTACCTATAACCAAAGCTTGATCTTGTAGGACTATGTCTGGTGGAAAACAATGGGTGATCGATAGTGGATGCGCCAATCATATGACCGGAGAAAGGGAGATGCTTGTGGAGTTCGTTGATTCACTCAAGGCCTCTTCGAACATCTCTTTTGGTGACAATAGCAAGGGCAAGGTATTGGGTTTGGGCAAGGTGGTAATCTCAAATGATTCATCACTTTCAAATGTCATGCTTGTCCAATCCCTTCACTACAATTTACTTTCAACTATTCAATTGGCTTGTGCCGGTTATGATTCACATTTCGATGAATTCCATGTGACCATCTTTAAGAGAGGCAATATCAAAGTGGTCTTTGTTGGGCATGTTGAAGACAACCTTTACGTGGTTGATTTCCCAAAATAGAAAACTCATCTTGCAACATGCCTAATGGCCAAGACAGACGTGGGGTGGCTATGGCACCGTAGGTCGGCCCACGTCGGTATGAGAAATTTACAAGCTCTCTTAAAGGGGGAGCACATCCTTGGACTAACCAATGTGTCTTTTGCCAAAGATTGTCCTTGTAGTGCTTGCATTGCCGGAAAGCTTCATGAAAAGGCTCATAAAGTGAAGACTATCATCACCACCTTGAGGCCCCTTGAACTTATCCATTCGGATCTTTTTGGGCCACCAACATATGATAGTTTGGGAGGGAGGAGTTATTGCCTTGTCATTGTTGATGACTTCACGAGATATACTTGAGTGTTCTTTCTCAAGACCAAATATGAAACTCAAGAAACCTTCATCAACTTTGCCAAAGAAGATCAACGTCAACATAATTGTGAGATCAAGGCAATTCGAAGTGATAATGGCACTGAGTTCAAGAACTATACAATGGATGAATTCTTGAGTGATGAGGGGATAAAGCATCAATATACCGCACCATATACTCCCCAACAAAATGGTGTTGCGGAGAGGAAGAATTGAACTCTTATTGAGATGGATAGGACCATGCTTGATGAGTACAAGTCTCCATACAAGCTTTGGGCCGAAGCTATCAACACCGCATGTCATGCTTCAAACCGGCTTTATCTTTGCAAGCTCAAGAACAAGACCCCTTATGAGCTCCTAATCGGGAGAAAGCCTAACGCCAAATACTTTCGGGTATTCGGTTGTAAGTGTTTCATTTTAAACAAGAAATCCCGGTTAGCTAAGTTTGAGTCTAGAACTTCTGAGGGCATATTTGTTGGATATGCATCAAACTCTCATGCTTACCGAGTTCTCAATAAATCCACCGGGTGCATTGAGGAAACGGTAAATGTGGAGTTTGATGAATATAACGGCTCCCGTGTGGAGCAAATTGTTCCTAGTGTTGTAGGTGATGAGGCTCCTTCGCAAGCTATAAGGACAATGGGGATAGGCCACATTCTTCCACAAGAAACACCCCAAGTCCAAGTAGAAGAAGAAGGAGTAAGAGCCCCTCTTGTGGAGTCTCCACAAGGGAAGTCATCACCGACACCTCTTGTACAAGATGCTACGGGAGATCATGAACCTATCCAAGAACAAGATCAAGTCCGTCAAATTCCCGAGCAAGATCAAGAGCAAGCTCCTTCAAATAATGAAGAACCAGTTAGTGAGGCTCAAGATCAAGCTCAAATTTGTGATCAAGATCAAGATACCCAACCACAAGTGTCTTCATTTTCGTCACTTCCCAATGAGCAAGAACCTGTGGTTGCGAAGAGAAGGGTGTCTCCGAGGCTAAAACAATCTCAAGGGCAAGCTTCTTCATCAATTCCAAAACCAAGTGAAGAAGAGCTCGAACTCAAGGAGCAAAAAGTGGCCGCAAGCTAAAGCATCTTCAACATCTCACTGAGAACATCTATGGAAGCATCAAAAAGGGGGTAACTACTCGTAGACGTTTGGCAAACTTTTGTGAGCATAACTCATATGTCTCTTGTGTTGAGCCCCTTAAGGTGGAACATGCACTTGACGATCCGGATTGGATAGATGCCATGCATGAAGAACTTAACAACTACACCCGCAACAAAGTGTGGACCCTTGTGGAAAGACCCAAGGAATATCAATAATGTCATTGGAACAAAGTGGATCTTCAAGAACAAACAAGATGAACATGCATGGACAAGTAATAAGGAACAAGGCAAGGTTAGTGGCACAAGGTTTCACCCAAGTTGAAGGTTTGGACTTTGGTGAAACTTTTTCCCCCATTGCCCGTCTCGAATCCATTCGCATCTTGCTTGCTTATGCCTCTCATCATGATTTTAAATTATATTAAATGGATGTGAAGTGTGCATTTCTTAATGGTCCTCTTAAGGAGTTGGTGTATGTCAAGCAACCTCCCGGTTTCAAAGACCCCGATCACCCCTCTCACGTTTATGAACTCCATAAGGCACTCTATGGACTCAAACAAGCACCTCGTGGTTGGTATGATCACCTTACGGCATTCCTAAGCGAGAAAGGGTTCCAGATTGGGGTAATAGATTCCACTCTCTTCACGAAGAGGGTAAAAGGAGAGTTATTTGTCTGCCAAATATATGTTGATGATATTATCTTTGGGTCCACTAACCATGATATTAATGTTGAGTTTGAGAATATTATGACTAAGGAATTTTCTATGAGCATGATGGTGGAGTTGAAGTTCTTCCACGGTTTTCATGTGAAGCAATTGAGAGGAGGAACCTTCATCAACCAATCTCGTTATACTGAAGACATGCTCAAGAGGTTCAAAATGCAAGATGTCAAGCCAATGAAGACACCCATGCCCACAAATGGTCAACTTCATCTTGATCCAAATAGTAAAGAAGTGGATCAGAAGGTATATCGCTCTATGATCGGTTCCTTGCTTTACCTTTGTGCATCTAGGCCAGATATTATGTTGAGTGTGTGTATGTGTGCAAGATTTCAATCCACTCCTAAGGAGAGCCACTTTTCGTCAGTGAAAAGAATCCTTCGATATTTGGTTCATACCCCAAACTTGGGCCTTTGGTATCCCGAAGGATCATCATTTGAGTTAATGAGATACTCGGATTCGGATTGGGCCGGAGACAAGGTTGACCACAAGTCCACTTCCGGTTCATGTCAATTCCTAGGGAGATCGTTGGTAAGTTGCTCTTCAAAGAAGCAAAATTGTATATCTCTCTCAATAGCCGAAGCCGAGTACATTGCTGCTGGAAGTTGTTGTGCTCAATTATTATGGATGAGGCAAACTTTGATGGATTATGGTGTCAAATGTGACAAAGTGCCTCTTTGGTGTGACAATGAAAGTGCAATCAATATCGCCGAGAATTCAGTTCAACATAGCAAGACCAAGCATATTGAGATTCGCCATCATTTCACTAGAGATCAAGTGGCCAAGGGAAACATTGAGTTACTCCATGTCAACACCGAGAATCAATTAGCCGACATCTTCACCAAGCCACTTGAAGAAGCAAGATTCCGCGAGTTAAGGCATGAGCTTAATATTGTGGATATAAGTAACTTGGGGTGAAATCCTTGCTCATACACACAAACTCTTGTAATATCTTGCTTAGATGTAGGCACATGTCTAGGGGGAGCTACCTCAACTCATGAGCTACCTTATCCTAAAAGTGCATAAATCAAACAAAATCTTTCACATTAGCCACTTTAGGTGGCACTTGTGCTTCAAAGATGAGTATTGGTCTTGGGCCCAAGGTTCATATCTTCGCGGTGCCATACCAAATAAACTCAAACATGGTGGCTTCAGCCACCGCCCTCTCTTGAGGGTTGTGTCCGTGTTTGCTTCGTGTGTGTGGTATGTTGGCTTTATTGTCTTTTCTCTCGTTTTGGGTTTGTGTTTCTCGTTTCTCTTCTGGTACAAGTGCTCCACATATACCCTTCTCGTAGTGATAGGACTTCTCTTGTGGCGTATTAAGAAATATAGAACGAGTGCTTTGCAAAGGTGTGGTAAGAGTTTACACTCAGATGTACCTTCAAAAAGGCCCCTCTTGTCAAAATTCCTAAATACCCCATGCCCACGGGCCTGTACTATGTGCACGGGGACCCCGTGCCCATGGGCTCTGTACCGTGCGCACGGGGCTCACTTAGCCCGTGTGCACGGGGTATGCGGTTCCTGGCCTGAAGAGGCGAGGCATGGGGGGGCTTGGGTTCATTCCCACTTAGTCGCCCCCTCCACTCCCCAGGAAGCCTCCAGCGCCGTCACCGTCGCCTCCTAATACGTCTCCAACGTATCTATAATTTTTGATTGCTCCATGCTACTTTATCTATTGTTTTGGACTATAATGGGCTTTATTTTCCACTTTTATTTTACTTTTTGGGACTAACCTATTAACCCGACGCCCAGCCCAGAATTGCTGTTTTTCGCCTTTTTCAGTGTTTCGAAGAAACAGAATATCAAACGGAGTCCAAACGGAATGAAACCTTCGGAAACGTGATTTTCTCACCGAACATGATCCAGGAGACTTGGACCCTATGCCAAGGCACAAGAGAGGCGGTCACGAGGGTGGGGGCGCCCCCCCTAGGGCACGCCCCCTGCCTCGTGGGCCCCCTGTTGCTCCAGCGACGTACTCCTTCCTCCTATATATACCTCACGCCCCCAAGCGATCGAACAGGGCCAAAACCTAATTCCACCGCCGCAACTTCCTGTATCCACGAGATACCATCTTGGGGCCTGTGCGGAGCTCACGGAGGGGCATCCACCACGGAGGGCTTCTACATCAACACCATAGCCTCTCCGATGAAGTGTGAGTAGTTTACTTCAGACCTTGGGTCCATCGCTAGTAGCTATATGGCTTCTTCTCTCTTTTGGATCTCAATACAATGTTCTCCCCTCTCGTGGAGATCTATTCGATGTAATCTTCTTTTTGCGGTGTGTTTGTTGAGATCGATGAATTGTGGGTTTATGATCCAGCTTATCTATGAATAATATTTGAATCTTCTCTGAATTCTTTTATGTATGATTGAGTTATCTTTGCAAGTCTCTTCGAATTATCTGTTTGGTTTGGCCAACTAGATTGGTAGTTCTTGCAATGGGAGAAGTGCATGGCTTTGGGTTCAATCTTGCGGTGTCCTTACCCAATGGATGAAAGGGTTGCAAGGCACGTATTGTATTGTTGCCATCGAGGATAACAAGATGGGGTATTTATCATATTGCATGAATTTATTCCTCTACATCATGTCATCTTGCTTAAGGCGTTACTCTATTTTTAACTTAATACTCTAGATGCATCTTTGGATAGCGGTCGATGAGTGGAGTAATAGTAGTAGATGCAGAATCGTTTCGGTCTACTTGTCTCGGACGTGATGCCTATATACATGATCATACCTAGATATACTCATAGCTATGCTCAGTTCTGTCAATTGCTCAACAGTAATTTGTTCACCCACCGTAGAATACTTATGCTCTTGAGAGAAGCCACTAGTGAAACCTATGGCCCCCGGGTCTATTCTCATCATATAAATCTCCATCAATTTTATACTTGCTTTGTTTTACTTTGATTTTTACTTTTCACTTTGCATCTTTATACCGAAAATACCAAAAATATTATCTCTATCAGATCTCACTCTCGTAAGTGACCGTGAAGGGATTGACAACCCCTAATCGCGTTGGTTGCGAGTAGCTATCGTTTTGTGCAGGTACGAGGGACTTGTGCGTGGCCTCCTACTGGATTGATACCTTGGTTCTCAAAAACTGAGGGAAATACTTACGCTACTATGATGCATCATCCTCTCCTCTTCGGGGAAAACCAACGCAAGTTCAAGGCGTAGCAAGAAGGATTTCTGGCGCCGTTCTTTGGGAGTCTCATAAAAGTCAACATACCAAGTACCCATCACAATCCCTATCTCTCGCATTACATTATTTGCCATTTGCCTCTCGTTTTCCTCTCCCCCACTTCACCCTTGCCGTTTTATTCGCCCTCTCTTTCCCAATCTCCTCCTCTCTTTTCCGCTTGCCTTTTGTTTGCTCGTGTGTTGGATTGCTTGTCGCGATAGCTCAGGACGTAGCACCTCCGCTCTCCGGAGCTCCTCCGAGCTTCATTGGGCTTCTTGCTCCGTGGATCTTCATCGAGATGGGGTCCTCCTCTGCTTGGTCCTTTCCCCCCGTTCTCCCTCCATGGATGCCTATCAAGTTTTCTAGTTCTAGGGTTTCTTTGTTCCTTATATTAGTTTGGCCACTCCTCCTCTCTAGGTAGTACTCAGGTGCTTAGGTCCTCTGGATTCCCTGCCGCGCCCTGATACGTATCCAACGTATCTACTTTTCCTAACACTTTCCCTCTTGTTTTGGACCCTAATTTGCATGATTTGAATGAAACTAACCCCGTACTAATGTTGTTTTCACCAGAATTACCATGGTGTTGTTTTTGTGCAGAAATAAAAGTTCTCGGAATGGAACAAAACTTTTCGAGGAATTTTTATATCAATAAAGAGAATTTCTGGAGCCAAGACCTACCAGAGGGGGGCACCTGGGTGGGCACAACGCACCAGGGCGCCCCCCTCCTGGCACGCCCAGGTGGGTTGTCCCCACCTGGTAGCCCCACAGGCCCTGAAACCTACGCTATAAAATCCTATTTTTCCAGAAAAAATCAAGGAGAAAGAATTTATCGCGTTCCACGAGACGGAGCCGCCATCACCTCCTGTTCTTCATCGGGAGGCCAGATCTGGAGCCCGTTTGGGGCTCCGGAGAGGGATATCTTCGTTCTTCGTCATCACCAACCCTTCTCCATCGCCAATTCCATGATGCTCCCCACCGGGAGTGAGTAATTCCTTCGTAGGCTCGCTGGTCGGTGAGGAGTTGGATGAGATTCAACATGTAATCGAGTTAGTTTTGTTAGGGCTTGATCCCTAGTATCTACTTTGTTCTAAGATTGATGTTGCTATGACTTTGCTATGCTTAATGGTTGTCACTTTGGGCCCGGGTGCCATGAAATCATATCTGAACCATTTATGTTATCATCATTATACCCATGTTCTAGATCCGATCTTGCAAGTTATAGTCACCTACTATGTGTTATGATCTGGCAACCCCGGAGTGAAAATAGTCGGGACTACTCCTGGTGATGACTGTAGTTTGAGGAGTTCATGTATTCACTGTGTGTTAATGCTTTGTTCTGGTTCTCTATTAAAAGGAGGCCTTAATATCCCTTAGTTTCCAATATGGACCCTGTTGCCATGGGAGGGTAGGACAAAAGATGTCATGCAAGTTCTTTCCATAAGCACGTATGACTATTTACGGAATACATGCCTACATTATATTGATGAACCGGAGCTAGTGCCATATTTCCCTAGGTTATAACTGTCTCACGATGAATATCATCCAACAAGTCACCGATCCAATGCCTACGAATTTATCCTATATTGTTCTTGCTAAGTTACTACTGCTATTGTTACTGTTGCACTTGCTACAAAACTACTGCTATCACTGTTACCGTTATTGTTGCTGCGACTACTATTATCAAAACTATCATATTACTTTGCTATTGATCACTTTGCTGCAGATAATTAATCTCTAGGTGTTGTTGAATTGATAACTCAGCTGCTAATACCTTCAAATATTCTTTGGCTCCCCTTGTCTCGAATCTATAAATTTGGGTTGAATAATCTACCCTCGAAAACTGTTGTGATCCCCTATGCTTGTGAGTTATCAAGACCTTTTTCTGGCGCCGTTGCCGGGGAGCATAGCAATATTTGTTTAGTAACTTGGGATTATTATCAATTTATCACTATGAAGAATTTGACGGATGCTAAGATAAAGATTTATCCCTCTAAGATGAGGGGAGGTAAGGAACTGCCATCCAGTTTTGCTTTAGATTCACCTTCTATTATAAATAAACTTGCAACACCACCACATGCTATCAATTCTGATATGGCGCAAGTTATTGATGATGCTACTTCTACTCTGAATGATGCTTATGATGATGCTAGTACCTTTCTTGATAATGATGATGTACCACTTGGTGAATTTCTAGATGAACAAATTGCTAGAGTAATACAACATGATGTTGTTGAATCTGATGATGAGCTTGAAACTAAAACACCTGAAACACCTGCTAGAACTAGCCTTCCTATATATGAATTGCCTAAGGTACCGGAAGGTTATGTTATTAATGAGGAGACAACTAGAGATATTCTTGCTTGTAGGGATAGAGATGATCTAGAGAAATTACTATGCAAGTATACAGAAAAATTGCTGAATGCTAGAATGAAATATGATCCTATGTTTGCTACTTCACCAATCTTTATTGATGATAAGGATTATGAATTCTCTGTCGACCCAGAGTTAATTACTTTGGTTGAATCTGATCCTTTCCATGGTTATGAAACTGAAAATGTTGTGGCACATCTTATTAAGTTGAATGACATAGCCACCCTTTTTACTCACGATGAAAAGACTCGCTATTACTTTATTCTCAAACTATTTCCATTCTCATTTAAGGGTGATGCTAAATCTTGGTACAATACTCTTGCTCCTGGTTGTGTGCATAGTCCCCAACATATGATTTATTACTTCTCTGAAAAATATTTTCCTGCTCATAACGAACAAGCTGCCTTACAGGAAATATTTAACTTTGTCGAAACTAAAGAAGAGAGTCTCCCACAAGCTTGGGGTAGGCTTTGCCAGTTACTTAATGCTTTGCCTGATCATCCTCTTAAGAAAAATGAAATACTTGATATCTTCTATAATGGACTAACCGATGCTTTTAGGGACTTCCTAGATAGTTGTGTTGGTTGTGTTTTCAGGGAAAGAATTGTTGGACAAGATGAATAATTATTGAATAATATATTGAAAAATTATGATGATTGGACTCTTCCTGAACCACTGGCTAAGCCCACTCCAAAGAATAAGGGTATATTATATCCCAGTCCTGAAGATATGCAAGAGGTAAAGAAATCTATGAAGGAAAAAGGTATCAAAGCCGAGGATGTTAAAAATTTACCTCCTATTGAAGAAATACATGGGCTTAATACACCACCACTGCCTAAGGTGGTAGAGGTAAACTCTCTAATGAAGTTCAATGATAATGACAATCCTCACAATATGCACCCTAGCCAATGCCTTTATGAGTTTCAAAACTACATTAGAAAACAAGAACACTTCAATGCAAATGTTATGAAACAATTGAAATACAACTCTGATATGATTGCTTGCTTGAGTGACTTGTTATTTAGAATCTCAAATGATGTTAGAGGTGTTGGAAAACATGCTTCTATGGTTCAAACTCAGTTAGAACAAGTTGCTAAATCACAAAGAGAATTACTTGATGAAATGAATAATAATACACATGACTTTGCTGTTAGAGTTGCAACTAGAGGAGGTAAAATGACTCAGGAACCACTTTATCCCGAGGGACACCCAAAAAGAATTGAACAAGACTCACAAAGAAATAACACTAGTGCACCTAGTCCTTCTAGAAAGAAAAAGAAAAAGAAAAATGATAGGACTTTGCATGCTTCTAGTGAACCTGAAGTAGAGAAACCTCCTGATAATGAAAAACAAACTTCTATCTCTGATGCTGAAACTCAGTCTGGTAATGAACATCCACCTAGTGATAATGAAAAAGATAATGCTAATGTTCAACCAAACAATGATGAAGAACCAGACAATGATGTTGAAATAAAACCACCAGTTGATCTTGATAACCCACAACCTAAGAATAAAAGATATGATAAAAAAGACTTCATTGCTAGAAAACACGGTAAAGAAAGAGAACCGTGGGTTCAAAAACCTATGCCTTTTCCAACCAAGTCAACTAAAAAGAAAGATGATGAAGAATTTGAACGCTTTGCTGAAATGTTGAGGCCAGTCTTTTTGCGTACTCGCTTGACTGATATCTGGAAAATGCCTCCTTATGCAAAGTACATGAAAGACATCATCACCAATAAGAGAAAAATAACGGAAGCTGAAATCTCCACTATGCTTGCTAATTATACTTTTAAGGATGGAGTGCCAAAAAAACTTGGAGATCCAGGAATACCAACTATACCTTTCTCTATCAAAAAGAATTATGTGAAAACTCCTTTATGTGATTTAGGAGCATGTGTTAGTGTTATGCCTTTCTCTTTATATAAAAGACTTGACTTGAATGAACTCACACCTACTGAAATATCTTTGCAAATAGCTGACAAATCAACTGCCATAGCTATCGATATATGTGAAGATGTGCCCGTTGTTGTTGCTAATGTTACTATTTTGACTGACTTTTTTATACTTGACATGCCCGAGGACGACAACATGTCGATTATCCTTGCTAGACCCTTCTTGAATACTGCAGGGGCTGTTATTAATTGCAATAAAAGCAAGGTCACTTTCATATCAATGGCAATGAGCATACGGTGCACTTCACAAAGAAACAATTCCAAGTGAATGGTATTAATGTTATTGAAAAATCTCCGACAATCACTATTGGAAGTTTTCAAATACCTCTACCTACTGTTAAAAAGAAATATGAAATGCTTATTGTTGGGGACATTCATATCCCCGTTGAGGTAACTTAGTGATTTACAAAAGTTCTTCGGTTTCATGCTAATCGAAAGTGGTTGTTAATAAGACTTGATCAACCTTATTAATGGATCATTTTTTAGAGGTATGAAGTTGATGAATTTAGTGAGCACTACCTTCTGTCCCTACCTTTTGTTTTCTATTTTTATTAGTTAAATAAAATAAAATGCCATGTTTTATGTGTTTTCTGAATTTCCCGTGCAATAAAAAAATGACCCAAAAATAAAAGTTCTCAGAATGCTTTGAAAATTTAATATGATTTTTTTCTGAATATTTAAGAATTTCTGGTGCAAATAATATCAGAGGGAGGCGCACCAGGTGGGCACAACCCACCTGGGTGCGCCAGAACCCCCAAGCACGCCCTGGTGGGTTTTGGTCCCCACGTGGCCCCCTCACTTATCCCTTCACACCACACCATCACTTACCTCCAGAAAAAAATTCTCCATTGCTCTCTCTCCCGTGTTCTTGCTCTCAAACCCGCGGATTTCGATCTCTTTGCTCGAAGCTCCGTTCCGAAACTGTTTCGGGGCATTGTTGCTTGGTATGTGACTCCACCGTTTGTCCAAATAGTTTTTGTTTTAGTGGTTTATATTTTGAATAATTAGCTAATCTTGGTGCTGCTGTAGATGAGCTTGCATGTTAAATTCTTAGGAGTTCTAAGTAGTTTGAATGCTTGCTATGGCCTCTATGTATCCCTATGAGTAGTTGCTATCAATTTTGTGAAGTTTTGTTGGAAAAATTTATGGACTAAAAATTTCAGAATTTTGTTCATATGAAAAGGATGAATATCTTTAGGAAGTTTGCTTCTAAGAAGAACTCCAAGGGTGTTATTGGGGAGTCGTCTAACAGTGATCTCCATCCTCAGAGGTTGGCGGAGGTACGGCCGTGCGAATGGCCACATACCCAGTTCATGGAAGAGGCTGGAATCCTTCAGGAGTTCACACAATATGCTGCTAATGCCGGCATCACCGACTTCATCGCAGATGAGTGTGAACAGCATCAAATCCCCACAAACATCTTTGTTCAAAGTTTTACTTTCTTTCCTAGGAATAATCCCCCTGAGGTGCAGTTTAGTTTATATGCTGAAACCCGTTAGGTACCACTTACTGAATTTTGTAGCATATGCATGATCCCTTCTGACGGGAGTTTAGCCAAGCCTAGGCCGGTAGAGTTTGAGGCCTTTTATCGTACTTTGACAGTGGGAGATGAGAGAGGGGTGTCAGCTATCACTGCCGCTGGCTTGCATTTTCCTGTTGTTCATTTGTAACATCCCAAAATTCTAAATTTTGGAATGTTATAATAAATAAATAGTTTTGATTGATTGATTGTTTGTTGTGTGATTTATTGTGTGAAATTGAGTGAAATTTGAAACTTTCTGAAAGTTGAATGAGAGGGAATGAAATGACTTTCCCAAACTTCCACCTTGCATTTATGATCTCCATGAATTCAAATTATTTTCATCACAAAACCCTGGAGAGAAGATGACATGACTTCTTCCATTTATTTAAATGACAAGGGGTGTTGAAAATATTTGAATTTCATTTGGAAAATATTTCCAATTCTGAAACTTTATGCAACTCAATTATTTTCACGAGAGAAGATAAAATGACTTCTTCAAATTAAATGAAATATGAGTTGGGAGTTTTAAAAGAATTAAATTCAAAGTTCTTTTGAATTTATTTCCAATTTGGAGTTATTTGAGTTTTATTCAAATTATTTTTCTCCAAAAACAAAATATATAGAAAATAGGGTAACATGATTCCCTACATCAGAAAATTGGAGAGAAATTAATTTGAAGTCATTTTGGTATTTAAAAATGATTTTTATTGGATTTTATTGGACCGGTAGCACTGTGTGAATTATTAAAATTTGTGTGTATTTTATTTGAAGCTAAAATAGTGTTCATGTTGTAGAAAATCTTTTCTGAAAATTTTGATATATTATATGCCTATATAAATTTTTATTTATTTCTGTTTTGTTGTCTCTGTCAAAAAAAATAAAATTTGCTGCGCTTGGGCCAAGGGCCAAGGCCCAAGGCCAAGCCAGCGGCCGGCCGGCCAAGGCCATCCACCGCACGCACCTAGGGAGCCAGGGAGCCAAGGTTTCCTATTCTTTTACAAATCCTAGTAGGATTTGATCCCGTTTCGTTATCCGTTTATTCCGATTTGTTTCTAGATATTTTCCCTTTTGTTTCCTAATCCTAGTCTATTTCTTGTCCCCTACCTAAGCAAAGCCCTCCCCTCCCCACTATAAATACCCAAGCACCCCCCCCCCCTCCAACACATCAAACCAACACCTCTCCTCTCCTCTCCTCTCCGCTCCTCTCCGCAGCAGCAGCAGTGCAACACCACCGCCGCCGCCAATTGCCGCCGTCGCGCCCTCGACCTCTCCTGAGGTTTATATGATCTCCTCTCCACCGTCCCGTGATCTCCTTTCCTCTAGGAGCAACCGCAACATCGGATCCGATCTTCTTCCCCAACTCCGATGACTACTCCGGTGAGATCCACGAAATCCCGTAATTCATTTTTTTCAAAAAAATAGCAATCTTAGAAAATTCATATCTTTTAGAGTTTTTAGTATTTTTGAGTGATTCCAATTGCTGTGTGTCACAAATTTGCTGAAGTTTCTGTTAGTGTCTCTAGATTTCAAATTTGAGTAGTTTAAATTTGAATTTGATAAATTTTGTTCAGATTAGTATTTTGGCCATAACTTGAGTTTAAAAATAGGTTTTTAATTAATTCTTTTTGCTCCTGGTCTCTAGGACCTTTGTTTATCCAGTAGTATTTAGTATTTTATTTCTAGGTTAATTTAAGTTAGGTTTTTAGCAAAACAGTACTGTTTTATTATTAGTTCTGTTTTAGCTTTTTCTTTATTGTTTTTATTAGTTTTAAATTATTTCTTTTTGTCACTTTTGACAAAATTAGTTGTGTTTCTGTTAGACAACAGGAAAAGAAATTATTTTTATTTTAAAAATTTATTTTCCTTAGTTTTGTATGAAACCTTCTATAGGTCATAGTTAGAGTTTTATAAAAGCTTTTTATTTGTTTCTTTTGCAAATAAAATTTTATGGAAAAAATACTTTCTGTTAAATTAGTTATTTTACATTTTATTGTCTATTAATTTATTAGTTTAGTATTTTAATTGTTGTTAAGTTTTTACTTACAGCAAAACTATATTAGATGTTTGTAGCAAAGTCATAGATCTTCGTTAGTAGTTTTTCTTTGTAGTTTTATTTGAAGTTTCTTTTGATTTTGTTTGAGTTTTATTATCGATTTTCCTTGCTGTTTTGTTTGTTATTTGAGTGCTAAAATTGTTTGCTAGGATGTTTGCTTATGTGAATGCTATGTTTGACTATATAGATTTTCAGCGGAGTGACGATTAGTTCTACCAAGTCATTTTCGACAGCGTTGTTATCTTCATCAAGTATTACGAGCAAGTTCACTTTGACCATGTTTTTCATACCTATGTATTTTATTGCATCTAGTGTCATCTTCGCAACAATCCCTCCAGTAGTGATATTGAATCCTTGTAGTTGAGTAGTATGCATGAGGTAGGAACCCATCACCTGTTACCAAGCCGGGGACGTTATTTATTTTAATGCTACGCTATAGTAGGCGGGGTTGGTATGAGTGCTCGGAGTGGTGTGAGAATGGAGGCTCTCGTCAATGGCGACAACTCCATGATGGAATCTGCAAGGACTGCATCTTCAAGGCCTCAAGACTTCAAGACTCGAGACAAGAATTCAATACACACTCTTGGGTGAAGGATGGTTGACGGGCACCTGGAGAAACCGGTGGTTGGCGGGATGCATGGAGAAGCGTCATGACATCTTGCGAAAGCTTCACCCAGACTCAAAGAGACGGAAGAATACTTCATGCCCGGAAGCTTACTGTGCAACCGCAAGTCATTATGGGCTCGGCTTGGTTGACCTTAGTGGTGACTCTGGCTGGGGCGGTGCTAGCAGATGTAGAACTACGGTAGGATGGGATGAGCACGGACGGTGGTCGAGGAACTCTTCGAAGACCATGTTTGGTCATCTTGTTCTCAAACACCACGAAGTGCGAGAAGCGAAAGCAGAGGATCGAATCTTGCGGGTAAAGTGTACAAACCTCTGCAGAGGGTTTAAACCTAATCGATTAGCCGTGTCCCGATTACGGACAATTTGAGCATCTGGACTTGGATCTATCTCGGAACTCTCAACACGGATGATAACTTAATTGTGGGCAACTTATGATGAATTTGGGCTATGAGACATCGGTTGGCGGAACCATGTCATGATAGAAAACTCTATAGTACAGACTTCATTTATTCCTTTGATGTAGGGAGAATAAAATCCAGCTTTTACGCAAACAAAACTCGAATCTGAGCCACAAAGCCATACTGCATATAGTATAGTTTATCATCTGTTTTCTCTTATTGTGATCTTGCGGTACATTCAATGTCTTGACCTACACGGCTGCAACGTATCATGTTGCAGATATTTCCTCGACAGTAAGAGTTACGATACAGGGTTACGGTCTACACTCAACCTACCGATGGCGTTGATGGGACTCCACACCGACTATTTGTTTCATTGTGACTTATGAGGTATATATCAGTTTTTCGTTAATTATACATGTGATTGCACTTTGATATATACATTGATGTCTTGTGTGTGCCAAACATACTGATCGAGGATGGCACGAAACACAGAGGCTTGACCGTCTCGAGGTCGGGTCGCTTCTGATATGGTATCGAGCACATGTTGACTGTAGGACGTGACCCTAGAAATCGGAAAGCCCCTTGGACAGGAAATTTCTAAAACTTTATTTTCAAAAAGACTCTTACTTCTCATCTTTTCAGATTTTATCAAATAGACACTCTCATCTCAAATAGTTAGAATATACACCTTTCCCTTTTGACCACACGGAAGATCAACTGAAGTCACTCCAAGAATTAAAGATATCGGACAACTGATGGCCATTTCAGAGTAAAGAGGATTTCACCATGTGTTGGAAGAATTGCAGCTGCAATAATTGAAGACTTTGAAGACTTGAAGAATTTGACGTTCCTGAAGAATTATTTGACCTTTAGAGACCAAACCCCTGTTATACACCTACGTTAGATGCGATGATTTGTGAGCTGTCATTTGTTTGATGTTTTCCGACAGCCCCAAAATAAAACTCGTTTCTTCAAAACTATTGTTTGTATTGTGTGTATCTCTCCCTCCCCACCTCTCTCATATCTCATCCCAAAACTTTTGGACCCAGTAGATGATGAATGAAGTTGGACCGGTATTCTCTGGACCGAAAACCCAGCCGGAGGCAGAGCTATGGATTGAACATGGAGAGTCACTTGGGAGCAATTTGGTTTCAAGGAAGAATGAAGTATCGTCGCTCTTGATTACTTTGAAGGAAGTGCTGCAACATGGTGGCAGATGCATCAAGCTATACAGGATGGAATGGAGCAAAGACTTGGGAAGAATTCAAGAAGACTCGACAAGATCTCGTCTTATCCGGAAGCACCATGATACACCAAGAAATAAACCTTGTGCTGCAAGATTTGCGGAGAAATAGGACACGCCAGGAGGAACACAAGGATGGATGCCCTCATTGTGAGGAGAAACACCCAGTGAGGAATGCCCAACTAGTCGGTGACTTGTTTCTTGTGTGAAGGAACCACCCACTACCCGACTCGATGTCACATTTACCCCATGGTGCAACAAACTTTTCAGGAGCAGGAAGAAGGAATGAAAGAAGCCCTCCGAGAAGTTATGAAAGAACTGTGATGAAGGAATGTGTTGAAGACCCGATGGAGAAGGCCTCAACAGATTTTACTCCAATGCACTGCTATTCATGTGGAGAAGAAGGACATTTTCACAAGATTGCACCAAGGAAAGAAAAGAGTGTCGCTTCCACGGAAGCAATAGAGTTTGATCCACGAGGAATAGAAGGTCTGATCGAACGAAGAAACCCGGAAGAGAAAACAAACACACCCTCGAACAACCCAATTTCTGCAAAGAGGGACAAGAGTCGTATTACTGTTTTGAATGTAAGGACGTCGGGCATTATGCCAATCATTGTCTTGAAAGGAAGCAAGGAACTCAAGGAGCAGGCACCATCTCCAAGAAGCCCAAAGACTTATCGAAAGTTATGTGTTTTCATTGCAAGGAAGCAGGACATTATGCTACTAAATGTTCCTACAAGAAGGAAGCTGGAGTTTAGTAGTTGGAATTTTGATATGGATAATAAGAGTGGTAGAAACCAATTTTTTTCATGAGTACAATAAGTTGAGTTATGTAATGGGTGCTCGAGTTTGTAATGGATTCATGAAATCAATAAAGTTAAGGTGACATGTTTTCATATGTTTAATTGTATGAGTTGTTACTCTATGAACACGGATTTTGACCATTTTCGAGGATATGAGAAATATGGTCTATGGATGGATTTGTGAATTTCATTTTAAGGGTGATAGTACCCTATGAAGAACACTAGACCAATGGAAATGGAAATGTGTCCCACAGGTTGGAGTTTGGAAAAAATGAGTTGAAGTTTTATCTTTGATATGATGGTATTAAGAAATGAAATGTTATTGGATTTAAAGTGGTGTAATGTTGGAAAATGGAGCAATTGTAACTCCAAGGATGAGTGAAATTGGTACAAGTGTTGAAGTGGGCTCATAACCCACAGGCCCAGGAATTAATAAGGGTCAAGTACCCTTTGGAAGAAGAAATTTTGGGAAGACTGCGATTTGATCGTGCAGACGTTTACGAGGAGGTTACGCAAAAACCGAGAGTTGTGAAGAAACGATAGATGTTTTGTTCAGCTTGCAGAATCAATGGAATTATCCGAACTAAGTTCGTTGAGAAGAGAAATTCTGCAATGCTTGTGAGTATGCCCAAGTGTTAGAATCGTGATTCACTGTTTACGTATGTGGTAATGATTCAAATGCGGGATGGATTGGCCCCATACCGGAGACTTCTATCATGAACTATCATGTGTTGATGGAAAATCGAGAGACTTGAAAACTTTAGAAGAGCGTCGTCGACAAGCCAAAAACCTTAGAATGGTAGGACGATTGATCCATGTACCGCAACCGTTGCCAAGCGAGGTCATCGGTGAGACCCAACCCAACCCATTATTCCTGCAGGAGAAACCTGTAATGGTCGACCACCATGAGATCTCGATAGTTGTTTATTGGCGACAGACACTGTCACTAAGGAGACACAGTCTCGGAAGAACCTCACCAGGATGAAAGGACACGTATTTGAGGAAAAGGTTTTGACCCTACGGAAGAGCCCGATGTAGGAGTTACTTGAACTTGTGAGAAGACCGATGGTGTTCATCCTAGGGATGGAGTACCTGAGTTCGTTGGAACCATAACCCTGCTTTTAAGTGTGGTAGCACACTAGACCATTCCGATCGGATTTAATTTCTTTGGAAGACCCCAAACCCTAACCTTTTCTTGCTGCCTCTTGAATCTCGAGGACGAGATTCATTTTAAGTGTGTAGGTTTGTAACATCCCAAAATTCTAAATTTTGGAATGTTATAATAAATAAATAGTTTTGATTGATTGATTGTTTGTTGTGTGATTTATTGTGTGAAATTGAGTGAAATTTGAAACTTTCTGAAAGTTGAATGAGAGGAATGAAATGACTTTCCCAAACTTCCACCTTGCATTTATGATCTCCATGAATTCAAATTCTTTTCATCACAAAACCCTGGAGAGAAGATGACATGACTTCTTCCATTTATTTAAATGACAAGGGGTGTTGAAAATATTTGAATTTCATTTGGAAAATATTTCCAATTCTGAAACTTTATGCAACTCAATGATTTTCACGAGAGAAGATAAAATGACTTCTTCAAATTAAATGAAATATGAGTTGGGAGTTTTAAAAGAATTAAATTCAAAGTTCTTTTGAATTTATTTCCAATTGGAGTTATTTGAGTTTTATTCAAATTATTTTCTCCAAAACAAAATATATAGAAAATAGGGTAACATGATTCCTACATCAGAAAATTGAGAGAAATTAATTTGAAGTCATTTTGGTATTTTAAAATGATTTTTCTTGGACCGGTAGCACTGTGTGAATTATTAAAATTTGTGTGTATTTTATTTGAAGCTAAAATAGTGTTCATGTTGTAGAAAATCTTTTTCTGAAAATTTTGATATATTATATGCCTATATAAAATTTTTATTTATTTCTGTTTTGTTGTCTCTGTCAAAAAAAATTTGTTGCTGCGCCCTTGGCCAAGGGCCAAGGCCCAAGGCCAAGCCAGTGACCCGCCGACCAAGGCCATCCACCGCACGCACCTAGGGAGCCAGGAGCCAAGGTTTCCTATTCTTTTACAAATCCTAGTAGGATTTGATCCGTTCGTTATTCCGTTTATTCCGATTTGTTTCTAGATCTTTTCCTTTTGTTTCCTAATCCTACTCTATTTCTTGTCCCCTACCTAAGCAAAGCCCTCCCTCCCCACTATAAATACCCAAGCACCCCCTCCAACACATCAAACCAACACCTCTCCTCTCTCTCTCTCCGCTCCTCTCAGCAGCAGCAGCAGCAACAACACCGCCGCCGCCAAGTGCCGCCCGCGCCTCGACCTCTCCTGAGGTTTATATGATCTCCTCTCCACTGTCCGTGATCTCCTTTCCTCTAGGAGCAACCGCAACATCGGATCCGATCTTCTTCCCCAACTCCGACGACTACTCCGGTGAGATCCACGAAATCCCGTAATTCATTTTTTCAAAAAATAGCAATCTTAGAAAATTCATATCTTTTAGAGTTTTAGTATTTTGAGTGATTCCAATTGCTATGTGTCACAAATTTGCTGAAGTTTCTGTTAGTGTCTCTGGATTTCAAATTTGAGTAGTTTAAATTTGAATTTGATAAATTTTGTTCAGATTAGTATTTTGGCCATAACTTGAGTTTAAAAATAGGTTTTAATTAATTCTTTTTGCTCCTGGTCTCTAGGACCTTTGTTTATCCAGTAGTATTTAGTATTTTATTTCTAGGTTAATTTAAGTTAGGTTTTTAGCAAAACAGTACTGTTTTATTATTAGTTCTGTTTTAGCTTTTTCTTTATTGTTTTTATTAGTTTTAAATTATTTCTTTTGTCACTTTTGACAAAATTAGTTGTGTTCTGTTAGACAACAGGAAAAAAATTATTTTATTTTAAAAAATTTATTTTCCTTAGCTTTGTATGAAACCTTCTATAGGTCATAGTTAGAGTTTTATAAAAGTTTTTTATTTGTTTCTTTTTGCAAATAAAATTTTATGGAAAAAATACTTTCTGTTAAATTAGTTATTTTACATTTTATTGTCTGTTAATTTATTAGTTTAGTATTTTAATTGTTGTTAAGCTTTTACTTACGGCAAAACTATATTAGATGTTTGTAGCAAAGTCATAGATCTTCGTTAGTAGTTTTTCTTTGTAGTTTTATTTGAAGTTTCTTTTGATTTTGTTTGAGTTTTATTATCGATTTTCCTTGCTGTTTTGATTGTTATTTGAGTGCTAAAATTGTTTGCTAGGATGTTTGCTTATGTGAATGCTATGTTTGACTATATAGATTTTCAGCGGAGTGACGATTAGTTCTACCAAGTCATTTTTCGACAGCGTTGTTATCTTCATCAAGTATTACCGAGCAAGTTCACTTTGACCATGTTTTCATACCTATCTATTTTATTGCATCTAGTGTCATCTTCGCAACAATCCCTCCAAAGAGTGATATTGAATCCTTGTAGTTGAGTAGTATGCATGAGGTAGGAACCCATCACCTGTTACCAAGCCGGGGCGTTATTTATTTTAATGCTACGCTATAGTAGGCGGGGTTGGTATGAGTGCTCGGAGTGGTGTGAGAATGGAGGCTCTCGTCAATGACGACAACTCCATGATGGAATCTGCAAGGACTGCATCTTCAAGGCCTCAAGACTTCAAGACTCGAGACAAGAATTCAATACACACTCTTGGGTGAAGGATGGTTGACGGGCACCTGGAGAAACCGGTGGTTGGCGGGATGCATGGAGAAGCGCCATGACATCTTGCGAAAGCTTCACCCAGACTCAAAGAGACGGAAGAATACTTCATGCCGGAAGCTTACTGTGCAACCGCAAGTCATTATGGGCTCTGGCTTGGTTGACCTTAGTGGTGACTCTGGCTGGGACGGTGCTAGCAGATGTAGAACTACGGTAGGATGGGATGAGCACCGGACAGTGGTTAGAGGAACTCTTCGGAAGACCATGTTTCGGTCATCTTGTTCTCAAACACCCTGAAGTGCGAGAACGTAAAACAGAGGGATCGAATCTTGCGGGTAAAGTGTACAAACCTCTGCAGAGGGTTTAAACCTAATCGATTAGCCGTGTCCCCGGTTACGGACAATTTGAGCATCTGGACTTGGATCTATCTCGGAATTCTCAACACCGGACTGATAACTTAATTGTGGGAAACTTATGATGAATTTGGGCTATGAGACATCGGTTGGCGGAACCATGTCATGATAGAAAACTCTATAGTACAGACTTCATTTATTCCTTTGATGTAGGGAGAATAAAATCCAGCTTTTACGCAAACAAAACTCAGATACAGATCCACAAAGCCATACTGCATATAGTATAGTTTATCATATGTTTTCTCTTATTGTGATCTTGCGGTACATTCAATGTCTTGACCTACACGGCTGCAACGTATCATGTTGCAGATATTTCCTCGACAGTAAGAGTTACGATACTGGGTTACGGTCTACACTCAACCTGCCGATGGCGTTGATGGGACTCCACACCCGACTATTTGTTTCCGCTGTGACTTATGAGGTATATATCAGTTTTACGTTAATTATACATGTGATTACACTTTGATATATACATTGATGTACTGTGTGTGCCAGCATACTGATCCAGGGATGGCACAGAAACACAGAGGCTTGACCGTCTGAGGTCGGGTCGCTACATCATTACTTTGCTCTTTTCATTGCAAAATGCTTGCTTGCTAGAGAGAAGGTGGGTGCACTCAGTTCACTCAACCTTACTATTTTACGTCGTGCACTAGAGGGCGACAACACTTATAGCTTGGGAGCTATTGTGGCTCGTCGCCTCCATATTAATAAATCCAAGGGTAAAATACATGGTGGGATTTTTGCTATTCATTTGGCGGCTCACTTTAATGTTGAGATACGCCCTCATGATTTCCCTCTAACCAAGATTTACCTAGATCATGCAGCCATGGATCACCACCATTTTACTAATGTCGATTCTCCTAACATCCGTATTCCACATAACCTGGTTTTTAGTGTGAGAACTCATGATATTATTCCATTGCTGCTCCTGCTTTGTTTGATTTTGTTGCCAGGGGTGGATATAGGATTATGCCTGCAGATATCATCGCCTACCGGAACAACCAGGCTGCAGCAGTGGAGGAGCCTCAACAGTGGGATGAGTGGATGCCCGCTCCTCAGTACCCCAACTACTATCCAGGCTACTGATCTATTACCAAGTTCGGCAAAAAGCCTAAGCTTGGGGGAGTACGTGTTTCTCACCGACATTACATTCATCTTCACACATATCATTCCAGTTGTCGGTGTTCACACTTTTTCATTGTATCATCCATGCTTAAATTTATTTTCTTGCTTTCTTCTTGTGTGTTTGAAAAACCTTAGAAAAAACCAAAAAATTTGTCGTAGTTAGTTTACTTTCTATGCATGCTTAGTAGTAGCACTAAAAAGAAAACTCAAAAAGATTACCTTGTTCTTCTTTTGTTTGTTGGGTGCTTTCCCATGTAAATAGTTTTTCTCGTTTTGCTTTTCCCTTCTATTGCTTGTTCAAGAAAACCAAAAACTCCAAAAATATTTCAATGTGTTTTTCTGAATTTCTTTTCTTTTTATTTGAGTTGTACCGAGGAGAAGACCACGATGAAAATGTTGAGTGGCTCTCATATGAATAACTGTTAATCTAATAAAGAGCCCATTTTACCTTGCCTTCTCCCGTTGAATTAAATGTTTTGCAGATTCCAGCTTAGTCCACGGCACTCTTGCACTATTATTATTTTCATATCGTTCGGTCGTGCAAGTGAAAGGCAATAATGACGATATTCGATGAACTGGCCGTGGCAGAGAGAAACGGGTATGAACTCGACTTGTTCTGTTTGTGTAAATATGTTTAACCTAGCATCCATGATTTGGCACATTATGATTAAACATGTTTGCAATGACAATTAGAGATTATAGTTTCTCATGCCATGCATAAGTAGCTGGGAGTGGATAATGATTTATCTTGGATATCAACATTGCGTTAAAATGATTGTGATGTAGTATGATGATATGGTATCCTCCTCTGAATTTTCGAGTGGCTTGACTTGGCACATGTTCATGCATGTACTTGAATCAAAACCAACATAACCTCTATGATATTTATGTTCATGGTATTCATATCCTACTCATGCTAGTGTCCAATGTTACTTATGCATAATGCATGTTCATGACCGTTGTTGCTCTCTAGCTGGCCGCTTCTCAATCTATTTGCTAGCCTTTGCCTGTACTAAGTGGGAATTCTGCTTGTACATCAAAAACCTTGAACCCAATGTTATTCCAGATGAGTTCACCATACCTACCTATATGCGGTATTACCCTGCCGTCCTAAGTAAATTTCCATGTGCCACCTCTAAAAACTTCAAATAAATATCGTTTTTGTGTGCCTGGACCGTTCATGGAACGACAGGAGGTGGTCGGTATCTTCCATGCTAAGCGGGTTATTCTCAGGATGAGTGTTTATTCACTTGCCATCGCACGAGAAAAGGGCGATAATAGGGATGCCCAGTCCCAAACTGCAAACAGAAAAAGCTTACAAATAATCAAACAAAAACTCCCAATGGAGTCAAAACCTGTACTTTTATCGCTTGGGAACCGCCACTAGCATGCTTAGCATGGAAGATATGGATAAATGATGGTCGTTGTCGTGGAATTGTCACGACAAATGTCCTAGCGGAAGGACTTAGTCGTGGAGCCATTGCAACTAGGTTAGCTTAAAGGGGTAAATCGGGACAAAAGATACAAAGAGTTTATACTGGTTCGGCCCCTTGCGGTGAAGGTAAAGGCCTAATCCAGTTTGAGGTGGTATTACTTGGGTTTCGATTACCAGGGCGTGAATACGCTTGACCTAGTTCTCGGTCTCTTGTTTCTTGCCCTAAGTCGTCGCCGAGTCGTCCCTTTATATACACAGGCAAGACGCCCAGCGGCTCACGGAGTCCCGGCCGGCTCATAGACAACGTGTCCGGCTCGGTGACTAACTACGCTTGCCTTACAAAACAAGTCATACACATATGGTGGTTCATCCTCTTGGGCCTCAAGTCGCCTCTGGGTCTTGGGCTATCAACGGGCTTGTATGATCCGCCATCTTCATTTATAAGTCGCCAGGGGTATGACCCAGGCCCTCCTGGGCGGTTCATACCCAGTAGTTATATCCCCAACATTAGGCCCCAGGTTGATTTGAACTTGTTCATGTCAATCTTCAATACCTAACTTGTCAAAATCTTGCATCGCTTTGTTTGATAAACCTTGCTGTAACCCGCCATGACGTCAGCTCACGGAATCTTCTTAAACCGCCATGGCGTCATTTTGCATTAACTTCGCACGAGGCCCAGAACATCTTAACTGGTCCTTATCTTAATGAGCATCCCGAAAACCGAGGCGTCCATATAGCCACATGATGATTTCAACCTCCTCGCTTCCCGTGCATCCCTTGTATTCACCCCCTTTTAAATAGGGACGAGGGTCTTTTTCATTTTCCCCCTTTCGTCTTCATCTTCCTCTCGCGTTTTCTCTACCGTCCGAGCTCTGCCGCCGCGACCTCCGACGTTGCACCAATCTCAGGCCGCTGCATCGACCTGATCGGACCAGAAAAACTCCGGCGCGCCGCCGCTGCTCCACTGCATCTGCAAGTACCCTTTTACCCAAGCTTCAGATCTGCACTAGGGTTTGAGTAGTTCATCGGTGTTCTTGTTGTTCTTCGTGTTCTTCAACTCCAAGCAGCGTTCGATCTAAATAAGTCATAAATTTCATGCGGTAGTAGTTTAAACTTCGTATGCATCATCAAAGTAGCATCTTTCCATAGAAAACCTCATCAGAGCATCAAAGCTTTCTGCTGCCGACACTTCAGGTTTAATTTTTACTGTCTTTTTTGAACTGCCATCGATCCAAAATTATAGCTGTTGCTTGTGAAATCTATTTGTCCACCACTTAATAGATTTGAAGCACCCAAAGTGCCATGGCGGCTTATGACATATACCTTGACCCATCATATAACATTAGGCCCCGTTTAAGCCGCCATCATCCACTTCAACGTCAATAATCCACAATAACCTTCCGGTTTAACCAAGCTAGTTTATAATTCAATCCTCTGGTTTGACAACTGCATATTCTGAACTGTATCTCCATAACCATTAGCCTTGTATAGCGATCTAAACGATAATTTATAACTCGCCAGATATCTGCCCGTTTAATAAAATCTTGAATCGCCTTGTGTAGACCGCGCACCCAATCATGACTAAGATTGTCACATCATGCGACTGGGTTCCGTCCATTGTTACTGAGGCAATGCTCCAAGAGTATGTCAAGTGTAGCGACCCGACCCGAATGGATCAAGTCTCTGTGCTCAGGTGTCATCCCTGGATCAGTAATGCTGACACCACACAGTACTTCGAAGGATTTATAACAGAGTAGCAATCACACACTTATTACATCGTTGTCCAAAAGAGGACTTATTACAATAAATATGGCTTAAGGCCATCTAATAACGATAACAGCGGAAGACTTGGAAGATAAGTGAGTCCATCAACTCCAGCGGCATCACTGAGTATAGAACCATGACCTAAAGCACCTTACTCGTCGTCTGAAAAGTCTGCAACATGAAAGTTGCAGCCCGAAAACGGGTCAGCACATGGAATATGCTGGCAATGTAACACATAGAGAATAATGAATGATAAGCCTGTACTACATGCATATGTGGCTGGTGGAAAAAGCTCTACGGTTACAGTTTTGCATAAAGCCAGTTTTTCCCTACTGCAAAGGAATAAATTTAATTAACTATCACGGTGGTTGTTAAACATTGAGAATGGTTGACAGCATCCTCAATCCCAATTAAAATAATCCTTAACAAACCCAACAATATTAAATTAAAGTAACATGTTGAGATTCACATGATATTCAATTACTAGATACTCAAGATGTCCATAACCGGGGACACGGCTAATCATGATTAGTTTATACACTCTGCAGAGGTTTGTGCACTTTTCCCCACAAGACTCGATCGCCTCCGTTTGGTTTCTCGTACTGCAGGGTGTTTGAGAAACGGATGACCGAGACATAGTCTTTTAGAAGCGCTAGCACCTTACGATGGGTAGACCGGTACACCTACATCCCCTACATCTACTAGTCCACCACTATAAGAGTTCGCACGACTTAATCAACTATGCCAGAGCCCATAATGGCTTGTGGCTGCACACGGAAGTTACTAGTTTGAATAATCTCATGATCCCTTTGAGCCTGGGTGGCGGTCCGAAAAAAAAACAGGCAAGTCCTGATGGAAACCACGTGCCTCAATCCACCCAGATGTGTGTTTGAGTTGCCACCTTAAATAAACCATTAATTTAACAATCTCACATCTGTCATGGATACACTCACCCAATCCACGTCTACTAGCATAGCATGGCAAATAAGCAAACGTAGAAGTAACTCCCAAGGGTTTGATAGTAAAACAGGTAATAGGTACTACCTCAATCTACTTCCCATCCCACAATTTAATTAGATCCTAATCATGCAAGTGTTTGAGGATTGATCTAATGCATAAAAACTGGGTAGTAGAAAAAGGTATGATCAAGTGTTACTTGCCTTGCGATGATCCATGAAACCTAGAGATTCAAGTAACAAGCGGCGCGCTCGGGTGATCTATCGCAGACAAACAACAAGCATACAATAAGTACTCATCTAATGCACGGTAAATCTCGAATAAAAGATCTGACCAGAAATTTCAACTTAAGAACCTGGTTGCAAAAGAAAACGAATCGAACAAAACAACGGAAAACAACCGGCGGAAGAAAACAGCTCGGTTCTAGCAAGTTGAAACTAGGTCAAATTTTACAGTAGCAAAACTTTGTTTAAGTTGATTAGTCGGAACGGCGGTTTCAAAACGAAACTCCAGGCGCTTGAATCACCTGATTCCGATAAACGAGCGAGAAGATAAACTAGAACGAAGATCGGATCTGAAATCGCGATCAGAAAAATAGCGGAATAAAACCGATTAAAAGAAAAACGACGAACGGTTAAACGGACGGAGATTCGTTAACCGGGAATAACCGGTGATCACGTTCGTTAAGACGAACGGTCCGGCGAACGCTCGCTAAACAACAAAACCGGAAATAAAACCGATCTAGGGTTTCGAAAAAAAACCGAACAACGGAAAAAAGAAAACCGGAACGGTTTTATATAAAAAAACCGAACCGAGGGAAAGGTGGCGCGGCGCGACTACCTCGACGAGGCGGGCTCGGCGGGCGGCTGCTAGGCGGCGGCGGGCGGCGGCGGGCGGCGGGCGCAAGGGCAAGGCTGCTCTTTGATTAGGGCAAGGTTGCAAGGGTTGGGGGGAGAGGGGGTCTGGGGTATTTAAAGGGGGAGGGTGGCTTGGGGAGGGGGCAAGCAAAGGAGGAGGAGGAGTCCTCCTCGGTTTCGCCTTGGCGGCGGCGCTGAGCGTCTTGTGGCCATGAGGGAAAGGGCGGTTTGGCCAGCTGGGCCCTTGGCCCAAAGGGAAGTGCTCTAATTTTATTTTAAATATCGCGTGCAGAAAAAATAAAATCTAAACGAACTCCAAAATTTACAAAATAAATTTTCCCCGACTCCTAAAAATGAGTCGAACAAAATAAATTTTACTCGGGGCCTAAAATGCAATTTTTGAAATCACGCATTTTTCCCTAAGGCAAATAAACTCCGAAAAGTCCAGAATTGATTTATTTATTAAATCTTCATTTTTTTTCCTAATTTTTTTTGGGAAGTCATATTATTCCCTCTCATATTTTGATATTGGAAAATTATTTGAAGATGAAATAAATACAATCAAATGATCCTTTTTCGTAATTCGAGAAAACACAAATATGAAAATTTGAAATCCAACTCTCTCCGAGGGTCCTTGAGTTGCGTGAAATTTCTAGGATCGGCAAAATGCAAGAAAATATGTAATGCATGATGATTTAATGTATAACATTCCAAATTGAAAATTTGGGATGTTACAAACCTACCCCCCTTAAGATGAATCTCGCCCTCGAGATTCGGGTTGGCTAGAAAATAGGTGAGGGTGGTCCTTGAGCAAATCTTCCTCTCTTTCCCAGGTGGCTTCATCCTCAGTGTGGTGGCTCCACTGAACTTTGCAAAACTTGATAACCTTGCTGCGAGTAACTCTGCTGGCATAATCGAGAATCTTGACTGGTTTCTCCTCATATGTCAAATTATCCTTCAACTGAATTGCTTCAAGTGGCACTGTATCTCTTAATGGTACCTCTGCCATCTCGGAGTGACATTTCTTCAGCTGAGAAACATGGAATACATCATGAACTCCTGACAGTCCCTCTGGCAATTCCAGCTTATAAGCAACTTCTCCCATGCGTTGCAAGATCTTATACGGTCCAACGAAACGTGGTGCTAATTTTCCTTTAACTCCAAAACGCTTAACTCCTCAAGTGGGGATACTCTAAGATAAACTATGTCTCCAACTTCATATTCTATCGCCTTGCGTTTTGAATCCGCATAGCTTTTCTGTCTGGACTGGGCTACCTTGAGCCTATCGCGAATCAACTTAACCTTCTGTTCAGACTCCTTAATCAAATCTGGTCCAAACAACTGACGGACTCCAACTTCGTCCCATGATAACGGTGTCCTGCACCTCCTTCCGTACAAAGCCTCGAAAGGTGCCATCTTCAAGCTGGTTTGGTAACTGTAGTTATAAGAAAACTCTGCATACGGCAAGTTATCATCCCAACTAGATCCATAATCTAGTGCACAAGCTCTCGACATATCCTCCAAAATCTGATTGACTCTCTCGGTCATCCATCGATGCGTGGGTGGAAAGCTGTCTTCAATTCCAGCCTGGTTCCCAATGTTTCGTGTAAGCGATTCCAAAACCTTGAGGTAAATTGGGTTCCTCTATCTGATATGATACTCCTCGGAACTCCGTGTAAACACACAATTCTGGTCATGTATATCTTTGCCAACTTAGCACTGCTATAGGTAGTCTTGACTGGAATGAAATGAGCTACCTTCGTCAAGCGGTCGACTATAACCCAAATCGAGTCATAGCCTGAACGAGTCTTTGGCAAACCTGTGATGAAATCCATGCCTAATTTATCCCACTTCCATTCGGGTATCGACAATGGTTGCAACAATCCTGCTGGCTTCTGATGTTCTGCCTTCACCCTTTGACATACATCACAAACTACTACATACTCTGCAATATCCTTCTTCATTCCGGTCCACCAGAACGTTTCCTTCAAATCTAAATACATCTTGGTATTTCCTGGGTGAATCGAGTAGGGCGAATCATGTGCCTCTTGCAGAATCAACTTCCTGATCTCCGGGTCATTTGGCACATAAACACGGTCCTCAAACCATAAGGTATCGTGCTCATCCTCACGAAAGCCCTTTGCTTTTCCTTCGCTCATTTTCTACTTTATAGAGGCAACTTCCTTATCTGCCTTTTGAGCTTCTCTGATTTTTTCCATCAACGTATACTGAATCTCCAATGCTGCTACATAGCCTCTCGGAACTATTTCCAAACATAGCTCTCGAAGGTCCTCGGCTAACTCCTTGGGTATTCCTCCCATCATTAGTGTATTGACGTGGCTCTTACGGCTCAATGCGTCTGCTACAACGTTAGCCTTCCCGGGGTGATAATGCAATCTCATATCATAATCCTTAATAAGCTCCAACCATCTCCTCCGCTTCGAGATTTAATTCTTCTGCGTGAAGATGTACTTCAAACTCTTGTGATCCGTGTACACCTCACAATGATTTCCAATGAGAAAATGTCTCCATGTCTTCAATGCATGCACCACGGCTGCTAACTCCAAATAATGTGTGGCATAATTCAACTCATGAGGCTTAAGCTGTCATGAAGCATACGAAACAACTCTTCCTTCCTGCATAAGCACTGCTCCAAGTCCTCGGCGTGAAGCGTCGCAATACACCTCATAATCCTTGGTCTGATCTGGCAAAATTAACACTGGTGAGGTAACCAATCTTTTCTTCAACTCCTGAAAACTTGCCTCACAATCCTCAGTCCATATGAACTTGGTATCCTTTTTCAGCAATTCCGTCATAGGCTTTGCAATCCTTGAGAAATTCTCAATGAATCTTCGGTAGTATCCTGCGAGTCCAAGGAAACTCCGGATCTCTCCAACTGTCGTTGGTCCTTCCCATTTGGTTACGGTCTCAAACTTTGTGGGGTCAACTGCTATCCCTTCTCCGGATATAACATGTCCAAGGAATCCAACTTCCTTTAGCCAAAACTCACATTTGCTGAACTTGGCATATAACTGATGTTCCTTTAGTTTCTGCAAAACCCATCGCAAATGTTCCTTATGTTCCTCTTCATTCTTCGAGAAAACCAAAATATCATCTATGAACACCACGACGAACTTATCCAAAAACTCCATACACACTTTGTTCATTAGGTTCATGAAATAGGCAGGTGTGTTAGTCAGTCCAAATGACATAACGGTATATTCATACAGTCCATATCTCGTGGTAAATGCTGTCTTAGGTATGTCCTGCTCTCGAATCATCAACTGATGGTACCCTGATCGCAAATCGATCTTGGAAAACACTTTAGCTCCTTGCAAACGATCAAACAGATCATTTATCATTGGTAGTGGGTACTTGTTATTGATTGTTACTTCATTTAAACCACGATAGTCAACAACCATCCTTAACGATCCGTCCTTCTTCTCTACAAAAAGTACGGGTGATCCCCAAGGCGAAGAACTTGGGCGATATAACCTTTATCCAATAGCTCCTTAATCGCTTCTTGATTTCCGCCAAATCTCGTGCGGGCATCCTGTATGGTCGCCGATATTGGGCCTGCACCGCAAAAGCTCAATCAAAACTCAATGTCTCTATCCGGTGGCATTCCCGGCAATTCCTCGGAAATACATCGTGGTAATCCTTCACCATGGCACCTCTTCTGCACAACTCCCGATAAGGAATTTACTTGATTCCTATTTGGTCCATGTCGCGATACATACCTAATCCTTCTTCCTTACGGTGTTGTGAGCAAAATCGTCTTACTTATGCAATCGATGTTTCCCCATACATCGACAGCCAATCCATACCGAGAATCACATCCAATCCTTGGGATTCCAAAATGATCAAATCCGTCGGAACACATGCCTTCCTATACTTAATGGCACTTGAAAACATCCTTGTCGGCCATATACTCGCTCTGGTGAGCTTACTAGCATAGGGGTTTTAAGAATCTGAGTAGGCAGGCTATACTTTTCTACAAATCCCTTGATATGTATGAATCGTTGCACGGTATCGAAAAGAACTAGTGCAGTAAATGACTTAACCAAAAACTTACCGACATTGCATCGGGCTGATCTTCAACCTCCTCCACATCAATGTGGTTCACCGTCCCCTGTTGAAAGGGTTTGGCTTCTTTCCGAGATTCCATTTCCACCTTGGCCTTGGGACAGTCATTTGCATAATGTCCGGTCTTGGAACACTTGTAACAGGTGACATGGCTCAGGTCTTTCTTGGTTGGGGTTGATGGTGTGGTCCGGTTCTGGCCGTTGCTTCCTCCATTCCCATTACCATTTTTATGGCCATTATGGTTGTGCGAACTACCTCCTCCATGGGTATCTGAAACCGAACTCCTGTTTAGGGGTATAACGGGCTTCATTGGCTCCGAGTTATACTTCCCTGCCCATACTTCCTCTTGCGATTCTCAATTTGCTGCTGCTTTCCTTCAATCATGAGGGCACGGTCTACCAACTCCTGGTAGTTATTGAAACTTGCTACCATCAACTGCATGCTTAACTCATCATTCAGTCCTTCCAGAAACTTCTCCTGCTTAGCTGCATCTGTAGCAACGTCATCTGGGGCATAACGTGCTAACTTACTAAAATCATCCACATACTGGCCAACAGTCCTTCCTCCTTGGCGTAAATTGCGAAACTCACGCTTCTTCATGGCCATAGCTCCTCTTTGAGACATGGGCGCGGAAAGCTTGGTGAAACTGATCCCATGTGGCGGTGTCTACTGGGGTAAGTGGCTGTAAAATTCTCCCACCATGCTGCTGCGGGTCCTTCAAGCTGATGTGCAGCAAACTTCACCTTCTCTCCATCTGTACATCCTGATGTGGTCAACTCCCTTCCTATTCTGCGGAGCCAATCATCTGCTACAATCGGCTCGGTGCTACTGGAATACACCGGCGGTTTCAGCCTTAAGAAACGGGTCAGATGGTCAACAGGTGGTGGTGGCGGTGGGTTGTTGTTGTTGCCTTGGTTCTGTACCAATGTTTGGATCAAAGTGTTCTGCTGCTGAATCAACTGGGTGATCTCTGGCGGGAAAACAAACCCGGGGTCGCGTCTCGGAGGCATCTGATGGGTTTAGAAAAGACGAGAAATTAAGAATAGAGTGAGGTCTAAGGAGAAACACTACCCAAATGTATATGAGCAAATGCACACGAAATCACTTCATTCAATTCAAACAAAGGGCTTACAACGGTCTAACTATCGCAAGAGTGCGTGTACTATGATGTTACATGGAGGTAATACTACTAGTATGTGGGGGTCATCTGTTAATTTGAACCGGTGGAAGACTCCATGATGTCTGCTCCAGCTTCGTCTTCAAAGTCGGGTTCACTTGGATCCGAATCGGTGTCGTCGATGATGATGTAGTTGTTCGGACAGTCGACGTACTTGTCTTCATTCTTGAGTGCTAATTTCTTCTTGAGTTCTTCAATCTCATACTTAAGATCGCTATTGTGCCTTACTACAGCTACGATCTCGTCCATGTAGTCCTTACGTGTAGACTTTAGTTCTTCTTCAAGTTCGATGATCCTTCCCTTCGCATCCTTCAATTCGATCATATCATTGCACATCTGGTTCTCTGGCGTCGAATGTGCTGGTTTAACTCCTGGATGAAAGCTGCAATGGATCTATCCTTCTTGGTGCTGACTATCTCCCATTGTTCATCTCGGCGTCCGCAAATCTGGTAGATGGTGTCCTTGAGGTCTTCTTGGTAAACTTCTCCAATGCGTCCCATGGTGATATGAGCTGCCATGCTCTTTCCTGCACTCCGTGTTGGTGCAATCGAAAACACTATCTATAGGCTTGGTGATTGGGGCGAATGTCCTTCCCGGAACGTGAGCTTGAATCTTCCAACGCTCTTCTTCAGGCAGAGTGGCGTTGAAAGTCCCGGTGAAGCTTGGTAGTCCAATGTTTAGGTACTTGGTGACTTCCTTCAAGTGAAATCCAAAAGGTGTGCCTTCATCTGGTTGGGCGTACTTGATCTTTGCGTCCGTCATCCTAAAAGAGTAGAAAAAGATGAGGAGTTAGAAAATGTGAAGAGAGTAGTGATCTATGGCTTTAACTTAGTGGTCGTGTCTCACAACAACAGCGTGTGCTCGATACCATCTCTCAGAGCGACCGAACCGAATGGATCAAGTCTCGTGCTTAGGTGTCATCCATGGATCAGTAATGCTGACACCACACAGTACTTCGAAGGATTTATAACAGAGTAGCAATCACACACTTATTACATCGTAGTCCAAAAGAGGACTTATTACAATAAATGTGGCTTAAGGCCATCTAATAACGATAATAGCGGAAGACTTGGAAGATAAGTGAGTCCATCAACTCGGTAGGCATCATCGAGTATAGAACCACGACCTAAAGCACCTTACTGTCGTTCGAAAAGTCTCGCAACATGAAAGTTGCAGCCCGAAAACGGGTCAGCGCATGGAATATGCTGGCAATGTAACACATAGAGAATAATGAATGATAAGCCTGTACTACATGCATATGTGGCTGGTGGAAAAAGCTCTACGGTTACAGCTTTTGCATAAAGCCAGTTTTCCCTCTCGCAAAGGAATAAATTTAATTAACTATCACGGTGGTTGTTAAACATTGAGAATTGTTGACAGCATCCTCAATCCCAATTAAAATACTCCCTCCGTCCGAAAATACTTGTCCTTAAAATGGACAAAAAGGGATGTATCTAGAACTAAAATACATCTAGATGCATCTCCTTTTATCCATTTTGATGACAAGTATTTCCGGACGGAGGGAGTAATCCTTAACAAACCCAACAATATTAAATTAAAGTAACATGTTGAGATTCACATGATATTCAATTACTAGATACTCAAGATGTCCATAACCGGGGACACGGCTAATCATGATTAGTTTATACACTCTGCAGAGGTTTGTGCACTTTTCCCCACAAGACTCGATCGCCTCCGCTTGGTTTCTCGATCGCAGGTGTTTGAGAAACGGATGACCGAGACATAGTCTTCGAAGCGCTAGCACCTTACGATGGGTAGACCGTACACCTACATCCCCTACATCCGCTAGTCCACCACTATAAGAATTCGACGACTTAATCAACTATGCCAGAGCCCATAATGGCTTGTGGCTGCACACGGAAGTTACTAGTTTGAATAATCTCATGATCCCTTTGAGCCTGGGTGGCGGTCCGGAAAAAAAACAGGCAAGTCCTGATGGAAACCAGGTGCCTCAATCCACCCAGATGTGTGTTTAAGTTGCCACCTTAAATAAACCATTAATTTAACTATCTCATATCTGTCATGGATACACTCACCCAATCCACGTCTACTAGCATAGCATGGCAAATAAGCAAACGTAGAAGTAACTCCCAAGGGTTTGATAGTAAAACAGGTAATAGGTACTACCTCAATCTACTTCCCATCCCACAATTTAATTAGATCCTAATCATGCAAGTGTTTGAGGATTGACCTAATGCATAAAAACTGGGTAGTAGAAAAAGGTATGATCAAGTGTTACTTGCCTTGCGATGATCCATGAAACCTAGAGATTCAAGTAACAAGCGCGCACTCCGGTGATCTATCGCAGACAAACAACAAGCATACAATAAGTACTCATATAATGCACGGTAAATCTCGAATAAAAGATCTGACCAGAAATTTCAACTTAAGAACCCCTGGTTGCAAAAGAAAACGAATCGAACAAAACAACGGAAAACAACCGGCGGAAGAAAACAGCTCGGTTCTAGCAAGTTGAAACTAGGTCAAATTTTACAGTAGCAAAACTTTGTTTAAGTTGATTAGTCGGAACGGCGGTTTCAAAACGAAACTCCAGGCGCTTGAATCACCTGATTCCGATAAACGAGCGAGAAGATAAACTAGAACGAAGATCGGATCTGAAATCGCGATCAGAAAAATAGCGGAATAAAACCGATTAAAAGAAAAATGACGAACGGTTAAACGAACGGACGTTCGTTAACCGGGAATAACCGATGATCATGTTCGTTAAGACGAACGGTCCGGCGAACGCTCGCTAAACAACAAAACCGGAAATAAAACCGATCTAGGGTTTCGAAAAAAAAACCGAACAACGGAAAAAAGAAAACCGGAACGGTTTTATATAAAAAACGAACGGGGAAAGCTGGCGCTTGCGCGGGCTACCTCGACGAGGCGGGCTCGGCGGGCGGCTGCTAGGCGGCGAGCGACGGCGACGCTGGGGGCGGCGGCGGCAAGGGCGGCGGCGGCGGCAAGCGGGCGGCGGCGGCGGGCGGCAAGCTGGCTGCTGATTGGGGCGGCGGCGGTGGGTTGGGGAGGAGAGGGGGTGCTGGGTATTTAAAGGGGAGGGTGGCTTGGGGAGGGGGCAAGCAAAGGAGGAGGAGGAGTCCTCCTCGGTTTCGACTTGGCGGCGTGGCTTACAGCATCTTGTGGTAGAGAAGGAAAGAAGCGGTGGGCAGTGGGCCCTTGGCCCAAGCGGGTGTCTTAATTATTATTTTTAAATATTGCGTGCAGAAAAAATAAAATCTAAACGAACTCCAAAATTTACAAAATAAATTTTCCCCGACTCCTAAAAATGAGTCGAACAAAATGAACTTTTACTCGGGGCCTAAAATGCAATTTTTGAAATCACGCATTTTTCCCTAAGGCAAATAAACTCCGAAAAGTCCAAAATTGATTAATTTATTAAATCTTCATTTTTTCCTAATTTTTTTTTGGGAAAGTCATATTATTCCCTCTCATATTTTGATATTGGAAAATTATTTGAAGATGAAATAAATACAATCAAATGATCCTTTTTCAGAATTCGAGAAAACACAAATATGAAAATTTCGAAATCTCCAACTCTCTCCGAGGGTCCTTGAGTTGCGTGAAATTTCTAGGATCGGCAAAATGCAAGAAAATATGTAATGCATGATGATTTAATGTATAACATTCCAAATTGAAAATTTGGGATGTTACATCAAGATTGGCTTCTTACTGGCAAAAAACATCATTCACTGGCGTGCTCCCAATCCGGATGAAGTCAGATCTCAGCCACAGGACGATGAAGTTATCGTTTTTACTGATCACATGAACCGGGGCTTCTTACCGCCCGGGTCAAAATTCTTCCGTGACGTTCTGCATTTTTTACAACTTCATCCTCAAGATATTGGACCCAATTCCATTTCAAATATCTGCAATTTCCAAGTCTTCTGTGAAGTATACCTTCAAGAAGAACCTAGTATTGAGTGTTGGTGTCAAAACCGGCGGATCTCGTGTAGGGGGTCCCGAACTGTGCGTCTAAGGAGGATGGTAACAGGAGGTGGGGGACACGATGTTTACCCAGGTTCGGGCCCTCTCGATGGAGGTAATACCCTACTTCCTGCTTGATTGATCTTGATGATATGAGTATTACCGGAGGGGGCTAGGGTTACACAGAGTCGGTTACAAGGGAGGAGATCTACATATCTGTATTGCCAAGCTTGCCTTCCACGCCAAGGAGAGTCCCATCCGGATACGGGACGAAGTCTTCAATCTTGTATCTTCATAGTCCAACAGTCCGGCTGAAGGATATAGTCCGGCTGTCCGAGGACCCCCTAATCCAGGACTCCCTCAGTAGCCCCTGAACCAGGCTTCAATGACGATGTGTCCGGCGCGTAGATTGTCTTCGGCATTGCAAGGCGGGTTCCTCCTCCGAATACTCCATAGAAGATTTTGAACACAAGGATAGTGTCCGGCTCTACAAAATAAATTCCACATACCACCGTAGAAAGAATAATATTTCCACAAATCTAATCTGCTGACAGCATTTCATAACGTGACGTTTTGCCATGTCTGGTCACGACGAACCATTTTTCCGAGCCTGCCACTACAGGTGTTGCGAGGCGGTTTTATTGGCACGTCCTGTCGAAGCAGAGATCGTGTCCCTCTTTTCACGGGATTCTCATCAATACGGGTATGGGTAACCCAATCGTGCCTGTTGGTATGACTCCTCAATTTTAGGCAAGTCCCAAACGGCCACACGGAGGACGCTTGATATTCACCCTCTTTATAAAGGGGCCAAGGCCTGTCCCTTTCTTCTCGCGCTCAATCGAATCCTTCCCTCACCTCGAGTTCCAACACCCAAGGCACAGGCTAGGCGTTTCAGACCTTCAATCATGTCCAGATCCGACCTTCAAGGTCGGTGGATGCCCTCCTCCGTTACAGAGGAGGACATCAAGAAGCTAAGAGAGGCCAGGTATCTGACCGCCGAAATTTCACACAGGCTGCCTGCTCGAGGGCAGGTCATCCCCACTCCCGAGCCTAACGAGAGTGTCGTATTTATCTCCCACTTCCTCCGAGGGCTAGGCTTTAGTTTAGATCCCTTTGTTAGCGGGCTCATATTCTATTACGGGCTCGATTTCCATGATCTGGCTATGGATTCCATCCTTCACATCTCGTCGTTCATCGTCGTGTGTGAGGCCTTCCTCCACGTCACCCCACACTTCGGCTTGTGGCTCAAGACCTTTAATGTGAAGCCAAACATGATTGATGGGCGACACGCAGAATGCGGAGGTACCATAATAAGCAACGGCGCCAATGTTCCATGGCCAAAGGGTTCCTTCTCGGAGGTGTCCAGCTTATGGCAACGGGATTGGTTTTATATCACAGCTCCCCATGGTACTAAGTGGGTAGCCGCCCCTGTCTTCCCCTCAGGCCCCCCGCCACAACTGGCGTCGTGGGTCAACAAGGGGCTGGACTGGGGGCCAGTAAACGATGTGCCGATACTGTAGAGTCGCATCCAAGATCTCTTCGAGAGAGATGTCAGCCTTGTCAAGGCAATGCAAGTCATGCTAGTTCGTCGGGCCCTGCCGCAAATGCCGACCTCTCCGTATGTGGGAGTTCAACCCGGAAGGACCACGAACTATTCATCACTTCTTCGGCAAGACGCACGAAGAGATGTATGGATTGTTCTTCGGATCACAAATAAGGTGTTCGGACACCACCGAGGATGCGGGTCTGAATTGCAACCGTCCAGATACCCAAGTAAGTAATTCTTCGGCCGAACATGTTGTCTCTTTATTTATCACCATGTCATTCTGAAAAGTCGCTCTTTGACCAGGATTGGGTAAAAAAGGCGAAGATGATCAGGTGTCCGGCCCCCCTTCCCGAAGGCTCACCGGATCCTGTACTAGCCAGGATGCTTGAGCTTGCGCCTTATCAAGCGCCATCAGGGGAAGATAAAGGGAGGAACAAAGAAGCCGAAAGTGAGCCTCACTCATTATTCATCCAAACCGGGGGAATTAGTGCCTCCGCAAAGGAGGACAACCGGGGATAATAATCCGAAATTCCCTCTCCCAAAGGAAGGAAGAGGGCCGCCTCTGAAGACTTGGAAACAATGGTTTTCAAACGAGGGAAGAAACCTTTGTCAGGGGGCCCTACCCCGGAGGGCATCCTTACCGCACAGTACCCGCAAGGGGACCAGCCCTCCACCGAACTGTAAGTAAACAAAAGTACTTTATAGTAAATATACCCTGCTTCATTCCTAAAATCAATAATCCGAGACATATGTCTTGTAGTTCGGATCGTAGCCCTTCTCGGTAGAGTTCGTCTTCGGGGGATCTTCTTCCGGAGATGATGGAGAGCGAAACGCCTCCTCGTGCCTCCCCGCCTCGTGAAGCGGACGACCCTGAGGTGTCGTCACGGAGGATTTCTCCTGATCCGCCAAGGCCAGAGGGTAACCCTTCGGCCACCCGAAGTCCGGAGTATTCGGCTCCTAAAGGGAGCAACAGAAAGAGTCCGGGACTATCTGGTGCGCGACCAGACGCATTGATGGATCTTCTGGAGCAAGCGGCTATCCCATAAGCGCATCGTACACTAATGGGTACAGTGTTTGAGAGGATTTCACCCGCCGAAAGCGGATTGCATGCAACTTTTATGAGCCTGCTGAGAGGCTTTGAGGTACGCAAAGTAATATATTTTTTGACGGTACCGCACACGCTAGGTGTGCCCTATGCAAATAGTAGCCCCTGAGACTCTGGTTGCTGTCGAAAAAGGCAGCAAATAGAGGATCATAGTCCCAGTTAATAACCGTGCTGCTTTCACTTGCAGGTGGCTAGCCGGACTGCTGAGTTTGCCGAACTAAAGCGGCAACTTGATGCGGCAGATGCCGACATCGTGCTTGTAAACAAGCGGCTTGACGAGGCACAGGGTATGTATTCTCCAGTGGTCAACATATATTAAGAGGAGCATGGTGCTAGTATCTATAATATGTTGTAACTGCAGATGGAGCTGTCGCAGCGGAGACCCTTCGGGCGGAACTTGCCCGAGCCAAGGAACAAGCCAGGAGGAGTGATGCGGCTGCCCTAAAGGCGGTCCAAGAGTTAAGAGCCGAACAGGCTGTGCATTGCCAGAGCAAAGAAAAAATAGCCAAGATGGCTGTTGAGTTGAAAGATGCCGCCGACCGGTATGAGCTTCTTGAGAAGGAAAGCCAAACCAAGACGGCGGACTTGGAGAAAGCCATGGTAGCGGCCAAGGAAGCCCGCTCTAAAATCAGATCGGCTACGTCAAGCCGGAGATATCATGGCGGGGAAGCCCTTTTTATTGCGGACGAAGTTCGGAGATCCTAAGTATGCCCTTCTGGATCAATTATGGAGTTCTGCGGACGCGTACCTATATTTTGCAGCAAGTGTTGCTGATGCAACCAAGTTTTTCGAAGATAAAAATATCACGAAGTAGAAAAGTTGTTCTGGTCGCAGTTCAATGCTCCGGCGCGTGCGCTGCTGTTAAATGAGCAAATGACCGAGTGGGCCGAGCTCCATAGGTTGTTCGGGCTTGCCATGAGGTCTGTTGTGGATCATCTTTGGCCGGAAGGACCGAGGCCGAATAGTTATTTTGGCTTAGTGCAACGATTCCTTGGTGTTGTGACGCATATCAACGTTGTGAAGAGGTCGGCGTGCATAGAGGGTGCGCGGATGGCTCTTGCCCGTGTCAAGACATACTGGGCAGAGATGGAGGCCATCGCTATTGCAACCCAGAGTTCGGCCATAGGCCGGGTATCGGCCGAGCACTATTTTGAAGAAGTCCTAGAAGGCGCTCGTTTAATAGAGGCTTAGTTCTCGAAGAATGTCATGTTCTAGTGACATGTACCCTAATTGTAAGAACAAAGTTATTTGAATTGTAAAGGCTGTGTTTATACTTTTGCCTGAAAGTATTACCATGCCTCCTGTGCGGTCGTTTATGTATATGCGTATATAAATTGGAAGTTTGCAGTCGTCGGCTTTAGCCCCCACGCATATAATGCGGGGGTGTTCGCGAAAGCGCGTCTTCACACTTGATCCAATGTCTTGGTCCATTAAGGAGGTGGTAGCGCGGCGAACGAGGCAATCATACAATATTGCTTTAACACTTTCACTTAACCATCGGAGTTTGACAGTGGGGCTACTATATAGCCCCTGGTATTTCCGCGGCTATCCGAATTTGATGCACATACGTACATGACCGGGAAAACCGGTCCTTTGTTAATGCGGAGGAATCCTGAAGATTCCATTGAGTCACCGAGTGGTTGACCAGTCTCGCGCTTTATCATGGCGATCGGTTTCGGCTTTCATCGAGGTGCTCGTCCGGATGAACCAGGGCACACCGCAGAGTTCTCCGATGCCACCTTAGCCGATAGAGCGGAACGTAAGGTAGCAAAACACGGGAGCCGGTCAAACCCAACATTTGACCAAAGACATGATTCGGAGCTGATGCATATAAGGCCGAACTCGGGACACCGAACACTCCCTAAGGTATTCAGTCTTTACAACATATACCGGGCTGAGTTACGCCCTTGATAATGAACCCTGAGTGTCCAGGTACGTGCACTTATTTTGACGTGGCCAAATGCCAATAACGTCAGCATTCCTCGCGGTTATACTAAGTATCCAGAGGATGTGAAGCAACAAGAGACAGTAAAAAAGGTTTACACGGGGTCTTAATCTAAAAAGAAACCTTTGAGCGGGGTCCTGCTGCACGTCTGCACCTGTGTCTCCGTTGTGCCGTATCCTGGACGGGTGTAGCACGATTATCATTTGTAAAAGAGAAAAACTTGGGTGAAAGTTGTCATGCGAAAAATTGGTTATTCTCAATAAACCATTAAAATTCAAGATAAGTAAGGTCGAGCCGAGCTGTAGTCCTTTTTACATGCGGGAAGCCCCTGGTACCGCCTATAGGGGTATATCCATCAATCTCAGGTTTATCTAAGCTGTTACAGCTAGTGATGCGCCGGACTCGTCTAGCCGTGTCCGCGGTCTTGACGATCGATCATTTATTCTGGTTGGAGAGGCCGTTGAGTGTTTGGCTGTTAAAGCCGCCCCACGTTCTTCCGCGCGTAAGGAACACTCGATATTTCCGCTGACTGTGATGATGCCACATGGACCGGGCATCTTAAGCTTAAGAGAAGCGTAATGCGGTACCGCATTGAAACGAGCGAAAGCTGTTCTTCCGAGTAGTGCTTGATAGCCGCTTCAGAATGGAGCGATGTCGAAGGTTAACTTTTCACTTCGAAGTTGTCGGGAGAACCGAATACAACCTCTAGTACGAGAGAGCCCGTGCAGCGGGCCTCTGGGCCTGGTGTTACCCCTTTAAAGGTAGTATTACTTTGGCTGATTCTTGTCGGGTCTATCCCCATTTTGCAGACTGTGTCCTGATATATCAGATTAAGACTACTGCCGCCGTCCATGAGGACTTGGGTGAAGTGGTATCCGTCAATAATTTGGTCTAGCACCAAGGCAACCAATCCTCCGTGCCGGATACCTGTCAGGTGATCCCTGCGATCAAAAGTGATCGGGCAGGCCGACCAAGGGTTGAATTTAGGGGTGACGGGCTCTACGGTGCGTATGTCTTGGAGTGCATGCTTGCTCTTTCTTTTTGTTACGTGAATCATGTTCACTGATTTGACCTCTGGTGGGAACTTTTTCTGCCTCCCAGTGTTCTGTTGACGAGGCTCATCCTCATCTTCGCTTGGTGTCTCCCTCCCCTTGTGTTCGGCGTTTAGTTTACCGGCCTGCTTGACGACCCAACATTCTCTGTGGGTGTTATTTGCAGGTCTATCGGAGGTGCCGTGAATCTGACATAATTTGTCTAGAATCTTGTTGAGGCTGGGCGGTCCATCCCTATTGCCTTTGAAGGGCTTCTTTAGTTGACCGGGTCGAGAGCCCCTGAATCCGGCATTTACCGCCATGTTGTCTGGGCTGTCTTTGTTATTTCGACGCTTGCTTTTACTGCGTCATGGTTTTCCATTACCATCCCTGACTTCAGATGTGACTGGGTCGCTGGTGCTACTACAGGCCAGCCAGCTATCTTCACCCGCGCAAAAGCGGGTCATAAGGCTTGTTAGGGCTGCCATTGTCCTTGGTTTTTCTTGGCCGAGGTGTCTGGCAAGCCATTCATCTCGGACGCTATGTTAGAAAGCTGCTAAGGCTTCGGCGTCCGGACAGTCGACGATTTGGTTCTTCTTAGTGAGAAATTTGTTCCAAAGCTTCCGGGCTGACTCTCCGGGCTGTTGAATTATATGACTTAGATCGTCTGCATCCGGAGGTCGGACATAGGTCCCTTGAAAGTTGGCCCTAAAAGCATCCTCAAGCTCCTCCCAACTTCCGATTGAATTTTCGGGGAGGCCCTTCAGCCAGTGTCGAGCTGGTCCTTTCAGCTTGAGGGGCAAGTATTTGATGGCGTGGAGATTGTCTCCACGTGCCATATGGATATGGAGGATGAAGTCCTCGATCCAGACCCCAGGGTCCGTTGTTCCGTCGTACGCCTCTATGTTCACGGGTTTGAATCCCTCTGGAAATTCGTGATCTAGCACCTCATCGGTGAAACATAGGGGGTGCGCAGCACCCCTGTATTTGGATGTGTCATTGCGTTCTGACGGTTGCAGTGTTCGGTTTTGATTATGCGCTGGAGCGCGCTTCCTAGATCCGTAGATGGATCTTGCACGCCGGACTTTTGATGCAAGTCCTCGCGTGGATCATGTGCTGACTTATGTGCGGCCTCGTTAGCCGCCCTATCGCGGCCACGAGGTGGTTGATCCCATGGGTCAGCCGTTTTATTTTTCGGCTGTGTGGGCTCCAAGGCCTCATCATCGAATACAGGCAACAACTTGCGCTTTGGATAGCTCTATGTGTGGCAACTACCACCATACTTTTCTTCAGTGTCGAGCACTTTGTTCCATCTACTGTTGAGCGTATTCTGCGTGGCCTTAAGCCTTTGCTTCTGCTTCTTCAAACTCCTCGCGGTGGCAATAAGCCTTCTACGGAGATTCTCTTGTTCCAAGTGCCTTTCTGGGATGATGTGTGCGTCATCATCGTCCGGACAGTTTTCCTCTACGGAGAGAGCTTGACGAGCTTTATCCTCGGCGTCAACGTGTTCGAACAGCGGCTCCATACTATGTTCCTCGTCCACTGGTTCACTCTACTCTATCGCTGGGTCAATGTGGTCGCCTTTTCCTCTGGAGTCGACCGGGGTGTTATTTTTTCTTGCGCTGTTATCACTGTTTTTGCTGAGGCGGGATTTAGAGCGGGCCTACGCCGTCGCTTTGGTTGCTTCTCGAGGGAGCTATCCTTCGCTGCATCCTTCCTTTCCTCGTCATTCTTTTCTTTGGTTGTATCCATTTATATATATATATATATATATATATATATATATATATATATATATATATATATATATATATATATATATATATATAGGATTGTCTATTCGTCACCCTCGGTGAGGAATAGTTATTCTTCACCCTCTATTTTACCATCAATACACCGTAATTTTACGCTTCGTAAGTTTTGTCTTATTTTCGACATAAAAAGAGACGGTAAGAAAATATATAATCGTCAGTAAAAATATTTTATGTTATGTAAAATTACAAATGTAAAAACATAGTGTAAAATACACATAAACTACAAATTTTCTTGTCTTATGACCTATATTTTTATTTTCTTATGTCAAATATTACGAGTGAATGAATAGGAATGTAACTATTTGAATTCCAAACGTAATTTAATTATGAAATGATCGTAAAGATTACCTCGGTGAAGAATAAGTTATTTCGCACTGGTGATGAATAGCATCACTATATATATATATATATCGTGTGATGAAGTGGCTATCCAGCATACGTGGTGGTGGTTCTGTTAATCTCTGCATCGTCGTCCATACCGTCGATGTCTTCGGAGCCGAAATCGAGCATGTCGGTTAAATCGTCGATAGTGGCTACTAAGCGGGTGGTGGGTGGGGAGCGAATTTCTTCGTCGTCCGCATCCCATTCTAGGCGAACTTAGTTCGGCCAAGGTTCTCCTGACAAGGAAAGAGACCTTAATGAATTTAGTACATCGCCAAAAGGCGAGTGCTGAAAGATATCTGCGGAGGTGAACTCCATGATCGGCGCCCAATCAGATTCGATAAGCATGGACGCAGGCGGTTCGAGGCCTGTGGCCGGGGATGAATCCGAGGATCCAGCGGCACAGGTCTCGTAGGAGGTGAAGTCAATATTCGGCTCTATCGCCACTGAGTGTGTGACCTCCAAGGCGGGGTCCATCCATCCGTCCTCGGATGGCATAATCGACTCCGGATCTAGGGCCGGAGTAGGCGCAGGTGTGATCTCCCGAACACCGTCCGGCGCAGAGCTAAGTCGTGTTTGCCGTGGATCGCGGGCGCTTTCGACGATGCTCGAATCCGTCGAAAATCAAGTCTCCGCGGATATCGGCAGTATAGTTCGAGTTTCCAAACCTGACCTGATGGCCAGGGGCGTAGCTCTCGATCTGCTCCAGATGGCCAAGCGAGTTGGCCCACAGTACGAAGCTGCCGAACACGAAGATCTGTCCGGGGAGTAAAACCTCATCCTGGATCGTATCGTCGCTGATGATTGAAGGGGCCATCAAACCTTGTGGTGACGGCACAGTGGAACTCTCAATGAAAGCACCAATGTCGGTGTCAAAACTGGTGGATCTCGGGTAGGGGGGTGTCGGTGTCAAAACCGGCAGATCTCGGTAGGGGTCCCGGCGTGCGCCTAGGCGGATGGTAACAGGAGACAAGGGACACGATGTTTTTACCTGTGTTGGGCCCTCTCTATGGAGGTAAAACCCTACTCCTGCTTGATTAATATTGATGATATGGGTAGTACAAGAGTAGATCTACCATGAGATCAGAGAGGCTAAACCCTAGAAGCTAGCCTATGGTATGATTGTTGTTCGTCCTACGGACCAAAACCCTCCAGTTTATATAGAAACTGGAGAGGGCTAGGGTTACACAGAGTCGGTTACAATGGGAGGAGATCTACATATCCGTTTCGCCAAGCTTGCCTTCCACGCCAAGGAAAGTCCCATCCGGACATGGGACGAAGTCTTTAATCTTGTATCTTCATAGTCCAGGAGTCCGGCCAAAGGTTATAGTCCAGCCATCCGGACACCCCTAATCCAGACTCCTCAAGAGTCCCACGAACCAGGCTTCAATGACGACGAGTCCGGGCGCGCAGATTGTCTTCGCATTGCAAGGCGGGTTCCTCCTCGAATACTTCATAGAAGATTTCAACACAAGGGTAGTGTACGGCTCTGCAAAATAAGTTCCACATACCACCGTAGAGAGAATAATATTTACACAAATCCAATCTGCTGACGTATTCCGCAGCGTGACATCACACCACGACCAAGCCTTTCTTCGAATCGTTTTTACTGTCCCACCTCAGTGCACTTAGCGAGGCGGCTTCCTTGGCGCGTCTTGTCGAAGCAGAGATCGTGTCCCCTTATTCCTGGATTCTCATCAATACGGGCGTGGGTAACCCAACCGTGCCATTAATTACGGCGCTTGGGAGATAAGCGAGTTTTACCAGGCTGGTGGGGGGCACATAGTTTCGTCCGCCCATATAAGGGGATAAGGATCCACCTTTATCATCTACGCCTTCTTCCTCCTTTGCTTATCCATTTTCGCGCACTCGAGCTCCAGCGCCCAAGTCCGCACATCCTACCTCAACCTTCTCCAGCCATGTACGGAGCGGGAGGCAAGTGGATGGTCTCCTCCGTCACGGAGGGACACATCAAGAAGTCGAGGAGGCGGATACTTGTCTAACGACATCGCGCACCGGCTCCCGCACAAGGGCAGCTCATCCCCACCCCGGGCCCCATGAGAGGGTGGTGTTCTCACCCATTTCCTCTGCGGACTAGGTTTCCCAGTTCACTCATTTGTCCAGGGGCTCATGTTCTACTACGGCCTGGATTTCCACGATCTGGCCCCGAACTTCGTCCTCAACATCTCGTCATTTATCGTCGTGTGTGAGGCCTTCCTCCGCATCAAGCCCCACTTTGGCTTATGGCTGAAGAACTTCAATGTCAAGCCGAAGGTAGTGGGCGGCCAGCAAGCGGAGTGCGGAGGCGCCATGGTGGGCAAGATGCCCAACGTTACATGGCTCGAGGGCTCCTTCGTGGAGACCATAAAGGGGTGGCAATCGGGTGGTTCTATGTCACCGCCGCTGCGGACCACTGAATGGGCAGCGGCCCCCGAATTCCTATCTGGCATCCCCACACGTCTCACCTCCTGGAAAGAGAAGGGCCTGTCGTGGGGTAATTCCAAAGAGCATGCCGGACTCCGAACCTGCATCCAAAACCTGGTGGACAAAAAGGTTAAACTCGTCAACGTAGTCCAGGTCATGCTCATCCACCGGAGCCTCCCGTGTCAACGACGGGCTTTTAACTTGTGGGAGTTCAACCCAGCCCAGCACCAAACTCTGACCAGGCTCTTTGACACAACGCACGACGATGCCTGGAAGGTGCTATTCAAGGGTGCCGAGGTTCCCCCTCCCATCACCGAGGATCGCGGATTCCGCGCGAAGCGCCAAGCCAGCGTAGTAAGCTTATTTTACCCTTTACGGGGTACTTGTTTTTCATAGTTTGACTCTATGCGGGATCTAAGCTCACGTTCCTTTGACAGGAATGGCGGAAGAAGACCGGACAGATCGACTGTTCGGCTCCTTTGCCCGAAGACCCAGCGGACGCCCGCTTGACGGGGCTGCTGGTTCCGGCACCTTACGTGGTTCCGGAAAAGAAGGCCAAGAAGAAGGCCACGGGAACTCGAAAGAGTTCCTGGCGCCCGGTGGTGTCGGATTCATCGTCCGATGACTCCGAGGCGCACTCCTCCCACAAAGACGAGGAGGAGGAAGAAGAGGCCTCTCCCCCTCTAGCAGGGGGAGGAACGAAAAGGAAGGTCGCCCCAACCGGGGGGCCGGAGGGTCCAAGAAGGGGAGGACCCTTCCTCCAGACTACTCCACCAACGCCGACGACGGCGAAGAGGAGTGGCCATCCAGGGCCAAGCCCCTGGCAAAATCGTAAGTATCTGGATACCAGAATAACTCATGGCGTTCCTTTGTTGCACAGTATCTTCTGACACCGAATATAATCATGCAGCCCACCCAAGGCCGGGCTCGATGCTTTGTCGAGCGGCTCCCTGGGTTCGTCGGATGTGAATAGCACTTCACTTCCGGCCGCCTCCTCTCCTCGCGCTGCGGATGATGCCGAGGTGGAGTCCCAAAATGGTCCAAGCCAGGAGGAGGTGGTCCTCGAGGCGCCGCAAGGCGACCTCCCGGACTCCAGCGCAAAGGGACAAAACCCCAAGGCTCCAAGTCCGCCCTAGGTCGGACACCGCACCGAACCTTCAAGTGGTTCCGAGTCCGCAGCGCCCCTAGTAAGAAGGGCAAGTTTACGACGCCGGTGACCTCCGCCCAACCGAGGCACCGGATAATTTGCAGGAGGTGCTTAACGGCGCCCATCGACGAGGAGCACCGCACTATTATGAGTGTGGTGATCTGTAGGTTCATCCGCCAAGAGCGGGCCGACAAGTTCGTGCCAGCCTTCTAACAGGCTTTGATGTATGTATTTAAGATATGTAAAATATTACCGCATAGACAGAGCCCATGATGTTTCAGTTTGGTGTTCGGAAATAAAACCGAGGCGAGGATCTAAAAGATATAAGCAGGAGTCTAACATAAGTATGTCAATATGGGAATGCAGGCGCATTGTTGACCTCTGCCCAGACCGGGACATGGGAGGTCGATGCATTGAAGCGAGCCTCGAGCGGTCCGAGAACGAGCTCGGCCTTGCCAAGAAGTAGCTCGAAGACAAGGAAGGTAAGTAATACCTTATGTAAGTATATAAAAAGATGTGGTTGCAAAAAATGACAGGACCAACGTTAGTATTACAGGGGGCCACAACCGAGGTGGCGACCCTGAGGAAGCGTTGTCCAAGGTCGAAGACAAGGCGGCCGTGGAGCGCATCGAGCGAGAGAAGCAGGAGGCGCGGGTGGCGGAGGTGCAGCAAGAGCTCCAGGCTCTCATGGAAAAACACGAGAGTTTGGAGCTTGACTCAAAGACTCGAGAGTCCGAGCTCGCCTCGGCCCTTGAGAGCGCCAAATCTGCCAAGGCCGAAGCCCAAAAAGCCCTCCAGGAAATTGAGGCGATGAAGAAGATAGCGGTGGGTAAGGCATTCTTTATGCAAACAAGCACGTGAAAGTGAATTACTTGTTACTTACCCGAGTCCGGAGCTCTCCAGGAGCGTTCGCAGATCTTCCCCGGAGTGTGTCCGACGCTGCCGCATTCTATCAAGCCGAAGAGGGGAGCTCGACGGAGAAGGTGTTCTGGTCTCAGTATGCTGAGGCCGGACACCCGGTACCCTTGAGCGACCAGCTGAGGCAGCTGGTCGAGCTCCATAAGGTGGCCGAACAGGCCATGAAGGGTCTCATAGTCCGGCTGTGGCCTGGGGAAGCCATGCCTGGGAGCTACTTTGGGCTGGTGAGGCGGCTGGTGGATGCCTGTCCATGGCTTGAAGTCATCAAGCGCTCCTTATGCATCGAAGGTGCCCGTAGGGCCCTTGCCCATGCTAAAGTGCACTGGGGCAAGATGGACGCTGAGAAGCTTGTGATGGACGGACCACCGTCGGGCAAGGAGCATCGCAAGCCCGAGATGTATTATGAGGGCGTCCTGAAGGGTGCCCGCCTTATAGCAGATGAATACTCCAAAGATGTAATTTTTGAGTAAACTCGCATTTGTGATCATGTACGCTGAAAACCTGTTCGTATGCGCTAAGCAACGCTTTTGAATTTAAAATATTACCTTCAGGCGGCCAGATATTAAATTTTAGAGATGGCGAGTCGTCGGCTTCGCCCCCATGCCATGAAAGTGTGGGTGTTCGGATAAACTTGAGCGCTGTTTTTCCCATTCTTGGGTCCTTCGAGGAGGCACTCAACACAACGAACAAGGCAATCGGACTATAATGCTTGAACACTCTCACTTAGCCATAGAATTCTATAATTTTAAATTTCGCGAAGCCCCTAGTATTCGGAAGACCGAAGTTCGGGCGCTTATCCACGCCTAGGCCGGACAAAGCCGACTCCTCGCCTAAGCGGCATAAGTCTTTAGGGACTCGAAAACCTCTCGAACAGCGACCAGCTCTCGCCTCTATCATGACGGTCAGTTTTAGCTTTCCATCGAGGTGCTTAGCCCAGCTCAATCGGGCACAATCGCAGTGGTTCTCCCAGCGCTACCTTAGCCGATATAACGGAACGTAAGGTACCAAAACATGGGAGCCGGCAAACCCAACTATTGACCCAAGACATGATTCGAGCCGATGCTTATAATGCTATAAGTTCGGGTGCCGACTTGTGAAAGTGTTCGGACTTATCACACCGTATGTTGGGGTATGAAGCCCCGTGTATTTGGCCGCACTAAAGTGTATGGGTGCAACATGTCATTAATGAACATATATAGATAAAAGGGAATGCAATAATAGACAAAAGCTATGTATTGTTTATTCAAAAGGCTGAGGTAAAAGCAGTGACGATACAAATAGTGCGATAAGCAAGAGATGGGACTATTTGACATGTCCTCTCGGGGCGAGCTGCAGGATGATATGTGAAACAAGTATACTGCTCGTTATAGAGACCACCGACACTCGACGTAGCTTCACGCCTCCCGGCTGTTGCATCGTGTGTTCGGCGACAGATCACGGACAGGCCTTCCGAGAGTGGAGTCCTGAAAGTAAGAAAATAATGACAAAATCGGGAGCCCCTAGTGCGGTTGAGCCGCATTTTGGGCATGCCGTGGTCGTGCCCCTCCCCCTATGCCTATGGTATTTCCATAGCGTATTTATGTACACGTAGTACTGGATTCGCAATTTCGCGAGGGCTGGGGTTGGGGCCGCATTGCTACGCTTGCTCGGAACGTGCAGCGGTCTTGTTGTAGGTTACCCGCACGCTTGACGGTGTCCGGACGCTTAATAGCCGGATCGAGAATTGCCTTGAGAGGCTGCTTTGTACTTCCGCCGAGGGTCAGCCAGATGCTCCTCGGTTCGGAGAGAGCGCTCGTTGTTTCCATTGACCGTAATGACCTCGAGGGCCTGGCATCTTGAGCTTGAGGTATGCGAGTGCGGCACGCGCTGAACTTTGTAAATGCGGTTCGTCCTGAAAGCAAAGGCGTGATAGCCACTACGGAACGGGACTATGTCAAGATTAACTCCTCGCTTCGAAATTACCCGGGGATCCGAAGACCACCTCAAGTCTAACCGAGCCTGTACAGTTGGCCTCTACACCTGGTATGATGCCTTTAAAGGTTGTATTTGTGGGTTTAATCCTTGAGGGATCTATGCCCATTTTTTGCATTGTATCCTGATGAAGCAGGTTCAGGCTGCTACCGCCGTCCATAAGGACTCTAGTGAGGTGAAATCCGTCAATGATTGGGTCTAGAACCAATACGGCGAATCCGCCATGGCGGATGCTAGTGGCGTGGTCCCTTCGATCAAAAGTGATCGGGCAGGAGGACCATGGGTTGAACTTTGGGGCGACTGGCTCCAACGCATATACGTCCCTGAGTGCATGCTTCTGATCCCTTTTGGGGATGTGGGTTGCGTATATCATGTTCACCGTCCGCACTTGTGGGGGGAAGCCCTTCTATCCCCAATGGTTTGGCTGCTGGGGCTCCTCCTCGTCATTGCTATGCAGCCCCTTGTCTCTGTTTTTGGCACTTAACTTGCCTGCCTGCTTGAACACCCAACAATCCCTGTTGGTGTGATTGGCTGGTTTTTCGGGGTGCCGTATCCGCACGCAAGCGATCGAGTATTCGGTCCAAACCGGACGGGCCCGAGTATTTCTTTTAAATGGCTTTTTCCAATGACCAGGTTTAGAGCCTCGAATCCGCATTGATCGTCAGATCTCCGAGCATTGTCGCCAAGCACGCGCTCTTGTGCTTGTTGCGACGCGACCTGCCATTGTTGTCCTTGTTATCCGAATTACCAGGGCTCTTGGTCATGTTATTAATACGAGCTAGCCAGCTGTCTTCTCCCGCGCAAAAGCGGGTCATGAGTGTTGTGAGGGCTGCCATGGATTTTGGCTTTTCCTGTCCTAGGTGCCAGGCAAGCCACTCGTCACGGATGTTATGTTTGAAGGTTGCAAGGGCCTCTGCGTCCGGATAGTCGGCTATTTGATTTTTCTTGGTTAGGAACCGTGTCCAGAATTTTCTGGCCGATTCCTATGGCTGCTGAATTATGTGGCTTAGGTCATCGGCGCTCGGTGGTCGCATTATAGGTGCCCCGGAAATTGTCGAGGAATGCGGCTTCCGTGTCCTCCCAACAACCAATTGATTCTCACGGCAAGTTGTTAAGCCAATGCCGAGCTGGTACTTTAAGCTTGAGTGGGAGGTATTTGATGGCGTAGATCATCACGGCGGGCCATGTGGATATGAAGGAGATAATCCTCGATCCATACCGCAGGATCTGTTGTGCCATCGTATGATTCGATGTTTACGGGTTTGAAACCCTCGGGATTTGATGATCCATTACTTCATCCGTGAAGCATAGTGGGTGTGCGCGCCCAGATCGGGCTATATCACGGTGTAGCTCGAACGAGCTTTGTCTACTTTGTTCGCCCTACCGGATTTACTATATCCGCATGACGGTTATCGCCACGTGTCGTGGGCGCCCACGCCGATCTATAGATCAATCTTGTTTGCCTTGCCTTATCCTCCAATATATCTCAGGTCGGGCGATTTCCCGTGCCTTGGTATTCTTTGAGTGACGCCAAGGCGATTTGAGTGGAGGGCCGAGAGGGCTCTCTGTCATGGCCACGAGGTGGCTACCGGCCGCATCATGCGCTGGTGATGTAGGTCTAGGTGCTTCCTCCTCTAATCGGGTAGCAGCCTGCGCTTTGGGTAGCTCTTGGAGGGCGCTCGAGTTCGACTCTTCGCCACAAGGACTTCAAATCCATCCGTCGGCTAGCAAGTCTTGGTCAGCTCTAAGCTGTTGCTGTTTTTCTTGAGGCTACTCGCCGTGGCCATATATAAGCCTCGCTTGAAACACTCTTGTTCAACAGATCCTCAGCACGACAAATTGGCTGTCGCCGAGGCTTGCCTCGCCTTCGGAGGGAGGCATGTAATTATCGCCCTCTACCTCTCGCTCGCCGCCTCTCATGAGGGCTGGTTTCTCCATCCTCCCGCGCTGAATCGTGGCCGAGGGGGTTGTCTTCGCACCGTCCGGGTGTTATTGTCTCCGTGCGGAATCACCGCTTTTGCTTTTTGGCGGATTTAGAGCGGCATCACGACGCCGGCGCTTAGGCTGCTTGTTGAGGGGTCATCCTCCGCTGTTCCATCGCTGCTCCTTCTTTTGGGGTGTCCACCATGTATATGTCATCTGACGAGGTGGCCTTCCAGCGTGCCTGTAGGTGCTGGTTCTTGGTCGCCTCTCTGATCGGCGCCCATACCGTCGATGTCATCGAGTCGAAGTCGAGCATGTCGGTTAAATCATCGGCAGTGGCTACGAAGTGGGTGGTGGGTGGGCTTTGAATTTCTTCGTCGTCCAAGATCCCAACCTTGCCGACCATAGTCCGCCAGGCTCTCCGATAAAGAGAGAGACTTTAGTGAATTCAGAATGTCGTCAAGGGCGAGTGCCGAAAGATGTCCGCGGCGGTGAACTCCATGAGCGGCGCCCAATCGGATTCGATTGGGGGGCGCGGAAGGTTCGGAGTCCGGAGGGGAGTCCGCACCTTGAGTCACAAGCTTCAGAAGGACAAGGCTGGTGTTCGCCTCGATCATCAGAGAGATTGCAGCCCCGAGGCGGTGTCCAGCCACCCGCCCTCGACATGCAATGGCCCGAGATGAGGGTCGGAGCGACACGGTGCGCCCTCTAGGGCACTGCTCAGCGCAGAGCTAGATCATGCCCATCGTAATATGGCGGGCGCGCTGGCTGTGGCTCGAACCCGTCAAGATCAAGTCCCCGCGGACGCCACCGTAGTTCAAACTTCCAAATCTGACCTGATGGCTAAGGGCGAGCTTTCGATCTGCTCCAGATGGCTGCTTAATTGGCCCGCATGCAAAGCCGCCGAATTTAAGATCTGTCCGAGGAGAAAAGTCTCACCCGGACCGCGCGTTGTTGATGATCGAGGAGCCATCAGCCTAAAGATGACGCATATTGCAGGAACTCTCAATGAAAGCACCAATGTCGGTGACCGGCGGATCTCGGTAGGGGGTCCCGAACTGTGCGCCTAGGAGGATGGTAACAGGAGACAAGGGACACGATGTTTTTACCCAGGTTCGGGCCCTCTCGATGGAGGTAAAACCCTACTCCCGCTTGATTAATATTGATGATATGGGTAGTACAAGAGTAGATCTACCACGAGATCGTAGAGGCTAAACCCTAGAAGCTAGCCTATGGTATGATTGTTGTTCATCCCACGGATTAAAACCCTCCGGTTTATATAGACACCGGAGAGGGCTAGGGTTACATAGAGTCGGTTACAATGGGAGGAGATCTACATATCTCAGATCGCCAAGCTTGCCTTCCACGCCAAGGAAAGTCCCATCCGGACACGGGACTAAGTCTTCAATCTTGTATCTTCATAGTCCAGAGTCCGCCAAAGGTTATAGTCCGCCATCCGGACACCCCTAATCCAGACTCCTCGGGGTCCCGAATCTGGCGCCTAAGGTGGATGGTAACAGGAGGCGGGGGACATGATGTTTACCTGTGTTCGGGCCCTCTCGATGGAGGTAATACCCTACTTCCTCGCTTGATTGATCTTGATGATATGAGTATTACAAGAGTTGATCTACCACGAGATCGAGAGGCTAAACCCTAGAAGCTAGCCTATGGTATGATTGTTGTTGTCCCATTTGACTAAACCCTCCAGTTTATATAGACATCGGAGGGGGCTAGAGTTACACAGAGTCGGTTACAAGGGAGGAGATCTACATATCTGTATTGCCAAGCTTGCCTTCCACGCCAAGGAGAGTCCCATCCGGATACGGGACGAAGTCTTCAATCTTGTATCTTCATAGTCCAACAGTCCGGCTATCCGAGGACCCCCTAATCCAGGACTCCCTCATTGAGCTCTTTAGAGAGTATTTTTTACTTGAACTGCCAGAAAGAATTCACTGACGGGCCCAGCCAGGAGCTTGGAGGGATCTCAATTCAGCGACACAGAGATGCCATTTTTCCTTATGCTCAACTTCCAAGCCATCCCAAGGATTGGAATCAAACCTGGTTCTACTGCGAAGATACTTCCCCTGTTGATGAAAACCCGTTGCCAGGCTTCCATGACCAATGGCTCAATCCAAAGCACCCTCTCCCCGACCGGCTTACCACTGCTGAACGGGCCAAACTTACACCTACCTTCTCAAAGGATAGAGCATTATTGGGCAATGGATTTACCGGGGTTGACCTGGTTCGATGTTGGGTAGCTTGGAGGATCATAGCTTTAAGCCGCCGGTCTGGTTTAATGTGTACATATACCAGCGACCCCAAAGATCCACTGCGTTACAGTTCAACGCGTTTGATTGATAAAGCCATCAATGAAATGACCAAGGCTCTTCTCAATGAAAGTTTGGAAAGTTGCAACAAAGTGGGGCTGAATCCCTTCTGCACACTCAACCCGACACTAGATGTAATTCTATCCGGTTTTATATATTTTACTTCATTGTTCATAAAATTTGGAAATCCCCAACCTTTGTTGTAATTTTTGCAGACTAGATCCGCCTTTTGGAGTAAAAGATATGATGAAAAAGCTGCCAAGAAGGCAGCGCTAAGACCAAAGCCATGAAGAAGAACAAAAAGAAATCCGCTGCTTCTGATATGTTTAACTTGGATGAAGATGATGAATCGGAGGTAGACCTTGATTCCCTTGGCTCCTTTTTCATCCATCTTATTGACACTGAATGCTATTATTTCCTCCGACTCAGAGCCCTTGCCAAGACAGAAAATTCATCGAGTGATCCAGAAAGTAAGGTTTTCTAACCCTTTAGCTCACTTGGATCCCAACTTTATTTTGAAGCAACAATAGCATGAGAACCGGCACAAAACCCGAACCAGTGGAGGCGGAGAACTTTCCTCCAGTTTACCTAACACACCAGCCCCACGCAAGCGCTCGAATGAGGTATTTCAAAATTCCAACGTTATTTACTCCAAGGCAGGTCTTATTCATCAAGCACTTAAACCTTCTGACTCAAATTACCAGGGGACCTCTCACTCTTCGTCTGGCGATTCGTCTCAGACTTAGCTTCCGGCTTTCAAGACTGCCCCAAGGTACCAACTTTATCTATGTTTTCCAACATCTCTAAACTCGTACTTACTTTTGGAATCCTCTTGCGGTGGGAAAGCAAAGCCTAGCGAAAAGGCTAAAGTGAACAAGCCAACGGAAGATCCCAAGATTCATGAACCATAAAAACAAGCACCAATATCTGAAGCCTCCGTGCAACAACCGGAAGAACCTGCTGATGACCTACCACCAAAAGATTCAGGTACCTCTGCTGAGCATATAGTTGTCGATCCCTTGGGTGCTGAACCGCCAAGCCCAATCAAGCCTTCAGAACCAAACACTGAGCAAGTCCTGATCACTGGCATTGGTTTTCGAGAACCGGGGAATCCTATTGCTCTAGCAAAACATTCTGCCAAGGAAGAATTGATCGCGAGACGCAAGGTCAAATTTTACATGGCCAATAATTCTCATCTGAACATTAGCGAAATCCTCTCTGGATATCTCAACCAAGTACACAATAGCCGTGACCTGTAGATTGATATGGTCAAGCACATGCATCAGAAACATGAGGTATCAACTTTCCCTACGATATATTCCTTCAGCCCCCAAGTCTACTGAATAGGACTAGAATAGAATATACTGTAGACTTTATTAAATAGGCTTTTATCTATGCATCTCAATCAAAACCTGTAGCCCCCAAGGGCCGGCTTAAATTTATGAAGATAAGCCGGTACTTTCAAGAATCAACTTTGCCCCTGTAGCCCCCAAGGGCCGACTTAAACTACCTAGTTGAGTCGGGTCTTCAGTTAATAGTAATCAATTTCACACCTGTAGCCCCCGAGGGCCGGTTGAATTCATATGAATAAACCGGGGCTTATCATTGTCACAAAAATCTCATCTAGTCACCCTTGCAAACCGGGCTAATTTGGGAAATGATGAATCGGGGTCATCTGCCATTGCATCATAAAACAAATTTTGCATCCATTAGTCCGCAAGTGCCAAGTGATATTGCTTGCAAAAGGCTTGGGACTTATCAATATGTACTGCTCCATAAAGAAACTTTCTGCACCCATTAGCCCCCAAGTACCAAGTGTTAATGCTTGCAAAGGGCTTGGGACTTATCAATATACACTGCGCCATGACTGTGCATATTTGTTTCGCCCTTCTCTTTTCAGGAAGCATCCAGTCAATTTCAATCTCAGTTGACTGATTTAGAGACCCGGCTTGAAGCACAAGAAGCTGAAACCCAGAAGGCTGACTCCAAGTTCAAGTTTAGCTTGGATGAAAATGAAAAACTCAAAACAGAGTTAATACTAAGAAGGCTGCCTGGCCTGAAGAGAAGGTTGCCCTGGTCCAAAGGGCTGAAAAAGCAGAGGCCTCATTAGAGGGGGTCACCACAGAACTTACTGGCCTGAAACATCATATCAATCAGATGGCCTTTGCTATTTTTGGTAAGATCTTTTATATTATAATGACATTCCACTCTACATGTTATAAACCGTCAGGTGACTTCATCATAATATGCCATGTAGGTCCCAGAAACAGCAACCTTGGGAAGGAAATGCTGATAAAGCTCAAGGCGGTTTACACATTAGTAGAACAACTATATACTGGAGCACAGCGCACGATAGCCACCATCTCCCCAAGCAATCAAGCACCTTCTCTTCTCAGCAATGTCTTAAGCCAACTTTCTGTCCTTCCTGCCAGAATTGAAGAGAACAAATGGTCAGCTGCTAGAGCCGGTGCCATTACGGCTTTAAGCCGGGTGAAGGCATGGCAGTTAGAATTAGACCCGACCGAGCTAGCCACTGGCTGCCTGAGTTTCAAAGAGGACGGGTCTCCTTTTGACAAGAAATATTTTGCTACGTGTGTGAAGGAGATGCATCACTTGGTGATCCTGCTTGTTGAAGAAACAGATATGTCCAAATATCAGGCGGCTTATACCGCAGAGAACTAGAAAATGCCCACGCCGGCTTACAAGATTGCAGACCTTATCCCTCCAATTCGTAAGCACACTTTTGCCCCTGAAATTGATCCGTCTGAGCTTATCGATGATGAAGCTGAATTTCAAGCCTTGACTGGCATGAATTGGTCATCGCCTGACTTCCAGACGGTGGAGGGAGAAAAAGAACTGGCGCGGGATGACCTGGAAGCTTCAAACCTCCAAGACCAAGAGAACTGATCCGTTGAACGGTTCTCAATTTTCATCATCAAGCATTGCTTGAAAAAACACTTAGTCATTTGGGCTCACGGAGCCATGTAATAGGCTAGTTAAACTTGGATCTGCTGTGCCATCGTGCATGTTTTGCTTGCATAACACTACTGATCCTTCATTTGAAGATCTGGCACTTATGCTTATGATATCATCAATTATGTATGTCAGATTTATCATTTTTTCTGCATACAAACAGATCACAAGTGCCCTGGTGGTTTACCCCAGGGCGGGTCACAATACCCCATGTAGAACCACTGATGAATAAATAGTCCATAACCAGGGCTGGTTTGTCAAAACCTCAGATAATCATAACAACAATAAATGTCATACCTGTGATATTTATGCATATTGCCGGATTAGCATGCCAGTAAGGTTAACAGCCTTAAAAATAGATCACAACGCCCTGTTCCATTTATTCATGCCGTCGTCTTATCACGCCAGATGCAGCCAGGGGTAATATCCCAAAGCTTAGAGCGAGAGCTTAAAGCAAGAAAAATCATCATATACTGGCAACTTAAATTCCAAAGCCAGACCGGGTTAATAAACTCCGGATAAGTTCATATATAAACCATAAGGCAACATAAGTTCAACCATGTATTAACATGTCACAAGAGATAAACCTCAAAAAAATGTTCAAATCAAATCAAAAAACAAGGTTTTGATAGGCTGCCAAGCCTCAAAGTCAAGTGTTCTTCAAGGGCCGCACAACCGTTGAGTTAAACCTTCATTCAAACCTTTAAGCTGGGCCTCACATGACCAATCGCCGTTTTAACTTTGACAAGTTCAGGGTCTTTATAAGATTGACTTCAAGAGTACGTCGAGTCATTCCAGGATTACCTGCGTGGAGTGACAGACTTACAAAGGCAGGATAACCCGGATTTTTTTGGTGAATACACCCAGCGTCCAAGCCTATTACAAGGGTCAACAAAGCTTTGTCCATTAACAAAGAGCCCCCAAGTAATATTTCATTCCAGGCGTACAAGCCGGATCAGCAGGGTAGTCATAGCTATGCTCGATGAGCAGGAAGCCCCCAAGTGACCATATGAAGTGACAATAAAGACTCATATTCTCATAAATGAAATGACAGAGGCCCTGAATTCAGGGATGCCGGCTTTATTATATTCATCATAATATATACATTGACAAAGTATGTACATCACAAGAGCCAGTGGCTTAGGTGTAATAAGGCCGAAGATGAGCAATATTCCAGGGTCTCCTCCTCCGATGTGTGTGAGTCCTTGTGGTCTCGAACATCGATAAGGTAGTATGACCCGTTGTTCAGATTTTTGCTGACCACAAAGGGTCCTTCCCAATGTGGGGATAACTTGTGCATGTCAGATTGATCCTGGATGAGCCGGAGCACCAAATCCCCTTCTTGAAAGGTTCTGGTTTTAACCCGGCGACTATGATAACGACGCAGATCTTGTTGGTAAATTGTCGAACGAGCCGCCGCAAGGTCACGCTCCTCACCCAACAGGTCAAGTGCATCCTGACGTGCTTTTTCATTATCAGCTTCAACATAAGCCGCCACACGGGGCGAGTCGTGACGGATGTCACTGGGAAGCAGCGCCTCTGCTCCGTAGACCATGAAGAAAGGCGTGTAACCCGTAGATCTGTTGGGGGTAGTATTGATACTCCATAGCACTGAGGGTAACTCCTCCACCCAACAACCCGGCATCCTCTTTAAAGGGACCATAAGTCGGGGCTTGATGCCTCTCAAAATTTCTTGATTGGCTCGTTCAACTTGACCATTGGACTGGGGGTGAGCCAGTGATGATACATCAAGTTGAATATGCTCTCGTTGACAAAATTCTTTCATAGCACCCTTGGATAGATTGGTGCCATTATCGGTTATAATACTGTGGGGAAAACCAAAACAGAAAATCAATTTTTTGATGAATTGAACCGCTATTGCCGCGTCACACTTACTGACCGGCTGTGCTTCAACCCACTTTGTAAATTTGTCAACCGCCACCAAAAGGTGGGTCTTTTTATCCTTGGAACTTTTGAAAGGTCCAACCGTATCAAGCCCCCAGACTGCAAACGGCCAAGCGATTGGAATCATCCTCAATTCTTGAGCCAGCACGTGAGCTCGTCTTGAGAACTTCTGACAACCATCACATTTACTGACCAAATCCTCTGCATCTGCATGAGCCGTCAGCCAATAAAATCCATGATGAAAAGCCTTGGCCACGAGAGACTTAAAGCCGGCATGATGACAACAATCTCCCTCATGAATCTCTCGTAGAATCTCACGGCCCTCATCAGGAGAAACACAACGTTGAAACACCCATGTGACACTGCAACGGTGCAACTCTCCACTGACAATAGTCATTGACTTAGACCACCAAGTTATCTGTCTAGCCAGAGTTTCATCTTCAGGTTACTCGCCCTGGGTCATATAAGCCAAATATGGAACTGTCCAATCACGATTAGCATGAAGAGCCGCCATCAGCTATGCCTCCGGGTCAGGAATAGCAAGATCTTCCTCTGTAGGCAATTTGACTGAAGGATTATGCAGAATATCAAGGAAAACATTGGGTGGCACCGGCTTACGCTGGGATCCCAACCGGCTTAAAGCATCAGCTGCCTTGTTTTTCTTTCGATCAACATGCTCTACTTGATAGCCCTTGAAGTGACCAGTAATGGCATCAACCACTCGGTGATACGCCGCCATGAGTGGGTCCTTAGAATCCCAAGAGCCTGAAACCTGCTGAGCCACCAAATCTGAGTCACCAAAGCATCTCACCTGGCTTAATTTCATCTCCTTAGCCATCCGAAGACCATGGAGCAAGGCCTTATACTCAGTTGCATTGTTAGTACAAGGGAACATCAACCTTAAAACATAACAAAATTTATCACCTCATGGGGAAGTCAAAATAACTCCAGCCCCCCAGCCTTCCAATTGCTTGGATCCATCAAAGTGAATAGTCCAATATGTGTTATCTGGCTTCTCCTCAGGCATATGTAGCTCTGTCTAATCATTGATGAAATCCACAAGTGCTTGAGACTTGATGGTTGTGCGATGCATATACTTCAAACCATGGGGTCCAAGCTTAATGGCCCACTTGGCTACCCGACTTGTGGCTTCTCTATTTTGAATAATAACCCCTAAAGGAGCAGAACTAACCACAGTGATGGCATGACCCAGAAAATGTTGCTTGAGCTTTCGACTAGCCATGAACACCCCATACACCAGCTTCTGCCAATGTGGATACCTCTGCTTGGACTCAACGAGCACCTCACTGATGTAATAAACCGGCCGCTGAACCGGATATTCCTTGCCTGATTCCTTCCTTTCCACCAAAATTACCACGCTGACAGCTCGGCTATTGGCATCCACATACAACAATAAGGGCTCTTTATCAATGGGAGCAGCAAGAACCGGCGGTTCAACCAACTATTTCTTCAAGGCTTCAAATGCCTGAGCAACAGCATCACTCCAGACAAAGTGATCTGTTTTCTTCATCATCTGGTATAAAGGGATAGCCTTTTCTCCCAACCAGCTTATGAACTGGCTCAAGGCCACAATACGACCCACCAGATGCTTAACATCATTGATACACGCTGGTTTTGCCAAGGAAGTAATAGCCTTGATCTTTTTCGGGTTAGCCTCAATGCCTCTTTCAGAAACCAGAAAACCCAAGAGCTTGCCTGCTGGTATGCCAAAGACACACTTGGCCGGGTCAAGCATCATCTTGTAGACCCGAAGATTGTCAAAATTTTCTGTCAAATCATCTATCAAGGTTTCTTTCTTCCTTGAATTCACCACAATATCATCCACATAAGCATGAACATTGCACCCAATCTGATCATGAAGGCAATTTTGCACACATCGCTGGTAAGTCGCCTGGGCACTCTTGAGCCCAAAAGGCATAGACACATAACAGAAGGCCCCAAAAGGAGTAATAAAGGTTGTTTTTTTCCTGGTCCTTAACTGCCATCTTGATCGGATGATACCCAGAATAAGCATCCAATAAACTCAAGCGCTCACGACCCGCCGTAGCATCAATAATTTGATCAATACGAGGGAGAGCAAAAGGATCAGCTGGACAGGCCTTATTAAGGTCTGTATAATCCACACACATGTTCCAAGTACCATTTTTCATAAGTACCAACACCGGGTTAGCTAACCACTCAGGATGAAAAACTTCAACAATGAACCCAGCTGCCAAGAGCCGGGCCACTTCCTCACCAATGGACTTATGCCTCTCTCCATTAAAGCGACGAAGGAATTGCTTGACCGATTTAAACTTCAGATCAATATTGAGAGTGTGCTCAGCGAGTTCCCTCGGTACACCTGGTATGTCTGAAGGTTTCCATGCAAAGATGTCCCGGTTCTCACGGATGAACTCGATGAGCGCGTTTTCCTATTTTGGATCCAGATTAGCACTGATGTTGAACTGCTTGGATGAATCGCCGGGGACAAAATCAACTAGCTTGGTGTCATCAGCTTATTTAAATTTCAACAAGGGGTCATGCTCCATGGTCGGTTTTTTCAAAGATGTCATATCTGCTGTGTCAACATTATCCTTGTAAAATTTCAACTCTTCTGTTGCACATACAGACTCAGCATAAGCAGCATCGCCTTCTTCACACTCCAAGGCTATCTTCCGGCTTCCATGCACTGTGATGGTACCCTTGTGACCCGGCATCTTAAGATGCAAATAAACATAACAAGGCCTTGCCATGAACTTAGCATAAGCCGGCCGCCCAAACAAAGGATGATAAGGGCTCTTGATTTAACCACCTCAAAAGTCAACATCTCAGACCTGGAATCATGATCATCACCAAAAGCCACTTCCAAAGATATTTTGCCCACTGGATACGTTGACTTACCAGGCACCACGCCATGAAAAACAGTGTTCGACGACTTAAGATCTTTGTTAGTCAAGCTCATGCGACGAAAAGTTTCACAGTAAAGAATATTGATGCTGCTGCCCCCATCCATGAGTACCTTAGTAAATCTATACCCTCCAACCTAAGGCGCAACCACCAGAGCCAAGTGGCCCGGATTATCAACCCGGGGCGGGTGATCCTCATGGCTCCAGAGAATAGGGTGTTTAGACCATCGCAAGTAACGGGGAATCGCCGGCTCAACTGTGTTCAGTGCCCTTTTATGGAGCTTCTGATCCCGCTTACATAAACTCATGGTGAAGATGTGGTATTGTCCACTGTTCAACTACTTCGGGTTACTCTGATAATCAGACTGCTGCTGATTCCCTTGACCAAATTGCTGATTAAAACCACCTTGATTGCCTTGGCCCTGGAAGCCAGAGTTTGAACCGCCACCACCAAAGCTAGGTCCATGAGAGTCGGATCCTGAACCGCCATTCAGGCCATGATTGTTCTGGAAAATATTGGAATTCTTATATTCCTTCATGATGAAGCAATCCTTCCATAGATGAGTTGCCGGCTTCTCGTGCGTAACATGCTTTGGACAAGGCTGATTTATCATTGCCTCAAGGTGAAAATTTGGTCCTCCAAACCGGGCCGGCTTTCCCATGCGACGCTAATTATTATGCTACCTATTGGTGTTAGACACAAAGTCTAAGTTGCCATCAGCCCTGCGCTTACCATTGCCGCCTTGGCCTGCTGTAGTATGCTGCTGCCCCTTCATATTGCCGCTCTTCTTCCCCTTACCAGCCTTCTCTTCATCAGATTCAGGGTCTTTAGTACTATCAGAGTCGGCATACTTGACGAGAGCCGCCATAAGCTCCCCCATGTCACTGCAGTGGCGTTTAAGCCGCCCCAGCTTCAGCTTAAGGGGGATGAAACAGCTATTTTTCTCCAACATCAGGACTGCTAAACCGGCGCTAATACTGTCCGACGAGTGTATAGTAGCTGAGATCCGGCGCACCCAATGGGTTGTTGACTCGCCCTCACCTTGGACACAAAAATCCAAATCCAGGATTGACATAGGCTGCTTGCATGTGTCTTTAAAATTATGGATAAAACGAGCTTTCAACTCCGCCCATGATCTAATGGAGTTAGCGAGGAGCCCTTTCAACCAAGTACGAGTCGGACCATCCAACATCTTGGTGAAATACTTAGCACAAGCAGCATCACTAACATCCAGCATCTCCATGGCCATCTCATAGCTCTCGATCCAAGCCTCAGGGGGCTGATCCGTTGTATAATTAGGAACCTTACGAGGGCCTTTGAAATCTTTAGGCAAATGCTCATTGCGCAGAGCCGGTACTAAACACGGCACACCCAAAGTTCTGGAGAACACACCTGCCTCCACCGAAGCTGACGGATAAACCAGAGATTGTTGTTGAGCCACTAGCTGGGCCGCCAGCTCGACCTCCCGACGTGCTCTGCCCTGGTCCACCAAGGTCTGAGCACCAACACCAACGCGCCAGGTCATGCCCACGAGGTTGGTTACGACGTTGTTCACTACTTGAAATTGCTGGTGAGTCAATGTGCCGGCTATAACTCTGACTTGGGCGAGGGGTTGAGTGAATCCTTTCACGGTTGTACGAATAAGCCGCCTGTTGATCCAATGTTGCCTGAAGAAGTTCTCTTGCCCTCCGAGTCTCAATCACCACTGGAGACTCACCTTCTACCGGGAGAGCCGCCAATCGTGTCGCCGCAGCAATCATATTATCCAAAGGGTTAGAGTAGACCCGGCGGTGTCGGAACATGATGAGGTGGAGTAGTATTCAGACGGGGCGGATCCATTGTACAGGGCTGAACCCGCGCTCCAGCCCCGGGCGTCTCAACCGCCCAGTTCACCACCGGTGGGTTACTGGTCCCTGCCCCGGGCGTGCTGAAGAAGTTCCTCGCCTCATAAACAGGGGGTAGACGACTCTCATGCCTCCTCCTCATGATCTCCTTTGAAGCGTTCTGATCCAATGTGAGCTGGAAGGAATCTGCCTGAATTCGTTGTGCCTAGGCGTCCAAAGGAGCCTGCTCCGTAGCCATCCTAGCGTTCTCACCCGCCAGTTCTTCCTTGGCTTGAGCGATCTCATCTCGCAACTTCGCCACATCAATCTTATGTTCTTCCTGAGTGTCTGGGGTTACCTCCACCCCCATTAAAGTCGCCAAAGCTTCCAACAATTATGTGAGAAGTTGAGCCGGTGGGCGCGCAGAACCGCAAGCACTAGCCGCCGCTGCAGCCGTTGAGCTGGAGGTCATAGCCACGACGGTTGTTGAACTGAGCGACGGCTGTGTATCAGCCATGAAGATCGCGACCCTGTTCGGCGGCTCATAGGGGTCTGGAATACTGTCACCATCAGAACAGCCCCCAAGCCGGCTGTCTTGCAGTTGATACATTGAGTTGGTCTCGCCGGTTGACGACTCACCATCATAGTAGATGGCCGTCTCACCACCAGACGTAGATCCTTCCTCACCTTCCACCCCATGAATGAAACCAACAAAGGCATGCTTCATGGCGGGTTGAACCCGGGCGGGTCATGCACGCTGAGCCGTCTCGATGATGTCGATGCAGGTGTCCAGCTCAGGGCCCGGTTCGCCGATCTTGTTGATGAAGACGTGGATTCTGGCGAAGGGGACCCGGTACCCATACTCAATTGATCCGGCCTCAGGGCCCCAACCTGCATCGTCGATGTAGAGCTTGCCGTGATGACTCTTGGTCATCCAGCCCACAGCAGATTCATTGATCCCTTTAAAGTTGCCCTTCAAGAACTCGAAACCACCGTGCGCTGGCCCCACGGTGGGCGCCAACTGTCGTGGAATTGTCACGGTAGATGTCCTAGTGAAAGGACTTAGTCCTGGATCCATCGCAACTAGATTATCTTAAAGGGGTTAATCGGGACAAAAGACACAAAGAGTTTATACTGGTTCGGCCCCTTGCTGTGAAGGTAAAGGCCTAATCCAGTTTGAGGTGGCATTGCTTGGGTTTCGATTACCAGGGAGCGAATACACTTGAACTAGTTCTCGATCTCTTGTTTCTTGCCCTAAGCCTCCCCGGGTCGTCCCTTTATATACATAGGCAAGACACCCGGCGGCTCACGGAGTCCTGGCCGGCTCATACACAACGTGTCTGGCTCAGTGACTAACTACGCTTGCCTTACAAAACAAGTCATACACATATGGCGGTTCATCATCTTGGGCCTCAAGTCGCCTCTGGGTCTTGGGCCGTCAACGGGCTTGTATGATCCGCCATCTTCATTGATAAGTCGCCAGTGGTATGACCCGGCCCCTCCTGGGCGGTTCATACCCAGTAGTTATATCCCCAATAGTTTTGAAGTAAATGAGAAGGGTGCATGTCTCAAAATATCATTTACCTCTATTTTAAAAACTTGAGCTCTGGCACCTCTGCAAATCATTGCTTCCCTCTGTGAAGGGACTATCTATTTACTTTTATGTTGTGTCGTCACCTTCTAAAACATGCGCCAGAACGTGAGAGCACTGCCGTCATGACTTATGCATTGTGTGTAGCTAATGTTGGGTGCATCATGACTGGATCTTTTCTACCATGAATTACAATGTTTAGTCGCTACTTGAACTTTGGAGGTGCTCTGCATTTATGTTTTGTGGTCTCTGAAAGGGCTAGCGAGATACCACTATTGTCATATTATATCATGGTTGTTTTGATAACGTGTTGCTATTTGAGATATCTTATTATTGCTCGCTAGCTGATTATGTCATTGATATGAGTTAATATAATCTTTAAGAGTTATATATTGTCGACATGGTTAGTTATAATGATGGCTGAAAACCTGGGTGCTGTTTAAGCTTATTTATGCAAACAAGAGCAAAAGAGTTCATAAAAGTTTTTCTTTTTTACTTTTAGTTTATCAACTGAATTGCTTGAGGACAAGCAAAGGTTTAAGCTTGGGGGAGTTCATATGTCTCTAACGTATCTACTTTTCCTAACGCTTTTCCTCTTGGTTTGGACTCCAATTTGCATGATTTGAATGAAACTAACCCCGGGCTGACGCTGTTTTCAGCAGAACTACCATGGTGTTGTTTTTGTGCAGAAATAAAAGTTCTCGGAATGGAACGAAACTTTGCGAGGAATTTTTATATCAATAAAGAGAATTTCTCGAGCCAAGACCTACTGTAGGGGGCACTGGTGGGCACAACCCACCGGAGCGCCCCCTCCTAGCGCGGCCAGGTGGGTTGTCCCCACCTGGTGGCCCTGCAGACCCTGAAACCTACGCTATAAAATCCTATTTTTCCAGAAAAAATCAGGGAGAAAGAAATATCGCGTTGCACGAGATGGATCTGTCGTCACCTTATGTTCTTCATCGGGAGGCCAGATCTAGAGCCCGTTTGGGGCTCCGGAGAGGGGGATCTTTGTTCTTCGTCATCACCAACCCTTATCCATCGCCAATTCCATGATGCTCCCCACCAGGAGTGAGTAATTCCTTCATAGGCTCACTGGTCGGTGAGGAGTTGGATGAGATTAATCATGTAATCGAGTTAGTTTTGTTAGGGCTTGATCCCTAGTATCCTCTATGTTCTAAGATTGATGTTGCTATGACTTTGCTATCCTTAATGCTTGTCACTTTGGGCCCGGGCGCCACGAACTCAGATCTGAACCGTTTATGTTATCATCATTATATCCATGTTCTAGATCCAATCTTGCAAGTTATATAGTCACCTACTATGTGTTATGATCCGGCAACCCCAGAGTGACAATAGTCGGGACCACTCCCGGTGATGACCGTAGTTTGAGGAGTTCATGTATTCACTGTCTGTTAATGCTTTGTTCCGGTTCTCTATTAAAAGGAGGCCTTAATATCCCTTAGTTTCCAATATGGACCCCGCTGCCATGGGAGGGTAGGACAAAAGATGTCATGCAAGTTCTTTCCATAAGCACGTATGACTATTTATGGAATACATGCCTACATTATATTGATGAACTGGAGCTAGTGCCGTATCGCCCTAGGTTATAACTGTCTCATGATGAATATCATCCAACAAATCACCAAGCCAATGCCTACGAATTTATCCTATATTGTTCTTGCTAAGTTACTACTGCTATTGTTACTGTTGCACTTGCTACAAAACTACCGCTATCACTGTTACCATTACCGTTGCTGCTACTACTATTATCAAAACTATCATATTACTTTGCTACTAATCACTTTGCTGCAGATAATTAATCTCCAGGTGTGGTTGAATTGACAACTCAGCTGCTAATATCTTCAAATATTCTTTGGCTCCCTTGTGTCGAATCTATAAATTTGGGTTGAATACTCTACCCGAAAACTGCTATGCATCCCCTATACTTGTGGGTTATCACACCCACTCCTGATCTCGATCCGAAGTGGCTGCCATCGAGAGACCCCGTGTCCACGGGTGTTTGACTTCTATTGTAGCGACCGACCTTAAACGGTCAAGTCTTTGTACTTGATGTCATCCTCGATCGGTAATGCCGCACACACAAGATTACGAAGGATTCATAATGAGTAGCAATCACACACTTATTACATCGAATGTCTCAAAAGAGAACGTATTACAATAAATATGGCTTAAGGCCATCTAATACGATAACAGCGGAAGGCTTGGATGATAAAATGAGTCCATCAACTCCAACGGCATAGCTGAGCTGCACGGCAACGACCTAACATAGCATACTCCTCGTCTGAAAAGTCTGCAACATAATACATTGCAGCCCGTGAACGGGTCAGCACATGGAATATGCTGGAAATATAACACAGTAGAGCAAGAACAGAATAATGCTATCACTACATTCACATTTGGCTGGTGGAAAGCTCTATGGTTATAGTTTTTGCGAAAAGCCAATTTTTCCCTAGAACAAAGGAATAGATTTTATTTAACTATCATGCTAGTTGAAACATCATTGAGAAGGTTCCTCCAACTCAATCCCAATTAAAGTAATTATCAACCCAACAATATTAGATTAGAGTGATGAGATACTTATGATAATCCAAGTACTAGATACTCAAAATTGTCCATAACCGGGGACACGGCTAACCATGATTAGATTGTACACTCTGCAGAGGTTTGCGCACTTTTCCCCACAAGACTCGATCTCCTCCGTTGGATTTCTCGTACTACATGGTGTTTGAGAAACGGATGACCAAGACACAGTCTTTCAGAAACATTAACTCTTTACTCCGGGCAGACCATACCAAACCTACATCCCTCTACCTGCTGATCCACCTCTTCAAGAGCCCATGCAACTTACTCAACTATGCTAGAGCCCATAATAGCTTGTGGCTGCACACGGAAGTTTCTAGCATGAAAATATCTCAGTTCCCTTTGAGCCTGGGTGGTGGACCTTAGGATGACCACACGGTACTCCGGGATATCCTAGGACAACACCGATTCTCCAGTGCCGACAAGCAATCCACCCAGATGTGTATTTAAGTTGCCACCTTAAGTTGAACCATTAATTAATCATCTCACATCTGTCATGGATTTCACTCACCCAATCCACGTCTACGAGCATAGCACATAAATATAAGCAATACGTAGAAGTAACTCCCAAGGTTTGAATATAACAGGGCAATAGGTTCTACCTCATCAACTACTTCCCAAACCACAAGTTAATCACATACTAATCATGCAATGTTTGAGGATTGGAACTAATGCATAAAAACTGGGTATGAAAGGAGTATGATCAATGTGTTACTTGCCTTGCTGACATCCACAAAACTTAGGGACTCGTAGTAGCACGCTTCGCACTCCGGGAATTCTATCGCAAACAAACAATAGCATACATAAGCAATCAAGCAAAGAAGCAAAGGTAAAACTCAAATAAGAAGAACTAACCAAAAAGTTCAACTTAAGAACTCCGGTTTGCAAAAAGAATCAAATCAAACGGAGCAACAAAACTCAAACTGCGAAAGAAACAAGATCTATTTACTAATCTGAACTAGAGTCAAATTTTACAATACCAAAATCTTGTTCAAGTTGACTAAACAGAAAGAGGGTTTCGATACGAAGATCTAGGCGCTTGAATCGCCTGATTCCGATAAACGAGCGAAAAGATAAACTAAAACGAAAATCGGATGACAAATCACGATCGAAAATAATCGCGGAAAATCCAAGAAAAAGAAAAACTGACGAACAGGCTAACGAACGAACGTTCGCTATCTGCGGCTAACGAGTAAACACCGTTCGTTAAAACGAACGCACGGACGAACGTCCGCTAAATAAACTAAACCGAGAAAACCGGCGAATCGATCTAAAAAACGAACTAGGGTTTTCAAAAAAACGGATCGGTTTTAGAATAAAACCGAATGGTGGCGGCGGCGGCGTATACCTCCGGCGAGGCTACGGTGAGGTGGGGCTGCGGCGGGGTCTTGTGGCGGCGGCACGGCATCTGGCGGCGGGCGGCGACGACAAATGGGCGGCGCTGGCTTAGCAAAGGGCGCTGGTGGCGGGCGGCGGGGTTCCGTGGTGGGGGGCTCCGGGGGCGGCATATTTAAAGGAGGGGGGCTTGCTTGGGGGAGGGGGCAAGGCGGCGCGGGGAGGAGTCCTGACCGGACTCGGGGTCGGGCGGCGGCGCTGGCGCGGTCTCGTGGAGGGAGACGAGGCGCGGGGCGGTGAGCCGGCTCGGCTGGGCTTCGGCCCAGTCGGGCGCTTGAGTTTTTTTTAATAATTTCACGGGAACTTAAATAAATCCTAGAAATAAAATAAAAATCCAAAAATGCCAAAACAAATTTTCACCGTCTAAATAAAATATTTAGAACGAGATGAACATTTTCTTGGCCCTAAAATGCAATTTTTCTAATTCAAATAAAATAGCAATAAACTCTGAATAAAATCAAAGCTTTGATTTTAATATTTTTCCTCCAATATTTCAATTATTTTGGAGAAGTCATATTATCTCCTCTCATATATTTTAATATGAAATATTTTTGGAGAGAAAAATAATTAAAACAAATAATCCTTGTTTCAATATTTGATAAAACTCAAATATGAAAACAGGGAAATCCCCAACTCTCTCCGAGGGTCCTTGAGTTGCTTAGGATTTCGAGGATCGTGAAACGAAATGCAGCAAAATATGATATGCATGAATGATCTATGTATAACATTCCAAATTGAAAATTTGGGATGTTACAAACCTACCCCCCTTAAAATGAATCTCGCCCTCGAGATTCGGGTTGGCTAGAAAATAGGTGCGGGTGGTCTTTGCGAAGATCATCCTCTCGCTCCGGTGGCTTCATCCTCAGATGGTGGCTCCTTTGAACTTTGCAAAACTTGATAACCTTATTGCGGGTGACTCGGTGGCAAATTCAAGAATCTGTTGACCGCTTCTCCTCATAGGTCGATCACTATCCAACCGAATCGCCTCCAAGGGTATCAGATTCTTAACGGTATATCGCCATCTCAAAGATGACACTTCTTCAACTGTGAAACATGAAATACATCATGAACTCCTGACAGTCCTTCAGGTAACTTCAACTTGTAGGCAACTTCTCCCATACGTTCCAAAACACGATACGGTCCTACAAATCTCGGGGCTAACTTTCCCTTAACTCCAAAACGTTTCGCTCCTCACAAAGGTGACACTCGCAGATATGCTCTATCTCCAATTTCATAGGTTACCACCTTGCATTTCGAATCTGCATAACTCTTCTGCCTGAACTGAGCTACCTTCAGTCTTCAACTTAACTTTCTCTTCAGATTCCTTGATCAAGTCTGGTCCAAACAATTGTCCGTCTCCAACTTCATCCCACATCAACGGTGTTCTGCACCTTCGTCCATACAAGGCTTCGAACGGTGCCATCTTCAAACTGGCTTGGTAGCTATTGTTGTATGAGAACTCTGCGTAGGGCAAATTGTCATCCCAAATAGATCCATAATCCAGCGTACAAGCCCTCAACACGTCCTCCAGAATCTGGTTGACTCTCTCGGTCTGTCCATCTGTCTGCGGGTGAAATGTTGTACTGAACTCCAATCTCGTTCCCAAAGTCTAGTGCAATTGATGCCAAAACTTTGAGGTAAGTTGTGTTCCTCTATCTGATACGATGGTCCTCGGAACTCCATGCAGACATATGATCCTAGTCATGTATATCTTGGCCAACTTCGCACTTGTATAGGTGGTTTTCACTGGGATAAAGTGAGCCACTTTGGTCAAGCGATCAACTACTACCCATATAGAATCATATCCTGATTTGGTCCTGGGCAATCCGGTGATAAAATCCATGCCAAGTTTATCCCACTTCCATTCGGGTATCGGCATAGGCTGTAACAATCCTGCTGGTTTTTGATGTTCTGCCTTCACTCTCTGACATACATCACATACGGCTACATACTCGGCAATATCCTTCTTCATACCAGTCCACCAGAAACGTTCCTTCAAGTCCAAATACATCTTGGTGTTTCCGGGGTGTATCGAGTATGGTGAGTCATGAGCCTCCTGAAGTATTAACTTCCTGATCTCTATGTTATTGGGCACATAAACACGGTCCTCAAACCATAATGTGTCGTGCTCATCCTCACGAAAACCTTTGTCCTTTCCTTTGCTCATTCTCTCTTTTATCTCAGCAATCTCTTTGTCATCCTTCTGAGCTTCTCGAATCTTTTCTAACAATGTAGACTGAACCTCCATTGTTGCAACAAAACCTCTAGGAACAATCTCCAACCGAAGTTCCCTGAGATCCTCTGCTAACTCCTTTGGCAATCCCGTGCCTACTAGGGTATTAGCATAACTCTTCCGACTCAAAGCGTCTACTACGACATTGGCCTTGCCTGGATGATAGTGAAGCTTCATGTCATAATCCTTTATAAGCTCCAACCATCTCCTCTGCCTAAGGTTCAGCTCCTTTTGTGTGAAAATGTACTTCAAACTCTTATGATCTGTGTACACATCACAACGGTTTCCAATAAGGTAATGTCTCCAAGTCTTCAACGCATGCACTACGGCTGCCAACTCCAAATCGTGTGTGGCATAATTCAATTCGTGCGGTTTTAGTTGTCGTGAAGCGTATGAAACAACTCTTCCGTCCTGCATAAGCACACTTCCAAGTCCTAGCAAAGAGGCGTCGCAATACACTTGGAACTCCTTGCGTATATCCGGTAGAATCAGCACTGGGGCTGTAGTCAAATGTTTCTTTAACTCCTGAAAACTTGCTTCACATTCTTCCGTCCATTTAAATTTGGTATCCTTCTTCAATAACTCCGTCATTGGCTTTGCAATCTTGGAAAAATTCTCAATGAATCTTCGGTAGTATCCGCGAGTCCAAGGAAACTATGGATCTCGCTAACTGAAGTGGGTGCCAACCATTCAGTGACTGACTGAACCTTGGTGGGGTCTACCGCTATACCTTCTCCTGATATAACATGTCCAAGGAATCCAACTTCCTTCAACCAAAACTCACATTTGCTGAATTTGGCATACAACTGGTGTTCCCTGAGTTTCTCGAGAACTAAACGCAAATGCTCTTCGTGCTCCTCCTCATTCTTCGAGTATACCATTATATCATCAATGAACACCACAACAAACTTGTCCAAATATTCCATGAAAACTTTGTTCATCATGCTCATGAAGTAGGCAGGGGCGTTAGTCAGTCCAAATGACATGACCGTATATTCATACAACCCGTACCGTGTGGTAAATGCTGTCTTTGGTATATCCTTCTCTCGAATCTTCAGCTGGTGATATCCTGATCGCAGATTGATCTTTGAAAACACCTTAGCTCCTTGCAGTTGGTCAAACAAATCATTAATCATCGGCAGTGGGTATTTGTTCTTAATTGTCACCTCATTTAACGCACGATAATCAACAACCATTCTTAGAGACTTATCCTTCTTCTCAACCAAAAGCACTGGGGCTCCCCATGGTGATGAACTCCGTCGAATGTAACCTTTCTCCAATAAATCCTTGACTTGCTTCTTAATCTCCTCTAGCTCATTTGCGGGCATCCGGTAGGGTCTCTTTGATATTGGCCCGGTGCCTGGCAGTAGTTCTATCAAAAACTCGATGTCTCGATCTGGCGGCATGCCTGGTAACTCCTTTGGAAAATCATCTCGGTAATCCTTTACGACAGGCACTTCCTCCTGAACAACTCCCGTGAGGGTATTTACTTGGCTCCTCCTAGGCGCATGTCTTGATACATACTTAATCATTTTTCCCTCAGGGGTGGTGAGATAAATCGACTTACTAGCACAGTCAATGCTTCCTCCATACTTTGACATCTAGTCCATGCCTAATATCACATCCAATCCTTGTGACTCCAAAATTATTAGGTCTGATGGGAAAACATGGCTACCAATGGTTAAGGGTATCTGGTCACACCATCGACTAGCCATATACTCTGCTCTAGGTGAACTCACTAACAGAGGGGTCCTAAGGGTTTGGGTTGGTAGTTTAAACTTATCCACGAATCCCCTTGATATGTATGAATGCGATGCACCAGTATCAAAAAGAACAAGGGCGGTAAAAGACTTAACTAAAAACTTACCTATAACCGCGTTTGGCTGCTCTTCAACCTCCTCCACATGAACGTGGTTCACTTGTCCTTTGTTGAATGGATTGGGCTTCTTCCCAGTGCTCCCATTACCGTTTCCATTCTTCGCTTCAGGGCACTCCGTGGCATAGTGTCCAGTCTTCCTGCACTTGAAGCAAGTAATGTGACTTAGATCTCTCTTGGTGGGTGTGGCTGGATTGGAGCGGTTCTGATTGTTGTTTGTTCCGTTCCCAGTCCCGTTCTTAGAACCATTGTGGTTATGCGAACTTCCTCCATTGTGGTTATGACCTCCATGGTTATGAACAAGTCCTCCCAAGTTCGGGGTTAGGCGAAGCTTCTGCTGAGCTCCTAAGTTGTATATTCCTTGCCCATACTTCCTCTTACGGCTCTCAATCTGCTGCTGCTTCCCTTCAATCATAAGAGCCTTATCTACCAACTTCTGGTAGTTGTTGAATGTTGCTACCATCAACTACATGCTCATCTCATCATTCAGCCCTTCCATAAACTTCTCCTGCTTCGTGGCATCTGTGGCCACATCATCAGGGGCATATCGAGATAACTTGCTAAACTCATCCACGTACTGAGCTACAATACGGTTCCCCTGGCATAATTTGCGAAACTCACGCTTCTTCATACTCATAGCTCCAATTGAGACATGGGCCGTGCGGAAAGCTTGCTGAAACTGATCCCAAGTGACGTTGGCTATTGGGAAAGTGGCCGTATAATTCTCCCACCATGAGGCTGCTGGTCCATCCAATTGATGTGCGGCAAAACGCACTTTCTCAACATCTGTGCAACCTGCGGTGGTCAACTCCCTTCTAATACAACGTAGCCAATCATCTGCAACTATAGGCTCGGTGCTACTAGAAAACACCGGCGGTTGCAACCTCAGGAAGCGAGCTAAGTTGTCAACTGGAGGCGGGTTGTTGTTGTTATTGTTGCCTTGGTTCTGGACTAACAATTGCATCAAGGCATTCTGCTGCTGGATCAATTGAGTGAGCTCCGGCGGGAAGGCAAATCCGGAGTCACGTCTCGGAGGCATCTGATGGGTTTAGAGGGGAGAGATTAGAATAGAATGAGGTCTAATGAGAGGAACACTACCCATATGCACATGAGACAAACACAATCATTTCACTCAATCAATCAAGCAAGGGCATACAAACGGTCTAGAACTATCGTAGAAAGTGCTCAACTACTACTATATACATGGGGGAATACTACTAAGCATTTGGTGGTCATCTAGAAATTTTGATCGGTAGAAGATTCCATAATGTCTGCTCCAGCTTCCTCTTCAAAGTCATCTTCACTGGGGTCGGAGTCGGTGTCGTCGATGATGATGTAGTTCTCCAGGCAGGTGGAATCATCGTCATCTCCTCCTGGCGCGGGGTCTCCCATGAATACTCCGATCTTCTGTACAAGGTCGTCATTCTTCTCCAATAGTGTTGCAATTTCCTCCTCATATCCATCGCGTGTAGACTTGAGTTCTTCTTCGAGCTCGGTGATCCTTGTATTCGCCTTCTTTAATTCTAACATGTCTGCGCACATCTGATTCTCCTGGCGTTGAATGTGCTGGTTTAACTCCTGGATGGAAGCTGCAATGGATATGTCCTTCCTGGTGCTAACTATCTCCCATTGCTCATCTCGGAGCCCACATATCTGGTAGATAGTATCCTTAAGGTCCTTGTTGTAGACTTCTCCAATGCGTCCCATGGCGATGTGGGCTGCCATGCTCTTGCCTAGACTCCAGGTTGGTGCATCAAAAGAAAACTCTATGGGCTCAGTGGTTGGCGCGAACGTCCTTCCTGGAACTTAAACTTGAATCATCCAGCGCTCCTCTTCTGGTAAATTGGCGTTGTAGGTCCCGGTGAAGCTTGGTATTCCGATGTTCAGGTACCTAGTGACTTCCTTCAAGTGGCGTCCAAAGGGTGTGTCTTCATCTGGTTGAGCGAACTTGAACCTTGTATCTGCCATCCTAAAGAGTAGAAAATAGGAGAGGAGTCAGAAACGAGTAGAGAAGAGTGACCTATGGTTTTATCTTAGTGGTCGTGTCCTACACTCAGCATGTGCTCTAATACCATCTTGTAGCGACCCGACCTCAAACGGTCAAGTCTCTGTGCTTCAGTGTCATCCCGGGATCGGTAATGCTGACACACACAGTACTTGAAGGATTTATAACAGATTAGCAATCACACACTTATTACATCGAATGTCTCAAAAGAGAACGTATTACAGTAAATATGGATTAAGGCCATCTAATACAATAACAGCGGAAGGCTTGGAAGATAAAGTGAGTCCACCAACTCCAACGGCATAGCTGAGCTACACGGCAATGACCTAACGTACCTTACTCCTCGTCTGAAAAGTCTGCAACATAATACGTTGCTGCCCGAAAACGGGTCAGCACATGGAATATGCTGGCAATATAACACAGTAGAGCAAGAACAGAATAATGCTATCACTACATGCACATTTGGCTGGTGGAAAGCTCTATGGTTATAGTTTTTGCAAAAAGCGAATTTTCCCCTACAACAAAGGAATAGATTTTATTTAACTATCATGGTAGTTGAAACATCATTGAGAAGGTTCCTCCAACTCAATCCCAATTAAAGTAATTATCAATCCAACAATATTAGATTAGAGTGATGAGATACTTATGATAATCAAAGTACTAGATACTCAAAATTGTACATAACCGGGGACACGGCTAACCATGATTAGATTATACACTCTGCAGAGGTTTGCGCACTTTTCCCCACAAGATTCGATCTCCTCCGTTGGATTTCTCGCACTACATGGTGTTTGAGAACCGGATGACCGAGACACAGTCTTTCAGAAACATTAACTCTTGACTCCGGGCAGACCATACCAAACCTACATCCCTCTACCTGCTGATCCACCTCTTCAAGAGCCCATGCAACTTACTCAACTATGCTAGAGCCCATAATAGCTTGTGGTTGCACACGGAAGTTTCTAGCATGAAAATATCTCAGTTCCCTTTGAGCCTGGGTGGCGGACCTTAGGATGATCACATGGGTACTCCGGGATATCCTAGGACAACACTGGATTCTCCAGGTGCCCAACAAGCAATCCACCCAGATGTGTATTTAAGTTGCCACCTTAAGTTGAACCATTAATTAATCATCTCACATCGGTCATGGATTTCACTCACCCAATCCACGTCTACGAGCATAGCACAACAATATAAGCAATACGTAGAAGTAACTCCCAAGGGTTGAATATAACAGGGCAATAGGTTCTACCTCATCAACTACTTCCCAACCCACAAGTTAATCACATCCTAATCATGCAATGTTTGAGGATTGGAACTAATGCATAAAAACTGGGTATGAAAGGAGTATGATCAATGTGTTACTTGCCTTGCTGACGATCCGCAAAACCTAGGGACTCGTAGTAGCACGCTTCGCACTCCGGGAATTCTATCACAAACAAACAATAGCATACATAAGCAATCAAGCAAAGAAGCACAGGTAAAACTCAAATAAGAAGAACTAACAGAAAGTTCAACTTAAGAACTCCGGTTTGCAAAAAGAATCAAATCAAACGGAGCAACGAAACTCAAACTGCAAAAGAAACAAGATCCGTTTACTAATATGAACTAGATTCAAATTTTACAGTACCAAAATCTTGTTCAAGTTGACTAAACAGAAAGAGGGTTTCGAGACGAAGATCTAGGCGCTTGAATCACCTGATTCCGATAAACGAGCGAAAAGATAAACTAAAACAAAAATCAGATAAGAAATCACGATCGAAAATAATCGCGGAAAATTCGAGAAAAAGAGAAACTGACGAACCGGCTAACGAACGAACGTCGCTGTCTGCAACTAACGAGTAAACACCAATCATTAAAACGAACGCATAGACAAACGTCCGCTTAATAAACTAAACCAAGAAAACCGGCTAACCGATCTAAAAAAACGAACTAGGGTTTTCAGAAAAACGGATCGGTTTTAGAATAAAACCGAACGGCGGCGGCGGCGTATACCTCCGGTGAGGCGGGGCGGCTCGGCGAGGTGGGGCTCTGGGGTGGTCTTGTGCGGCGGCGGGCTGGCGACCCTTGGGCGCTGGCTTGGCTTGGCTTGGCCGGGCGGCGGGCGGCGGGTGGTGGTGGGGGGCTCCGGGCAACGATTTAAGGAGGGCTTGCTTGGGGAGGAGTCACGGCCGGACTCGGGGTCGAGGCCGGGGCGGTCTCTGGAGGGAGACGAGGCGCAAGCGATGGGCGGCTCGGTTGGCTTCACCTTGATCAGGCGCTTGAGTTTTTTTTAAATAATTTCGCTGGAACTTAAATAAATCCTAGAAAATAAAATAAAAATCTAAAAATGCCAAAACAAATTTTCACCATCTAAATAAAATACTTATAACGAGATGAACATTTTCTTGGCCCTAAAATGCAATTGTTAAAAACGTGTAATTTTTCTAATTCAAATAAAATAGCAATAAACTCCGAATAAAATAAAATATTTGATTTTAATATTTTTCCTCTAATATTTCAATTATTTTTGAGAAGTCGTATTATCTCCTCTCATATCTTTTAATATCAAATATTTTCGGAGAGAAAAATAATTAAATCAAATAATCCTCGTTTCAATATTTGATAAAACTCAAATATGAAAACAGGGAAATCCCCAACTCTATCCAAGGGTCCTTGAGTTGCTTAGGATTTCGAGGATCGCGAAACGAAATGCAGCAAAATATGATATGCATGAATGATCTATGTATAACATTCCAAATTGAAAATTTGGGATGTTACACCTGTGCTCGGGGCCCTGTGCCCACGGTCGTGTACTGTGCGCACCGGACCCTCGTGCATGCTACTTCTTGAGCTTGCGTTGGTTTTTCCCTTGAAGAGGAAAGGGTGATGCAGCGAAGTAGAGTAAGTATTTCCCTCAGCTTTTGAGAACCGAGGTATCAATCCAGTAGGAGATAACACTCAAGTCACCGAATACCTGCACAAACAAACACCAACTTGCACCCAACACGATAAGGGGTTGTCAATCCCTTCACGGTTATTTGCAAAGTGAGATCTGATAGAGCTGGATAAACGGTCAAGTAATATTTTTGGTATTTTTGGTATAGGGAACGGAAAGTAAAAGATTGCAAAGAAAGTAAATAGGAAACTAAGATTGTAGATCGGAAACTTATATGATGGAAAATAGGCCCGGGGGCCATAGGTTTCACTAGAGGCTTCTCTCGAGATGGAAATTATTATGGTGGGTGAACAGATTACTGCTAAGCAACTGATAGAAAACCACAAAGTTATGACGATATCTAAGGCAATGATCATGAATATAGGCATCACGTCTGTGTCAAGTAGACCGAAATGATTCTGCATTTACTACTATTACTCCACACATCGACCGCTATCGAGCATGCATCTAGCATATTAAGTTCATAAAGAACGGAGTAACGCATTAGGCAAGATGACATGATGTAGAGGAATTAACTCAAGCAATATGATGAAAACCCCATCTTTTTATCCTCGATGGAAACAATACAATACGTGCCTTGCTGCCCCTACTGTCACTCGGAAAGGACACCGCAAGATTGAACCCAAAGCTAAGCACTTCTCCAATTTCGAGAAAAACAATCTAGTTGGCCAAACCAAATTGATAGTTCGAAGAGACTTGCAAAGATATTAAATCATGCATATAAGAATTCAGACAAGATTCAAATAATATTCATAGATAAGCTGATCATAAATCCTCAATTCATTGGATCTCGGCAAACGCACCGCAAACGAATATTACATCGAATAGATCTCCAAGAACATCGAGGAGAACTTTGTATTGAGAATCAAAGAGAGAGAAGAAGCCATCTAGCTACTAGCTATGGACCCGTAGGTCTGTGGTAAACTACTCACGCTTCATCTAGAGGCAATGGTGTTCATGTAGAAGCCCTCCGTGATTGAATCCCCCTCTGGCAGGACGCTGGAAAAGGCCCCAAGATGGGATCCCACAGGTACAGAAGGTTGCGGCGGTGGAAAAGTGGTTTTGATACTCCCCTGGATGTTTTTGGGGTATAAGAGTATATATAGGAGGAAGATCTAGGTCAGGGGACCTTTGAGGGGCCCACAAGGTTGGGGGACGCGCCCCACCCCCTGGGCACGCCCTCCATGCTTGTGGCCGCCTCAAGGCTCTTTTGACTTGCGCTCGAAGTCTCCTGGGTGTCTTCTGGTCCAAAAAAGATCATGGCGAAAGTTTATTCCATTTGGACTCCGTTTGGTATTCCTTTTATGTGGAACTCTAAAACAAGGGGAAAACAGGAACTGGCACTAGGCTCTAGGTTAATAGGTTAGTCCCAAAAATTATATAAAATAGCATATTAATGCATATAAAACATCTGAAATAGATAATATAATAGCATGGAACAATAAAAAATTATAGATACATTGGAGACATATCAAGCATCCCCAAGCTTAATTCCTACTCGTCCTCGAGTAGGTAAATGATAAAAACAGAATTTTTGATGTGGAATGCTACCTAACATATTTATCCATGTAATTCTCTTTAATGTGGCATGAATGTTCAAATCCATAAGATTCAAAACAAAATTTTAATATTGACATAAAAAATAATAATACTTCAAGCATACTAGCAAAATAATCATGTCTTCTCAAAATAACATGGCCAAAGAAAGCTTATCCCTACAAAATCATATAGTCTGGCTATGCTCCATCCTCATCACACAAAATATTTAAATCATGCACAACCCCGATGACAAGCCAAGCAATTGTTTCATACTTTTGATGTTCTCAAACCTTTTCAACTTTCACGCAATACATGAGCGTGAGCCATGGACATAGCACTATAGCTGGAATAGACGGTGGTTGTGGAGAAGACAAAAAAGAAGGAGATAGTCTCACATCAACTAGGTGTATCAATGGGCTTCGGAGATGCCCATTAATAGATATCAATGTGAGTGAGTAGGGATTTCCATGCAACAGATGCACTAGAGCTATAAGTTTATGAAAGCTCAAAAAGAAAACTAGGTGGGTGTGCATCCAACTTGCTCATTCACGAAGACCTAGGGCAATTTGAGGAAGCTCATCATTGGAATATACAAGCCAAGTTCTATATTGAAAAATTCCCACTAGTATATGAAAGTGACATCATAGAAGACTCTCTATCATGAAGATCATGGTGCTACTTTGAAGCACAAGTGTGGCAAAAAGGATAGTAACATTGTCCCTTCTCTCTTTTCTCTCATTTATATTTTTTTATTGGGCCCTCTTTCATTTTTTGGCCTCTTTTTTTTTGTCCGAAGTCTCATCCCGACTTGTGGGGGAATCATAGTCTCCATCATCCTTTCCTCATATGGGACAATGCTCTAATAATGAAGATCATCACACTTTTATTTACTTACAACTCAAAAATTACAACTCGATGCTAGCACAAGATATGACTGTATGTGTATGCCTCTGGCGGTGTACCGGGATGTGCATTTAATCAAGAGTGGCATGTATAAAGAATATGATGAACGATGGCTTTGCCACAAATAAGATGTCAACTACATGATCATGCAAAGCAATATGACAATGATGATGCGTGTCATAATAACGGAATGGTGGAAAGTTGCATGGCAATATATCTTGGCATGGCTATGGAAATGCCATAATAGGTAGGCATGGTGGCTGTTTTGAGGAAGGATATGTGTTGGTTTATGGTACCGGCAAAAGTTGCGCGGTACAAGAGAGGCCAGCAATGGCGGAGAGGTGAGAGTGCGTATAATTCATGGACTCAACATTAGTCATAAAGAACTAATATACTTATTGCAAAAATCTATTAGTCATCGAAACAAAGTACTACGCGCATGCTCCTAGGGGAATAGATTGGTAGGAAAAGACCATCGCTCGTCCCCGACCGCCACTCATAAGGAAGACAATCAATATATAAATCATGCTCCGACTTCATCACATAACGGTTCACCATACGTGCATGCTACGGGACTCACAAACTTTAACACAAGTATTTCTCAAATTTACAACTACTCACTAGCATGACTCTAATATCACCATCTTCATATCTCAAAACAATCATAAGGAATCAAACTTCTCATAGTATTCAATGCACTATATATGAAAGTTTTTATTATATCCCTCTTGGATGCCTATCATGTTAGGACTAATTTTATAAGAAAGCAAATTACCATGCTGTTTAGAGACTCTCAAAATAATATAAGTGAAGTGCGAGAGTTCATCAATTTCTATAAAATAAAGCCACCGCCGTGCTCTAAAAAGATATAAGTGAAGCACTAGAGCAATTTTGCCTAGCTCAAAAGATATAAGTGAAGCACATAGAGTATTCTAATAAATCACAATTCATGCGTGTCTCTCTCAAAAGGTGTGTACAGCAAGGATGATTGCGGCAAACTAAAAAGCAAAGACTCAAATCATACAAGACACTCCAAGCAAAACACATATCATGTGGTGAATAAAAATATAGCCTCAAGTAAAGTTACCGATAAACAAAGACGAAAGAGGGGATGCCTTCCCGGAGCATCCCCAAGCTTAGGATTTTTGACATCGTTAAATATTACCTTGGGGTGCCTTGGGCATCCCCAAGCTTAGGCTCTTGCCACTCTTTATTCCATAGTCCATCAAATCCTTACCCAAAACTTGAAAACTTCACAACACAAAACTCAACAGAAAATCTCGTAAGCTCCGTTAGTATAAGAAAACAAATCACCACTTTTGGTATTGTTGTGAACTCATTATTTATTTATATTGTTGTAATATCCTACTATATTCCAACTTTTCCCTGGTTCATACCCCCAGATACTAGCCATAGATTCATCAAAATAAGCAAACAAGACACGAAAAATAGAATCTGTCAAAAACAGAACAGTGTGTAGCAATCTGGAAAGTTCGCATACTTGTGTAACTCAAAAATTTCTGAAAAATCAGAACAGCAGGGCAATTTGTATATCAATCTACTGGAAAAAAATTCAGGATTTTATCACGCTTCTGTGATTTTAAACAATTCTGGGTCTGAGCGCAAAGTTTCTGTTTTTTCAGCAAGATTAAATCAACTATCATCATAAGCTATCCCAAAGGTCTTACTTGGCACAAACACTAACTAAAACACAAAAAATCATCTAACCAAAGGCTAGATGATTTATTCAAACCAAAACAGAACCTAAAAAGCAAAAACATAAAATAAAATAGGGTTGCCTCCCAACAAGCGCTATCGTTTAATGCCCTTAGCTAGGCGTAAAACATGAATAGATCTAAGTGTTATCATCTTTGGTATGAAATTCTTCAATTGTACACTTAGGGTTCTTAGGAGATGCTTTGGTTTTATGAATGATCAAACTCCTAGGCAAGAAATCAAGAAATTCATTTGTGACAATAGATTCCTTGATAATGTCAAGAAAATTGGGGTGAACACTAATCGATATTAGATCTTCATTATTTTTACTAGAGGATTCACCCTTATTTTTAGGAACATAAGTAAACTTGGCAATCTTAGTAGGAGGAGGATTTGACGTAGTTTTAACGAAGGAAAAAGCGGAACCCAAGTTGGTAATAATATCTTCTAGTTTGCCAATTCTAGTAGAATCCTGATCTATCTTTTCATTAACTATGGGTTCCTTTTCCTTAAGGTTCTTTAGGGTAACTCCTACCTTTGATCCATATTGAGTAATATGATTATGAATCTTTTTATCCAAATTTTCAATCAACTCTACATAGCAATTTTATTTTCAATAATATCCGATCTTTGCATTACATGTTCCAAGGTTAAAACGGTTCCATTAACCAAAAGCGGTGGTGGTCCTAGAAAATCTATCCTGGCATTGTAAGAATCGAAAGTGTGTCTCCCCAAAAATTTCCTCCGTAATGGTATTTACAACATATCTATTCCAAGGAGTAATGTCTACATAAAAATTGCGAAGAAAAATGGAAGTAGATTGCTTTCGAGTAGATCTATTTTGAGCATTGCAAATTCTATACCAAGCATCTTTTAAGTTATCTCCTTACCTTTGTTTAAAATTTAGAACCTCATTATCGGGAGTGCTAACAAAGATAGGAGGACTAGCCATTGAAGCAAAATAAGCACACAAAAGCCAAACAAAGTAGACGAACGGAAGAGGGGCGAAGGAAAGGGAAACCTTTTCGAAAATCATTTTAGAGGTGGGGGAGAGGAAAATGAGAGGCGAATGGCAAATAATGCAACGTGAGGGATGAGAGTTAATGATGGGTACTTGGTATGTCTTGACTTGGCGTAGATCTCCCCGGCAACGGCGCCGGAAATTCTTCCTGCTACTTCTTGAGCTTGCTTTGGTTTTTCCCTTGAAAAGGAAAGGGTGATGCAGCAAAGTAGAGTAAGTATTTCCCTCAGCTTTTGAGAACCAAGGTATCAATCCAGTAGGAGATAATGCTCAAGTCACCGAATACCTGCACAAACAAACACCAACTTGCACCCAACGCGATAAGGGGTTGTCAATCCCTACATGGTTATTTGCAAAGTGAGATCTGATAGAGATGGATAAATGGTAAAGTAATATTTTTGGTATATGGAACGGAAAGTAAAAGATTGCAAAGAAAGTAAATAGGAAACTAAGATTGTAGATCAGAAACTTATATGATGGAAAATAGACCCGGGGCCATAGGTTTCACTAGAGGCTTCTCTCGATATGGAAATTATTACGGTGGGTGAACAAATTACTGTTGAGCAATTGATAGAAAAGCGCAAAGTTATGATGATATCTAAGGCAATGATCATGAATATAGACATCACGTCCATGTCAAATAGACCAAAACGATTCTGCATCTACTACTATTACATCTACAGCTATTCGGCATGCATCTAGAGTATTAAGTTCATAAATAACGGAGTAACGCATTAGGCAAGATGACATGATGTAGAGGAGTTAACTCAAGCAATATGATGAAACCCCCATCTTTTTATCCTTGATGGAAACAATACAATACGTGCCTTGCTGCCCCTACTATCACTGGGAAAGGACACCGCAAGATTGAACCCAAAGCTAAGCACTTTTCCAATTGCAAGAAAAACCAATCTAGTCGGCCAAACCAAATCGATAGTTCGAAGAGACTTGCAAATATATCAAATCATTCATATAAGAATTCAGAGAAGATTCAAATAATATTCATAGATAAGCTGATCATAAATCCACAATTCATCAGATCTCGGCAAACACACCGCAAAAGAATATTACATCGAATAGATCTCCAAGATCTAGGTCAGGGGACCCTCGAGGGGCCCACAAGGTTGGGGGCGCGCCCCACCCCCTGGGCGCGACCTCCACCCTTGTGGCCGCCTCGAGGCTCTTCTGACTTGCACTCCAAGTGAAAGCACAAGTGCTCCCTTGGTGATTTTGGTAATTAATGTCAACATATCTCTTGTTGGACTAACACTTTTATCTAGTATATTTCAGATGAGTTCAACAGTGGAGTGGCATGGACAAGAGGATGTGGGACCCCTTCAAGATGCTAAGGACAAAAGATTGGCAAAAGCTCAAAAGCTCAAGACTCTACATTTTCATTTTAGTGATCCAAGATCACATTGAGTCCAAAGGAAAGCCGATACTATTAAAAGGGGATGAGGTGTTGCTTAATGGCTTGCTTGCTCAAAGTGCTTAGTGATATGCTCCAAAGCACTAAACCACTTTCTCAATTCCACATTTGTCCCAAACCTAAAGTTAAACTCGGCCCCACCGATTTGATCTATCTGGCACCGCCGAGTTCATTTTACATAGCCACTGCCAGAAATCCTAATCAGTTCGGTTTCACCGATGGGATCTCGGTCTCACCGAGATGGGCTTGCAAACTCTCTGTTGCCTGGTGCAACTATTTCGTTCTCACCGAGATATGCAATCGGTCCCACCGAGTTTGCTTGACCAACTCTCTGTTTTGCTTATTACCAAAATCGGTCTCATCAAGTTTGTGTAATCGGTCAAACCGAGTTGAGGTTTTACCCTAACCCTAGCACATCGGTCCCACCGAGTTGATCATATCGGTCCCACCGAAAAGCCTAACGTTCACATTTTGAACTAAATTGGTCTGACTGAGTTTCTCAATTTGGTCCCACCGAGTTTGGTGAATTGTGTGTAACGGCTAGATTTTGTGTGGAGGCTATATATACCCCTCCACCCTTCCTTCATTCGTGAGGATAGCCATCAGAACATGCCTACACTTCCAACATTCATTTTTCTGAGAGAGAACCACCTACTCATGTGTTGAGATCAAGATATTCCAATCCAACCACAAGAATCTTGATATCTAGCCTTCCCCAAGTTGCTTTCCACTCAAATCATCTTTCCACCAAATCCAAATCTGTGAGAGAGAATTGATTGTTGGGGAGACTATCATTTGAAGCACAAGAGCAAGGAGTTCATCATCAACACACCGTCTATTACCTTTTGGAGAGTGTTGTTTCCTAGATTGGTTAGGTGTCACTTGGGAGCCTCCGTGAAGATTGTGGAGTTGAACCAAGGAGTTTGTACGGGTAAGGAGATCGCCTACTTCGTGAAGATCTACCCTGGTGAGGCAAGTCCTTCGTGGGCGATGGCCGTGCTGGGATAGACAAGGTTGCTTCTTCATGGACCCTTAGTGGGTGGAGCCCTCCGTGGACTCGCGCAACCGTTACCCTTCGTGGGTTGAAGTTCCCATCAACGTGGATGTATGATAGCACCACCTATTGGAACCACGGAAAAAATCTTCGTGTCTCCAATTGCGTTTGCACACTCCAATCTCATCCCTTTAAATTCTCGCAAGTTGCATGCTTTACTTTCGGCTGCTCGTATACTCTTGCCATGCTTGCTTGAAATGTATTGTCAATGTTTAAACTTGTGCTAAAACTCCACCTTAACTTGAAGAAATTAAAAACTGCTACTTTTCTTTGTTGAGGGTCTAATCACCCCGCCCCCCTCTAGCACTACAAAAAAATACACTTCCGTTATGATATGTGTTTGTCATAGTAGGTCACGTTTTCTGTCATGCATGTACATCCATAACAATTTTATGACAGAATCAAGATAGTCATACTTGTGTTGTCGTAGAAGTGTTCCATGACATTACCAAAATTATCTTCACGGAAGTGTCCACTTCCATGACGATAAATCGCGCGTCACAGAAGTGCTTTCGTTAAGGGTGACCGACACGTGGCATCCACCGTAACGGAACGCCGTTAAGCTATCGGGTCCGGTTTTGGATCCGATAACCCGTTAACAGCCCCGACCAATGGGGATTTTCCGCGTGTAAAATCATCATTGGCTGGAGGGAACACGTGTCGGCTCGCCGTTGGGACAGATGTCATCCACTCATTGGACCCAAAGCGCTTATGATACGTCGACCGTGGCACGCCCAACAGAGGCCCATTCACGTGAAAAGGCCGCCCGTTTGACTTGGCAAAAGGTGGCGGGCCGGCCCACGGCAAGCCTGTTAACGGCATGTTCGCATATAGCCCATTTACAGCCCGCTAACCCAAGGCCCGTTTACGGCCTATCCGAATTAGGCCCAGTAGCGTCATCTGGGTTGTTTAATATAATTCCAGCCTGTTTTAACTTCCGGCCCATGTATGGCCCATGACGTCTTTCAGCCCATATGAGGCCCTTAGTAACCCTCGGCCCATTAACGGCCCGTGGTAAAACTGACCCGTAATGAAGAGTGTATCACTTTATACCCATTAACGGCCCATTATTCCGTTGGGCCGTTTCTAGTCCATGTTATCTTTCGGCCTTCTCAGGGCCCACTTAATCTTGGGCTCATTTCCAGCATTCTTTTACTTTCGGCCCGTTACTGTCATTTTCTGCTTGTAGGCCAAATTCAGCCCGTGGTTACAGTCGGCCCGTTAATACGTTGGGCCATTTTCATAGTGTCATCAAATACGGCCGATTAACGATGGCCCGTTATGGTCGGCCCATGAACGGATGATTTCAACTCTAGCCCATTTATGGCCATAATGTGGTCTGTTATTGGCCCATGTTTGGCCAACTGATCATACGGCCCGTAGAAGGCCCGTTGACGATACGGCCCGTAGAAGGCCCATTGTGTCTACGGCCCGTATAAGGCCCATTGTTTCTACGGCCCTTAGAAGGCCCATTGTTTCTACGGCCCGTAGGAGGCCCATGTTAACTACAGTAAATATGTAGCCCATGGTTAATGTGGCCTAGTTTTAAAAAATAGGTTATTGCGGCCACTAGCAAACCGCGGAAAAAGAACTGCACTGACTACAAGAAAACAAATAAATGAGACAATAAGGAAATAAATAGGCAAGCAACTTACGTTAGGCTATAACGGCTATTACACATATTACATCCACTGGGCATCAAAGTTCGCTACCAGTGCAAATATAGGGAACAAAGCAGCATATAAACGCCAGAAGCAAAACAAGTCCGAACTGAAACCACTTGGAAGAGCTCAAGAAACAATATCCAGGTACCCATAATGTCGGCAAGATGCTTAGCAAGCTTATTAACTTTCTCTTTTTGGCGCTTAAATCCTCCAAAGACTTGTCGTTGCACCGAAAGTATGCATCTGAATTCTCGCAGGGCTTCCTCGGTCCTTGGCTTCTGTCACATAACATCCGATCGATGTCTTTCAACTTGAAGTTCAGACTCAAGAAGCGAAATGATTCATAAACAAGTTCAAGAGCTGGTGCAGCAGTAGTAGCCAAGAACTCGAACACTACATCAAGACGGGACTTTGGGGTTGTCTCGGTGTTCCAATATAGTTTTTATCAGCTTTCTTGGAGACCAACAGGATGTCTCACTATCTTGAACCTTATCTGCATTACTTCCTGTACCATTGCATAACGGGGTACTCTTCTCCAATATTTTATCCGCATTCTAAAAGAGAAACAAACAAACACATCACAGGTTTACAATGTAGTATATGAAACTCATTTTGGTAAACCAGTTCAGTAGTAAGGTGGACAGGGTAACGGCATGAAACAAACATATATCTATGTAGTATGGTCACTGTATGGTCTATATCATTCTAGTTTATGTTGCCAAATCAATATAGATACAGTTCGAATCATATCTATTTAAGACAAAGCGGCTTAGACAGAATATAAGTGTGGGAAACTACACAGCAATAACAACACTTGTAAGGTGCATGGCATGAGAATTTAACTTTTTATTCAATTGAAACTAAAATCAACATAGAGCAAGTTACAACAGAAAACACGTTAAAGAAACAGGTTTAAAACATACCTATTGCGCCATTGGAGTTTCAATTGCATCCTTCAAATTTGAAATTAGTTGGTATGAATAAATACAGTGATGCAAGAGAAAAGTAGTATGAACCATAGCTACGGAACCTGACCTGAGAACAATTCTTCTTCTGCTTTAAGCGTTGACTTGGGGTTTGGAGTGGTGGTCCTCGTGCTTTGGGAACTGCAGTTGCCTTACTAACTGCTCGTGTTTGGGTGCTCTGTGGTGGAGAGCAGTCTTGTGTCAACGGAACCGGGTTACTATCTGCTGGGGTTGGGGTTAGAGGGTGTAGCTGGTTCTCTGTCCAAGCTGGTAGGGATACAATCTGCGTGAGTCTGGTTATGTGTGGTGGGGCTGGTTCTGGGCAAGTACAACCGTGGTTCTATCTCCATCGATAGGTAGCACGATCTTTTTCAAGACCGTGTTTTACTCCCACAGATCTGCCATCACCCCTCCAATTGAAATGGCTGATAAACAAGAAAAGTAACTGAATGTATAGACATTGTAAGGCAGACAGGTGCAATGGATAGTAGGGAAGAAAACAGGGCATGAAATAATTCACATTTATGTTGTCTAACCAAACAGAATAGTAGGACATAATTTCACATATATGATGGCTAATTAAACAGGATAGCATGACATAATTTCACATGTATGATGGCTAACTAAACAGGATAGAATGACATACTTCAAAATATGATGACTATGTAAACAGGATGACATGATATAACTATACGATGTGTCTATTGAAGTGGTTGGCCTGCCATAAATCACAAACATGTCGTCGATGGAAACATGATGGCATGATATAATTCACGGATAGAATGACATAATTCAAAATATGATGACTATGTGAACAGGATGAGATGATATAACTATATTATGTCTTTAGAAAATGGGTTGGCATGCCATAATTCAGATACATGTTGTCTATGTAAACATCATGGCATGATATAATTCAAATATATGATTTATATACTAAGGAAGTGAGAAGAGGGCAATCGTATATATTATGTGTGAACTAAGGAGATGGCATTCAATATCGTGTATATGATGTAAAAACTAAGCATTGCAATACAAAATATGCATGATATGAGTAATATAACCCTGCCAAGTTTGAGCATACACCTCAGGGGGATAATAGGACTGGTCATCTGCCTCTGAACCCTCCTCTTAAGAGCTATTTGTAACTAGCAAGATATCTGCTTCACCAGGTAGCATTGTCTGCTCTGAAGACCTTGCTTTCACTCCAGATTTCTCCATCACCAATTCAAATGGTTGATGCACAGGAAGAGCAGTTGAATATACAAACATTGTCGACAAAAGCAATGAGAAATACAAAAAAAGGACGGCATGATATAATTCACATATATGACGCTTGGCTAAACAGCATGGCATTGCATAATTCACACATATAATGCCTTGCAACAAGATAGCATTGCATAATTCACATATATAATGTCTTGCAACAAGATGGCATTGCATAATTCACATATATGGTAATTAGACACTAAACAGGTGGCATTCTACAAAGCATGTCTAAACTAAGCAAATGACATAGCAATGCAAGATACCATACGCATGATATGAGCAACATAACCCTGCCAAGTTAGAGCATGCACCTCGGGAGGGGGGGGAATAGGACTGGTCATCTGTCTCTGAATCCTCCTCTGAGGAGATATCTGTAACCAGCAAGACATGAGCTTTGTCAGATAGCATTGTCTGCTCTGAATACCTTGTTTCCACTCTAGATTTTTCCATGACCGTGTCGAATGGCTGATGCACAGGAAGAGTAATTGAATGTACTAAAATTGTTGACAAATTTAACACGTAATAAAAAATGATGTCATGATATAATTCACATATAAGATGACTGGCTAATCAGGGTGGCATTGCAAAATTCACATATATGATGCCTCGCTAAACAAGATGGCATTGCATGATTCATATATACGATAAAGAAACTAAAAAGATGGCATTGACACAAAAGCATGTCTAAACTAAGCAAATGACATCTTTAATGTATACAGTAAGCAATGCAAGGCACCATATGCATGATATTACCAACATCAGCATGCCAAGTTAGAGCGAAGACCTCATGGGGTAAATAGGAGTGGTATTTTGCTTCTGAATCCCCCTAAGAACAGTTATCTTCCTCTTGACTACGATCTGAAATGGGTGGAGGGGGGCTGCCTTTGCGCCCACCATGGAGCGACGTCTGCATGAAATTTTATTGCGACGCAAGGCTCGTCTCTTTTGCTCTACATGTTCAGTTCCATTGTGTACAATAACTGACATGCATAGGAATAAAACATAGTGAGATTATGTAAGGAGTGCATGCACAAATCCAGAGTGATGGTAGCAAACTATGGATAGACCCAAAACAAATGATAGCAGGCAGATAATAGCTTTAGTTAAAAAATACAGATAATGGCTCCTTTAATGTTTGTTTGCACCCAACATGAAACTCATAGTAGACACCCGAGATTAACTAGATAGTAGACAGATAGTACTGATTGCTGCCCCAATATGTACCCCACAACCATTTAAAAACTCAAGTTTCAGCATAAGTTTGGACCTGATTCGGAGTCTAATAGGTGAACACGACGATAAAGTAGCATGTCATCATATTAAGCGATGTATAACCTAAGAAGACACAGAGGAGTGTGACCTCTCTTGCGGACCCGTGTAGTCCTCAAGGTCATCTGCTCAGTTGATGATGGTAATGCAGTTGTCGTGGCTGCCGGCGGCGGGGAAGAACATCTGAGGCGACGAAAGACAGTCTGGAGAGCGGATCCCTGCTGTGGTGAACCCTTCCGTCAATGGGGCAGCCGAGCTGGGGTGGAACACAGCACCGCAGGAGCAGGACAAACCACACAAGGTTTTCTTTGACACATATCTGTAACAGAAGTAATTGTGTAAGGGCTTGTTTGAATTTGAGGATTCTAACAATACGGGGATAGGAAATAGACAGTAATAGGATAGGAATGCACGTGCAAAACAGAGAATTTAAAAACACAGGATTTCTGCCAATATGGGTGTTTGGTTCACAAGAATTGGAAGATCACAGGATGCAAAGAAGCATGGTGAGATTAAGTCAAACCACAAGAAGTTTACAACCTCTTTCGCGAAGCCATGTTGATCTCAGCGTGATTGGGTTGGCCGGTGAGGATGCTCCGGCTGACTTGGCTGTCGGAGGAGGGGAAGAAGATCTTAGGCGTGTGGAGATGGAGCCCGAGGTACTGCTCCGCTGTGATGGAGGGTTTCGTCGTTGGAGCAGCTCCGGTGAGTTGTACGACACCGAGGCTGAAGCAGGACAAGAGAGACAATGTTAACCTGAGTGAAATTCTTATAGCATCTCCAATATATGACATAAAATACATAACCACAAAGTACTAGATGTATACATCAGCCGCTCATCTCTGAGCTTAACTGTCAAAACTGAATTTTACTGTCGAAACTGAATGCACTAGAGGTGAGGCTACACGTCAGTCGACTGACTTTTTCATCTCTGGTCAGTCGATTTTGCAGCCGTTGGATACGAAATCAAGGGCTTGTAGTTCATGTTCAACCTCCACCCCCCTGAGCCGCCAGCCACCACCGGCTAAACAGCCGCCCCGCCGCATGGCCTTGACAGTGCACCGCCCGCCCCCCAAAAACACTCCCCACCGCCGGTCCGCCGCCGCCTCGGCCATCCCTCTAGGCCCCCCTGTGTCGAGCTTTTTCTCTGGCGATCCCCACGCCACCGCCCCACCACCGCCGGCGACCATCGCCCCCACCCTGAACCCTAAGATAGATAGTGGGGTACCTCTCCGGCGAGCCCCCCTCCCTGCTGCGGCTGGTTCTTCCTTAACTCCGACGATCCCCACCCCCCACCCCCTGAAAATCGACTGACCCAAAAGTCGATTCAGTCGACTAAAGTGTAACTAAATCGGAGTAGCATTGCACGCAAGAGCAAGAGCGAGAGCAGCAACACGAGCAAGATCAAGAGCAGACCAGGCAGGGGACTGAGAGCAAGAGCAGAGCAGCAGCGCGAACGAGAGCTAAAGCAGCAGCAGCTCCTACTGATGTGGACGTCGCCGCCGAGGGAGCGACACCGTGGAGGAAGTGGCCGGCGACGCCTCCGTGGATGGAGCCACACCGTCTCGGCTCGGGACCGAGTGCCAGCAGCACCGTGAGATCGAATCAAGAAGAAAATGCGGCGATTAGTGTACAACCTCTTTGGTGGTGCTGATTAGGCCGCAGATTCATCCGAGAAAACAGTGATGATGATGCTCTTCTGGTGGTGCAGGTGAAGACGGCGGTGTGGGAATGGAGGTGGCACGAAAGATGAGGGGAACGTCGGGCAGCTCCTTGGAGGTGGAGGACGGGGTGGCTGAACCGGCGGGACGACCAGATTGATGACGGGTCCTCATCCTGTACGGTGGATGAGGGACGTTGAGGTATTGTTGTGGACGACATCGTCGGGGAAGAGGCTCCGGCTGGGTAGCGGACGGAGGAGGTTGTGGGGCTTCGCGGGTGAGGGAGTTCCGGACTAGGGGGTGTTCGGATAGCCGAACTATTGTCATCGACCGGACTCCAAGACTATGAAGATACAAGATTGAAGACTTCGTCCCGTGTCCGGATGGGACTTTCCTTGGCGTGGAAGGCAAGCTTGGCGATACGGATATGTAGATCTCCTACCTTTGTAACCGACTTTGTGTAACCCTAGCCCTCTCCGGTGTCTATATAAACCGGATGGCTTTAGTCCATAGGACGAACAACAATCATACCATAGGCTAGCTTCTAGGGTTTAGCCTCTTTGATCTCGTGGTAGATCCACTCTTGTAACACACATCATCAATATTAATCAAGCAGGACGTAGGGTTTTACCTCCATCAAGAGGCCCGAACTGGGTAAAACATTGTGTCCCTTGTCTCATGTTACCATCCGCCTAGACGCACAGATTCGGGACCCCTACCCGAGATCCACCGGTTTTGACACCGACATTGGTGCTTTCATTGAGAGTTCCTCGTGTCGCCACCGATAGGCCCGACGGCTCCTTCGATCATCAACAACGACGCAGATACAGTGGTGAGACCTTTCTCCCGGACAGATCTTCGTGATTCGGGCGGCTTTGCATCGCGGGCCAATTCGCTGGCCATCTGGAGCAGATCGAAGCTACGCCCGCCATCGTGTCAGATTTGAAGTTTGAACTATACGGCCGATATCCGCGGAGACTTGATCTTCGACGGATTCGAGCCGCAGCCGAAGTGCGCCGCATCGCTTCGATGGGCATGATCTAGCTCTGCAGCCGAACAAAGGCCTCGAGGCCGCACCAACATCCGCCCGACCCTTAATCCGGAGCCGGATTCCCGATCGAGGACGCAGTGGTTGGACACCGCCGGGGCGATTTTATCCCACGGCGATTGAGCCAACTCTATCCCTGTCGCTTGCGAAGACCTCGACTGTGGTGTCGGACTCCTCTCCGACTCCAAACCTCCATACCGCCAATCGAATCCGATTGGGCACCGTCATGGAGTCCACCGCGCATGACATCTTCAAAGACTCGCCTTTGGCGACATCCTAAATTCACTAAAGTCTCTCTCTTTATCCGGAGAGCCCTGGCCGGATTACGGTCAGAAGGGTGGGTGCGGACGACGAAGAAATTCAACGCCCACCCACCACCCACTTTGTAGCCATCTGCTCACGATTTAACCGACATGCTAGAATTCGCCCAAGACATGGACGGTATGGACGACGATGCCGGAGGCGACCAAGACCCAGCGCCACTGAGGCACCGAAGGCCACCTCGTCATACGACATATACATGGTGGACATCCCAAAATATGGGAACGGCGATGGAACAACGGAGGATGACCCCTCCAAGAAGCAACCGAAGCGCCGACGTCAGCGGTGCCGCTCTAAATCCCGCCACAGCAAAAACGGTGATTCCGCACGGGAGATAATAACACCCCGGACAGTGCCGAAGAAAACCCCCTCCAGCAGGACTCAGCGCCAGGAGGAGGGAGAAGCAAGTCCGCACGACAGGCGGTAGAAAGAGAGGTCGAGGACGATAATTATGCGCCTCCCTCCGGAGACGAAGCAAGCCTCGACGACGATGAATTCGTCGTGCCTGAGGATCCCGTCGAACAAGAGCGTTTTAGACGCAGGCTTATGGCCACGGCGAACAGCCTCAAGAAAAAGCAGCAACAGCTTAGAGCTAATCAGATCTCGCTAGCCGGATGGAAGGATCAAGTCTCGCGTCAAGAGCATGAGCTCAACGCCTCCAAAGCTACCCTAAACGCAAGCTACTCCCCGATTAGAGGAGGAGGCTTACGAACCCGCATCACCAGGAGACAATACGGTGACCGACCACCCCATGGTCGCGATGTGGAGGCCTCTAGGCCCTTCACTAGAACCGCACCCGGCATCGCTCAAAAGCACACGCCCACGGGAACGCCCGACCTGCGGGATATATTGGAGGACAAGGCAAGACAATCAAGATCGATCTATGGATCGCGTGTATGCCCACGATGCGTGGCGACAACCGTCGCGCGGACACAAGAAGTCCGCCAGCCGAACAAAATGCATAAAGCTCCTTTGAGCTCCGCCGTGATATCGCCAAAGATCTGAGGCGCCGACACCCACTATGCTTCATGCATTTAAGTAATGGATCATCAAACTCAAGGGTTCCGTCAATATTGAATCCTATGATGGCACAACAGACCCCGCGGTTTGGATCAAGACTATCTCCTTCACATCCACATGGCCCATGGTGACGATCTTCACGCCATCAAATACCTCCCCTCAAGCTTAAAGGACCAGCCCGGCATTGGCTCAACAGCTTGCCGCCAGAGTCAATTGGGAGCTGGGAGGACCGGAAGCCGCATTCCTCGATAACTTCCGTGGCACTTATGTGCGACCACCGACGCCGATGACCTAAGCCACATAATTCAGCAGCCAGATTTAATCGCCGGACAATTACTCGACACGGTTCTTAACCAAGAAAACCAAATCGCCGATTGTCCGGATGCGGAGGCCCTCGCGCCTTCAAGCAAAACATCCGCGACGAGTGGCTTGCCCGGCACCTAGGACAGGAAAAGCCGAAATCCATGGCAGCCCTCACATCACTCATGACCCGCTTCTGCGCGGGTGAGGATAGCTGGCTAGCACGCAGCAACAACCTCAGCAAAAATTCTGGCAGTCCGGACTTCAAGGACCGAAATGGCAGGCCGCGTCGTAACAAAAACAAACGCCGCATTAACGGCGACAATATTGAGGATACGGCAATCAATGCCGGATTCAGAGGCTCTAAACCCGGTCAGCGGAAAAAGGCATTCGAAAGAACTACTCCGGTCCGCCCAATTTGGACCGAATACTCGACCGCAGCGATACACGGCACTTCAAAAGCCAGCTTAACCACACCAACAGGGACTGTTGGGTATTCAAGCAGGCAGGCAAGTGAATTGCCGAAAACAATGACAAGGGGCTGCATAGCGATGATGAGGACGAGACCCAACCGCCGAACAATAGAGGACAGAAGGGTTTCCCCCCACAGGTGCGGACGGTGAACATGATATACGCAACGCACATACCCAAAAGGGAGCGGAAGCGTGCACTCAGGGATGTCTACGCGATGGAGCCAGTTGCTCAAGTTCAATCCATGGTCCTCATGCCCGATCACTTTTGACCAAGGGACCACCCCACCAAAGATCCGCCATGGCGGATTCGCCACACCGGTCTTAGACCCAATCGTCGATGGATTTCACCTAACCGAGTCCCGATGGACGGCGGCAAAGCCTGAACCTGCTTTACCGGGATACAAGGCGCAAAATGGGCATAGACCCTCAAGGATTAAACCTACCAAAACGACCTTTAAAGGCGCCATACCAGGTGTAGAAGCCAATTGTACAGCTCAATTACACCGAAGTGGTCTTCGGATCCCGGATAACTTTCGGGCGAGGAGTTAATCTTCGACATAGTCCCGTCCGCAGCGGCTATCATGCCTTGCTCGGACGCATCGCGCTTGCAAAGTTCAACGCGATGCCGCACCACGCATACCTCAAGCTCAAGATGCCAGGCCCTCGAGGAGTCATCACGGTCAACGGAAACACCGAACGCTCTCTCCGCACGGAGGAACATACTGGCGCTCTCGCGCGAAGTGCAATGCAGCCTCTTAAGGCATTCTCGAGTCCGGCCGTTAAGCGGCCGGACACAGCTAAGCGCGCCCGAGTAACTTACAACAAGACCACTGGCACGCCCGAGCACGCAGAGCGATGCGGCCCCAACCCCAGCTCCGCGAACGCCAAAGCAGGTCCTTCGCGGCACCATTACGCTCAAGATACCATGGGCATGGGGAGAGGGCACGAGCACGATAAACCCAGATGCGGCTCAACCACACCAGGGGCTCTCAAGTGTGTCGTTCCTTTTTCTTTTCTTTTTACCTTTTACTTTTTACTCACAGGACTCCGTTCGTCAGAGGCCCTGTCCGGCAGCAGACCTGCCGAACTCACGATGCAACAACCAGGGAAGGATAAAGGCTACAACGAATATACAGGTGGTCTCCATTACGAGCATTTTTATACACCAATTTGCAGCCTACCCCTGGAGGGGGACATGTTTAACAGTCCCATACCTTGCTTGCCGCACTATTTGTATCGTTCTGCATTCGTAGCAGCGCTTATTGAATAAAACAATGCAGCACCTTTTTGCTTATAATTGCATTTATTTTTCATACATATGTTCATTCACGGCATGTTGAATCCGTACACTTTGGTACGGCTAATATACACCAGGGGCTTATGTTCGCCGCATTATGGTATGATGAGTCCGAACACTTTCACAAGTGCGGCACCCTCAACTTATAGCACTATATGCATCGGTTCAATCATGTCTTGGGTCAATAGTTGGGTTTGCCGGCTCCCATGTTTTGATACCTTACGCCCGCTATATCAGCTAAGGTAGCACTGGAGAACCATCGCGATTCCGCCCAGCTTGAGCTGGGTTAACGCCTCGATGGAGAAAGCTAAACTGACCGTCATGATGAGGCGAGAGCCGGTCGCTGTTCGAGAGGTTTTTATGTAGTCCTTAAAGACTTATGCCGCTTAGAGTGAGGAGCCGTATACTGTCCGGCCAAGGCATGGATAGCGCCCCAAATTCGGTCTTCCAAAGACTAGGGGCTTCACGAAATTTAAAATTATAGAATTCTATGGCTAAGTGAGAGTGTTCAAGCATTATAAGTCCGGTTGCCTTGTTCGCTGTGTTGAGCGCCCCCTAGATGGACCCAAAATGGGAACAAGAGCGCTCAAGTTTATCCCGAACACCCCAAGACTGTGGCATGGGGCTGAAGCCAACGAATTGCCATCTCTCGATTTGATAAATGTATTTACGAAGGTAAAATTTTAAATTAACAAGCGTTGCTTAGCGATATGAACTAAGTTTTCAGCGACAGATAACAAAATGCGAGTCTACTCAAATATTACATCTTTGGAGCACTCACCCGTAATAGTGCGGGCGCCTTCGTAACACTCTTATAATACATCTCGGCGTGCGATGCTCCTTGCCCTCGGGTGGCGGGTCCACACGAGCTTCGGGCATCCATCTTGCCCCGTGCACCTTTTGCGGGCAAGGGCCCGACGGCACCCTCAATACAAGCGGAATGCTTGATGACTTCTACCCACGGCACGCATCCATCAGCCGCCGCGACCAGGGCGGAAGTAGCTCCTGTGCATGGCCTCCTTAGGCCACAGCCGAACTATGAGGCCCTTCATGGCCTGTTCGGCCGCCTTGTGGAGCTCGACCAGCTGCTTCACTGGTCGCTAAAGGCACCGGATGTCCGCCTCAAGATACCGAGACCGAAGACCTTCTCCGTCGATCTCCCTCCTCGGCCCGGTAGAATGCGGCAGCATCGGACGCTGCGAGGAAGATCTGCGAATGCTCTGGAGAGCTCTCAATTCGGGTAAGCAGGTAATTAACACTCACATGCTTACTTTGCATGAAAAATGCCTTACCGCTGCTATTTTCTTCACCGCCTCAACCTCTGGAGGGCCTTGTAGGCTTTGGCCTTAGCGGCTTTGGCACTCTCAAGAGCCGTTGCAAGCTCAGACTCGAGTCTTCGAGTCACGCCTAAGCTCTCATGTTTTTCACGAGATCCTGGAGCTCTTGTTGTACCTCCGCCACCCGCGCCTCCTGCTTCTCTCGCTCGGTGCGCTCGCGCGTCAGACACGTTCGCCGCTGCCACCGCCTCCTTCGTGGTCTCCACCTCGTTAGTGGCCCCTACAATACCCACGTTATCCTTGTCATTTTCTTGCAACCAAATCCTTTTCAGAAGGTACAATTTTCATAAGGTATTACTCACCTTCTTTTTCCTCGAGCTGCTTCTTGGCATGGTCGAGCTCGTTCTCGGACCGCTGGAGGTTTTCCTTCAAAGTATTGACCTCCGTAGTCGGTCTTGGCGGAGGTCAGCCAGACAACCCGCAATCCCATATTGACATATTTTTATGACTCCTGCGTTTATCTTTCTAAAGATCCTCATCCGCTTTTCTTTCCAACACCGAACCGAGCATCGAGGGCTACTTGCCTATGTGGTACCATTTTTCATATATTAAAATTCTTACCTCAAAGCCTCGTTAGAAGGTGTTGCAGAAGCTTCGTCAGCCCGCTCTTGGCGAGCTGAACTTTCAATCACCGCACTCATAAGCAGTGCGGTGTTCCTCTTCGATGGAGGCGCCGCTGAGCCCCAGAATTATCCGCACCTCCGGTTGGATGGAGGCAGCCGGCGTCATGTCTTGCCCTTCTTACGAAGGGGTCGCCCGACGAACTTCGGAGCCACTGTGGCCTCCGGGGCTGAGTCCGGTGCAAAGTCCGGGAGGGTGTCCTGTGACACCTCCGGGGCCTCCTCTTCCTAGTGGGGCCCTTCCAGGATCCCACCTCGGCGTCGTCCATGCAAGACGGGGTGGAGGCGGTCGGAAGGAATCCATATCCGACGACCCAAGGACCCGCCGGACAAACGGGAAGATCATCCTTGGACGGACTGCAGGGTTGTATGCGGCATTAGAAAGACATTATGTGGCGAAAATAAAAAACCTTGAAGTTATTCGGGAGTCCGGATACTTACGATCTCGCCAGGGCTTGGCCCTTGGAGGCCATCCTCGTCGTCACATCTTTGGCGTTGGCGGAGCAGTCCGTGGGAAGAGTTTTTCCTTCTGACCCTTGGCCTCCCTTGTTGGGGAGGCCTTCCTTTCTTCCCTCCCTGCTGGGGAGGCTTTCTTCTTCTCTTCCTCGCCTTGGTGGGAGGAGTCGGCCTCGGATTCATCATCCGATAGCACCTGAAAACGGAACTCTTCGAGTCCCCGTGGCCGTCTTCTTGGTTTTTCTTCTCCGCACCACGTGGGTGCCGGAGCCAGCAGCCCCATTAGGCGGGCGTCCGCTGGGTCCTCTGGCAATGGGGCCGGACAGATAGTCCGTTTGGCCTTCGCCAGCCATTCCTGTCAAAGGTAAAGGGAGTTTAGATCCCGATAGAGCCAAACTATGGAAAACAAGTGGTGAAATCACTTACCTCGTCAGCTGGACGCTGCGAGCGGAATCCGCGATCTTGTAGCGGATGCGGAGCTTCGGGCGCTTTGAACGGCACCTTCCGCACATCTTCGTGACGTAGTGTCAAGAGCCCGCCAGGTCCAGTGCTGCGCCGGATCAAACTCCCACATGTTGAAGCCCCGTCGCTGGCACGGGAGAATTCGGCGGATGAGCATGACCTGGACTACGTTGACAATCTTGAGCTTCTTGTCCACCAGCTTCTGGATACAGGCTTGGAGTCCGGTCAGCTCCTCGAATCCCCCAAATCTGGCCACTCTCTTTCCGGGAGGTGAGCCGTAGGGATGCCAGATCTGAATTTGGGGCCGCTGCCCAATCAGGGTCACGCGGCTCGGTGATGTAGAACCACCCCGATTGCCACCCCTTGATGGTTTCCACGAAAGTGCCCTCCACCACGTAACGTGGGACATCCAGCCCACCATGGCGCCCAAGACTCCGCTTGGCTGCCCTTCACAACCTTCGCTTGACATCAAGGTCTTGAGCCACAAGTCAAGTGGGGCTGGATGCAGAGGAAGGTTCGCATTACCATGACGATAAACGCCGAGATGTTGAGGATGAAATTGGGGCTAGATCATGGAAATCTAGGCCGTAGTAGAACATGAGCCCCCGGACAAAGGGATGAAGCGGGAAGCCCAGTCCGCGGAGGAAATGGGGAAGAAATACTACCCTCTCATGGGGCCTGGGGTTGGGGACGAGCTCTCCCTCGTCGGGGAGCCGATGCGCGATGTTGTTGGGCAAATATCCGGTGTTGCGCAGCTTCTGGATCTGCCCCTCCGTGACGGAGGAGGCCATCCACTTGCCTCCCGCTCCGGACATAGTTGGAGAAGGTTGAGGTGAGAAGTGTGGACTTGGGCGCTGCAGCTCGAGTTCACGGAGATGGATAAGCCAAGGAGGAAGAAGGCGCAGGTAAAAGGGTTGGATCTTTATCCCCTTATATGGGCGGACAAAAACATGTGTCCCCACCGGCCTGGTAAAACTCGCTTATCTCCCAAGCGTCACAATCAATGGCGCAGTTGGGTTACCCACGTCCGTATTGATGGGAATCCTGGGATAAGGGGAACACGATCTCTGCTTCGACAAGACGTGCCAAGGAAACCACTTCGCTAAACGCGCTGAGGTGGAACAATAATAACAATTTGAGTAAAGGCTTGGTAGTGGTGCGACGTCACGCCACAGAATACATCAGCAGATTGATCTTGTGTAATATTATTCACTCTACGGTGGTATGTGGAATTTATTTTTGCAGAGCCGGACACTATCCTGGTGTACACAATCTCCTATAAATTGTTCGGAGGAAGAACCCGCCTTGCAATGCCGAAGACAACATGCGCGCCAGACTCGTCGTCATTGAAGCCTGGTTCAGGGGCTACTGAGGGAGTTATGGACTAGGGGGTGTCCGGATAGCCAAACTATCGTCATCGGCCGGACTCCAAGACTATGAAGATACAAGATTGAAGACTTCGTCCCATGTCCGGATGGGACTTTCCTTGGCGTGGAAGGCAAGCTTGGCGATACAGATATGTAGATCTCCTACCTTTGTAACCGACTTTGTGTAACCCTAGCCCTCTCCGGTGTCTATATAAACCGGATGGCTTTAGTCCATAGGACGAACAACAATCATACCATAGGCTAGCTTCTAGGGTTTAGCCTCTTTGATCTCGTGGTAGATCCACTCTTGTAACAAACATCATCAATATTAATCAAGCAGGACGTAGGGTTTTACCTCCATCAAGAGGGCCCGAACCTGGGTAAAACATCGTCTCCCTTGTCTCCTGTTACCATCCGCCTAGACGCACAGTTCGGGACCCCCTACACGAGATCCGCCGGTTTTGACACCGACAGCGGGTTTTCCCGGCCTCGGTGTACGAATGGGTGGGCGGATGGGATGGGAGTGGGGAACCATGGCTTAGGGACGCGCTTGTCCGAAATGTGGGGTAAGTTACGAAAGTACCCCCACTGATTTGAGGCGGTTCTTTTGGTTCAGGGGTATCACGGGCATTTCGTGTTCCGGGATTTCACAGGAGGTGGGAGTTTTCGCGCGCGTTGTAATTTTGAAATAGCAAGGCGCGGGTTGAGATGGAGGGAGTTGTCGGAGCACAACGAGACAAAGATTTATCTTAAATATTTCGGGGTAACAAGGCGCGGGTTGAAGAGGCAAGAGTTTCGCAACACGATAGACAGAGACGCTAGCTTGAGATTTCGGCATAACAAGGCGCGGCTTGAAATTTCAAGAGAACAAGCTTAACGTGTACCCAAAAAAAAGACAATTTAGACTAGTATGATATACTACGTACAATGTGTTTAACACGCACAACACACACACAGACACCATTTAGACTAGTAAGGTACACGTGTATTGCACGCATGAGATTTGGCAACCAAATTATGAATAAATACCACATTATAGCATGAAAGCTTTGAGTCATATATGCATGATGTAGATGTTCGTTTAATTCTTATAGTTCATTTCATTCAAAATCATCTAGTTTTTATAAGAAAGCTAATCTATTTTAAGATTCATGGAATTGTGCGTTGTAAGGCATAAAGTAAAAACAAATCATGTAGAAAAACATTTGGGCAATTCTGATACGAAAGATTCTAGAACAAAGAAGAAGTTCTTGTGTTTTGAGGTTTGTGCATTATGCTTAAGTTCAACCATAGAGTCTTCTAGATTGTACATGTGGCAAAATCTGGTGGAATCTAGATGATATACAACGGCCAGTAGTGCTCAAATTTGCCAACTCTGCACCATCGGATTGGCCTCATCCAAAGACCATCTTTCAAAGTTAAAGTTATCCGCACACTATATAAAAAATATAAAATATAATATATATATATAGGGGTATAGATATAGATATGTGATGCGAAAGCCACCCATCATCTCCAATTAGAATAGTGTGTCCATGCATGGATGCAATGTGGCCAAACGATGTCTGCCAACGGTATCTCAAATTCAAACTAGTCTGACCTTGTTCAATGTGTATACATTACAACATGCTCGTGTCCAAACCACACCGCGCAGATCTCCGTTATATTCATGCATGCATGGGTTTCAAACATCATGATCTCTTATTCAAATATTTGAATTCAACTTTACATTGATTATGACCTCATCTAGTCTTTTACACCGACACATTGGTCTTCTCTTTATAATTGTACCACTAACTTTCTCTCGTGCATGCATGCACACACACTACCAGTCGGCATTATCCATCGCATACATGCAATCTTTTTCGTCAGGTCGGTCTCCCATTGTCGGTGTCAAAACCGGCGGATCTCGGGTAGGGGGTCCCGAACTGTGCGTCTAGGCGGATGGTAACAGGAGACAAGGGACACGATGTTTTTACCAGAGTTGGGCCCTCTCGATGCAGGTAATACCCTACCCCGCTTGATTGATATTGATGATATGGGTAGTACAAGAGTAGATCTACCACGAGATCGTAGAGAGGCTAAACCCTAGAAGCTAGCCTATGGTATGATTGTTGTTCGCCCCACGGACTAAAACCCTTCGGTTTATATAGACACGAATAGGGTTAGGGTTACACGAGTCGGTTACAAGTGGTAGGAAATCTACATATCCAGACGCCAAGCTTGCCTTCCACGCCAAGGAAAGTCCTATCCGGACAAGGGACGAAGTCTTTAATCTTGTATCTTCATAGTCCAGAGTCCGCCTAAGATGATAGTTCGCTATCCGGACACCCCTAGTCCAGACTCCTCAAGAGCCCCTGAACCAGGCTTCAATGATGACGAGTCCGCGCGCGATATTGTCTTCAAGATTGCAAGGCGGGTTCCTCCTCCGAATAGTTAGAAGGTTTTGAACACAATGATAGTGTCCCGCTCTGCAAAACAAGTTCCACATACCACCGAGAGAGAATAATTTTGCACAGATCTGCGACGTATTCGCGGGCGTGACATCACACCACGGCAAAGCCTTTATTCGAATCGGTTTTTTATCGCCCACCTCAGTAGCGTTTAGCGAGGCGGTTTCCTTGGCACGTATTATCAAAGCGTAGATCGTGCCCCTTATTCCGTATTCTCATCAATACGGACGTGGGTAACCCAACTGCGTTCGCTGGCACGCCTCTATCGGCGAGTCCCAATCGACCACGGGAGGGCTCTTGGTATTCAACCTCTTTATAATGAGACCAAGGCCCTCTTCTTTTTTCCGCCCTCCATCGAATTTGCCTCGCGCTTCGAGTTCTAACACCCAAGGCTTCAGATTTAGGCGCTTCGGACCTTCGACGTTGTCTGGCTCCGACTAGCTCGGCCGATGGATGTCTTCTTCCGTCACAGAAGAAGATGTGCTAAAGCTGCGAGACGCCAGTATCTAACCGCGAGATTTCGCGATAGGCTGCCTACCTGTGGCAGGTCATTCCCACTCCCGAGCCCTCGCGAGAGCGTGGTGTTCGTGTCTCACTTCCTTCGGGTTTAGGCTTCCGACGGATCCCTTTGTCTGGGGCTCATGTTTTATTATGGGCTGGATTTCCATGACTTGAACTGAGTCCATCCTCCATATCTCGTCATTCATTTTCAGATGTGAAGCCTTCCTCCATATTACCCCTCACTTTGGATTATGGCTCAAGAACTTCAAGGTGGAGCCAAGATGATCGAGGGGCAACAAGCAGAGAAGCGGAGGGGCGGTCATAAGCAAGTGTCTTGATGCTCCGTGGCCCGAGGGCTCTTTTCAAGGGAGCTTGGTTTGTGGCAACGGGGTGGTTTTATATCACCGCCCTGGGGGCACCAAATGGGTGGCGCCCACTCAGTCCACCACAACGGCTGGCATCATGGGTCAACCGGGGCTCGACTGGGGCCGCCCAAGGACGTTCCTCATTGCAGGGCCGTGATTCGAGACCTCCAAGAAAGAGAGATCAATCTGGTCATGGCGGCGCAGTTATGCTGATTCGGCGCTTCTACCTCGCAAACGCCGCCCCTCCGTCTGTGGGAGTTTAATCCAGAGGGACCACGAGCTCTCCAACATTTTATGGGCGCGACGCCCAAGGAGATGTACAAATTGTTCTTCGGATCACAAGAGAAGTGTCCGGACTTGACCGAGGACGAGGTCTAAGCTGCAATCACCCGGATACTCAAGTAAGTAACCTCAGAACGGACAGGCTGTTCATTCATTTATCATATATATGCCCTTTAAGGGAGCCGTTTCTTGAACAAGAGTGGATAGCCAAGGCAAAGTTGATAAGGTGTCCGGCTCCCCTCCCAGAGACCACGCCGGATCCCATGCTGACCAAGATGTTGAAGGCCGCGCCTTTTAAAGAAGGCGAAGGGGGGAGCAGGGAAGCAACTGCCTCCGCGAAGGAGGCTTTCAAGGAAGAGGGGATCAGGGATCCTCCCCTCCAAGGGGAGAAGAGGACCGCTTCCGAAGACCCGGAAGCCAAGGCCTCAAAACCGGGAAAGAAGTCTTCGTCAGAAAGTCCGGCGTCGGGAAGTACCCCAGCCGCACTATTTCCCCAAGGGGATTAGCCCTCCAGCGAGCCGTAAGTAAAAAAGAAGGGATCCTGTGAATAAAGAACATCCCTGTATTTCTTTCTGAAGATAACCGGAATTGTAGCTTGTAGTTCGGATCTCAGCCCTTCTCAGCAGAGCTCGTCTTCGGGGGATCTTCGTCCGGAGATGATAGAGAGCGAAACGCCTCCACCTATCGCACCTTCGCAGGCGAGGCGGAGACCCTGAAGTGTCGCCACGAGAGAGTTTCGAAAGTCCGCGGGGCCGACGGTCCGCGCCAACCGGGCGCGGCGGTCGGAGGAGTCAAGGACCTGCTCGGGCGAAGCGATATCTCGAATATCACCGTGTGCTAATGGCTACGGTAATTGAAAGAATTGCATCCACTGAGAGCGGATTGCATGAGGCCGCTAGAAGTTTACTGACGGGGTTTGAGGTACGAAAAAAATGATGTACTTTCTGACAGTTATGCATATAGAATGCGTCCTGTATAGATAGTAGCCCCGAGACTCGGTATGTTGTCACAACCGACAGCAGCGCCGAGGATCATAATCTCGATACTAACATGTCGCCGTTCCTATGTTGGTGGCGGGCGTCCGTGGCTAGCCGGATCGATGAATTTGCCGAACTAAAGCGGCAACTTGACGAGGCGGATGCGACATCGCGCTGGTCAATAAACGGTTTGACGAGTCACAAGGTATGCGACTTCTGCGCGGACACTGTAAGGGGCTTGACGCCCATGCCTTACTACTTGTATGCTTTGATGCGACGGTGCCGCTTTGTGGAGAGGTGTGGGTATGAACTTGCCCGAGCTAAAGAGCAAGCCCGAAGAGTAATGCGCCGCTTTAAAGGCGGCCAAAGAGCTGAAAGCCGAACGAGCTGCTCACTGCCGAAGCAAAGAGGAAATGGCCGATTTGGCCCTGAAACTGAAGAATACTACCGACCGCTGCGAGGTTCTTGAAAAAGAACGTCAAGCGGATCAAGAGGACCTGAAAAAGGCCACCGCCGAATCCAAGGATGCCTGCTCCGCTATGAGAGCTGCCAAGGAGGAGCTGAGTCGCCGATATTGCGGTGGAAAACCGTTTACAACTGCGGAGGAAATATACGGATCGAAGTATGCTCAGTTGGACAAGCTGTGGAGTTCGGAGGATGCTTATACGACTTAGCGGCGAAGCGCCATGGACGCGATTGAGCACTTCCGAAAAACATCCAGCTGTATCCATCCGTCAACACATAACCAAGAAATCCTCGGAAATCGTGTACCTCGACCTTCGAAAAACATCCGTTATGCAAGTCATGGCAATATACTCCCACTCGCCACAAGATCGGGCTATCAGGTTATCTCACCAACAACTGCACAAAAGAGATTTCGATGTCGGCAAAACTCAGGTATTCCAGAACTGCAACGATAAAATTGTGACGACAACACCTCGGAGCTCAACTCCCCGGGACACTGCCACAACCCCTAAATGTCAGGAGGCACCAAGAACAATGTTCTCGCCACAAAACCATCGGAACGATTCCAAGATACCCACGTGATCCTAAAAAATTTTAGTGAAATTTGAGGAGAGAAGAGTCAAAACTCTACGTCAGGATACCTCACCAGAAGGTCGAAGGGACTGGGAAGCAAAAGAATTCCTATCTCTCCGATATATAATTCCTAAATGACTCAAAACATTTTCCATTCTAGACTCAACAACGTCAGCAAACAATCAAGTAGGGGGCTCCTAAGTCGGGGAAGGCTCTGATTACCAACTTGTAACGCCCCCGATGCGGCTATATCTCCCACGTGTCGAGGCACGACTTAGAGGCATAACCGCATTGAAAGCAATGTCGCAAGTGAGGTAATCTTCACACAACCCATGTAATAATTAAGGAAAGATACATAGTTGGCTTACAATCGCCACGTCACACAAGACATAATTAAACATACATCATTCAGAGTACACTCAAGGTCCGACTACGGAACCAAAATAGAAGAAGATACCCCAAATGCTAACACAGATCCCGAATCGTCCCAACTGGGCACCACTATCGATCATCCGAAACGACACATAGTAACGACCACGTTCCTCGTCGAACTCCCACTTGAGCTCGGTGGAATCACCTGCACCGCCTCATCGGAACCTCGCAACTGTTTTGAAGTATCCGTGAGTCACGGGACTCAGCAATCTCACACCCGCGAGATCAAGACTATTTAAGCTAATAGGAAGGACAAGGTATTAAAGTGGAGCTGCAGCAAGCGACTAGCATATATGGTGGCTACATCGCAAAAGAGAGCGAGAAGAGAAGCAAAGCGCGGTCGTGAAACTAATAGCGATCAAGAAGTGATCCTGAACTACTTACGTCCGACATAACTCCAACATCGTGTTCACTTTCGGACTCCGCCGAGAAGAGACCATCACGTTACACACCTTGTTGATGTGTATTTTATTGAGATCAACTTTGGGTTTTCTACAACCGACATTAACAAATTCCCATCTGCCTCATAACCATGGGCACGGCTTTGAAAGATATTACCTGCAGGGTGTCCCAACTTAGCCCATTATAAGCTCTCACGGTCAACGAAGGATTATTCCTTCTACCGGAAGACCCGATCAATCTCGAATCCCGGACTACAAGACATTTCGACACAATAAAACAAGACCAGCAAAGCCGCCCGATTGTGCCGACAAATCCCGATAGGAGCTGCACATATCTCGTTCTCGTGGCACATCCGGATGAGCAGTCCATACAACTAAAACCAAACCTCAAGTTTCCTTGAGGGGCGCTGCAGGGTTCTAGTTCGGGCCAGCACTCAAGGAGCACTGGTCCGGGGGTTAAATAAAGATGACCCTCGGGCTCGCGAAAACCGGGGAAAAGGCTTAGGTGGCAAATGGTAAAACCAATGTTGGGCTTGCTGGACGAGTCTTATTCAAAGCGAACTGTCAAGGGGTCCCATAAATCACCCAACCGTAAGGAACGCAAAATCAAGGAACATAACACGGTATGACGGAAACTAGGTGGCAAGAGTGGAACAAAACACTGCATAAGGCCGAGCCTTCCACCCTTTACCAAGTATATAGATGTATTAATTATAGCAGATATATATTGTGATATCCCCAACAAGTAAACATGTTCCAAAAGGAACAACATCTCCATGTTCCAACAAGGAACAAACTTCACTTCACCGCAACTAGCAACGCTATAAGAGGGCTGAGCAAAGCGGTAACATAGCCAATCAACGGTTTGCTAGGAAGGATGGTTAGGGCTGACATGGCAATATGGGTGGCATGATATAGCAAGTGGTAGGCATCGTAGCATAGGCATAGCAAAAGAGCGAGCAACTAGCATAGCAAAGATAGAAGTGATTTCGAGGGTATGGTCATCTTGCTCGCAATGTTCTCGAGTTGTCGAAAGCTTGATCCTCAAAACGTTCTCAACAGGCTCCTCGCTCACGCACTCGCCTCCCGACTCTACCCAAAGCAACAACACAAACAAAGGAACCACAATAAATCACGGTGCAATGCACAATCAACATGATGCAAAACATGACATGATATGCATGATGCGATATGCAATGCTTATGTGCGCCCGGAAGGTAAATGATGAACCAGGCATCAACTTGGCAAACCAAGTATGCCACTGAAAGATGAGATGATTTCGTTGAAATCGATATAAAGATCACCGAATCGGATGCACGGTTTGGAAATGGCAAGCAAAACAAGAATGGCGCAAATCTGCCATTAACAGCATGATGCCACTTAGCAAGCAACAATTAATTAAGCTACTGCACCCAAACGTAACAACAAAGCACATGGCAGTGATCTACACATGATGCTCGACAAAAGATGAGCACTGAGCTACGGCTAGTTCACATCATAACAGGTTCAAACAAGCATGGCAAAAGTGCTCAAAGTAACAGGCTGGACATGGCAAAAACAGTAACAGGTTGCAATGTTCAGAGCATCAAAACTACATGCTACAGGAACTTAAAATAGCAAAACATGGCATGGCATGAATCTACTCAAAGCCTATTACAAAAGTCCCTTACTGACCATAAGCCAAAAGGACTAGAAAATATAGTAACACTCATGTCAATATTGAAAGTCTTGTTAACAGATTCAGCAACTTGACATGTCAAAACTGATAACGAGATGGCATGTTAACAAGCTCAATGCACTCACTACAGAGCCTCAAATGATAAACTAAGCATACATACATCAAGAAGACATGACATAGAAGACATCCATGGCAAGAACACTAACATAGCATATATGGATCAACCACAACAAGCTAGGCAAAATTGAATAACACGTATACAATCTGCCAGGAATCATTTGATAGCAAAAGTAGAGCTCGATTGACTCAAGCTATGGCATCCCATAATTGCAAACAAAGGCATGGATGGATAGAGCAAGTCATGCTTTACAAAACACCCTTACTGAAGTATCTCAAAATATGCATAGATCTCTCGGTATCATCAAGCAAACATGGCATCAAAATCAGCTAAAACAGGGCTGAAATCAGCAACAACAGGACACCTACTTTGCATGCTTGTGCTAGTCACCACATAGATCACAAAAATACATGGCATATACCACTGGAAAGATGAGATGGCATTTTAACAAAACTCATGTAGGACTCAAATTCATAGGATGCACATATTAATCATAGCAAAAATAACAAAAGTGCAACGCCTGATAAAAATCAGAAACTATCAACACCTTGCACTCTTCCAACAGCATTTCGGGCATCAAGATGAGCTCAAATGAAAATGATGCAATGGAATGAAATGATCTACTCTTCGAGACGAACATTTTGACATATTATACGCGAAAAATGGATCTACGGATGCGGAGATATAACATGATGAAAAATGCACGAAATTAATAGAAGATGCAACACTTAGTGAAAAAGAGGGGGAGACGAGGGTCAACGGGTGGCGCGGCTCCCGAGGCCGGATCGGGCGGATCCGGGCCGGTGGCGGCGCGGCGGGCTTCGCCGGAGGAGGAGGGCGGCGACGGCCGGCTCCGGTGGAGGTCGCCGAGCGGGCGCCGAGGAGAGGGCGGGCGGCATGGCGGCTGGGCGGCGCAGTCGCGGCGGCGCCGTGAAGGGCCCATGAGGGGCTTGGCTGGCGCGAGGCGGCGATGGCGGGCGGGCGAGGCGCCGGAGGGAGGTCGCCGGAGGTCGCCGGAGTCGGAGGCGAGGAGGCGCGGGCGGCTGAGCGGGCCTGCGCAGGCGCGCTGGGTCCATGCGTGGGCGTGCGGCTACGGGCCGCATGGGGCGGATCTGGGCCCCAGGCCCGGGCGGCGGCGGGCGATGGCGCGCCACGGGCGGCGCGTGATAGGTCCGGGCGGCGGGCGGACGTGTCCGCCGCCCGGATTCGTCCGTGGCGGCGCAAGAGAAAGGAGACTAGGGTTTCGTCCGGATTTGGGAAGGGACCTATATTTATAGGTAGAGGGAGCTAGGAGAGTCCAAATGAGGTGTAGTTTTACCACACGATCGTGATCGAACGACGGAGAGCATGGAAGTGACTTAGATGGGTTATTGGGCTGTTTTGGAGGGTGTTGGGCTGCAACTTAAAAGAGGCCTCTGCGAAGGTGCGGTTAACTGCTGGAGTACCAAACGAGCTCCAAATGACCGAAACTTGACCGGTGGTCTCCGGTGTTATACCAAGGCCACTAGACAAACCTCGGTCCATTTCGAGACGGTTTAATACCCGCACACGGAAAAACGTAAAAGGGCCGCCGGGGAGATAGGAGTGTCGGATTGCAAAACGGACAACGGAAAAATGCTCGAATCATGAGACTAACACGTATGCAAATGCGATGCACATGATGACATAATAAAATGCATGTCATCGACAAAATGCAAAAGGAGAAAACCCAACCACGGAGGGAATATCATATATCAATGCGAAAATGGCAAGAGTCGGAGTTACAAATATGGAAAATTACTTCCGGGTGTTACAACACTCCACCACTACAAGAGGATCTCGCCCGAGATCTAGGACTGAAAGAACTCCGGATACTCGAACGGAGGTGATCCTCGCGCCCCGTGTAGCTTCTCGGTCGGAATGGTGTGACCACTTCACTTTCAGGAATTTGATTGACTTGTTGCGAGTCTTGCGCTCGGTTTCTTCAAGAATAGCCACGGGTGCTCATGATAAGAGAGATCTTCTTGAAGGTCAATCTCTTGAAGTTGATAGTGCGCTCAGAGTCTTGAAGCACTTGCGAAGGCTGTGACACGTGAAACACATCGCACGTTTGCAAAGTTGGATGGAAGCTCGTTGATAGGCGAGATCGCCTCTTTTCCCAATGATCTTGAAAGGACCCACGATCTAGGGGCAAGCTTCCCTTTGATACCGGGTTTACGAGTACCTTTCATTGAGAGACGCGGAGGTAGACATGGTCTCCGATTTCAAAAGTCACATCACGGTGCTTATCATCATAATAGCTTTTCCGCGCGATTATGCGGCTTTGAGATTCTCACGAATGACTTGGCACATTTCTTCCGCTTCGTGATCAAGTCATTGCCAAGAAGTTGGCGTTCACTGTCTCGCACCAATTGAGAGGAGTACGCACTTTACGCCATAGAGAATTTCGAATGGGGCCTTGCCGAACTCGCTTGGAAGCTGTTGTTGTAAGAGAACTCAGCATAAGGAAGACAATCTTCCCACTTCATACGAAGGAAATGACACAAGCCCCGAGCATATCTTCAAGAATTTGATTTACTCGCTCAACTTGGCCACTTGTTTGAGGATGGAAAGCTGTCTTTGAAACGAATGTTGGTGCCCATGGCCTTCGAAAAGAATCCCAAAACTTGGAGGTAAAGATGCTGCCACGGTCTCAAGAGATCACTTGTGGAATGCCGTGCAAGGAGACAATCTCGAGGTGTATAGCTCGCCAACCGAGCTGCAGTGATGGATTCTTTGATAGGAAGAAAATGAGCCACTTTAGTAAGCTTGTCAATGACAACGAAGATAGCATCATTTCCACGCTTGGACTTTGGAAAGCCACCACGAAGTCCATTTCAATGTGATCAAACTTCCATTCAGGAATAGCAAGAGGTTGAAGGAGACCAGCTGGTCTTTGGTGTTCGCTTTCACTCTTCTGCAGACATCACACTCATTCACGAATTGAGCAATTTCTCGCTTCATTCGAGTCCACCAATATGACTGCTTGAGGTCATAGTACATCTTCGTACTTCCGGGATGAATGGATAGAAGCGAATCGTGAGCCTCGCTCATAATGACTTTTCTCAGATCACCCTTAGGAACCATAATCCGTCCTCAAAGAACAGAGTGTCTTTGTCATCAACGCGAAGCACTTGTACTTGAAATGCCCTTGTCAATACCACGCTTCACTTTCTTCACCATGGTATCCGAAGTTGAGCCTCACGAATCTGATCTTCCAAAGTAGGAGATACTATGAGGTTGGCAAGAAAGCCTTGAGGAACAACTTGAAGATTCAGCTATGGAAAGATTCACAGAGATCCGCTGAAAGGGCTTGAGGATTAGACTCATTGCGAGAAGCTTTCCTGCTCAAAGCGTCTGCAATGACATTGGCTTTGCCGGAGTATACTCAATACTTGGGTTGTACTCTTGAATCATTTCGACCCATCGAGTCTGCCTCGAGGTTGAGGTTGGGCTGAGTGAAGATGTACTTGAGACTCTTGTGATCGGTGAAAATGTCCACTTTCCTTCCCAACAAGAGATGTCTCCACGTAATCAATGCATGGACAAGCGCCGCCAACTCAAGATCGTGAGTGGGGTAGTTCTTCTCGTTGGGCTTCAATGGCGAGAGGTATAAGCCACAACTCTCTTCTCTTGCATTAACACAGCACCGAGACCTTGAAGAGAAGCATCACAGTAACACTTCATATGGCTTGGATTCATCAGAGGAGTCGAGCAGGAGCTGTGACGAGTTTCTCTTTGAGGGTATTGAAAGCAACGCCACACTCGGGGACCGGACATACTTCACTGTTCACGGAGAAGGTTGGAAAGAGGCTTTGCAATCTTGGAGAAGTTCTCAACGAATCTTCGCAATAGCTTGCAAGACCAAGAAAATCTGGAGCTGCTTGACATTACGAGGAGGTTCCCAATTGACAATTGCGGACACCTTCTCGGGATCAACAGCGATGCCCTTGGCAGAGATGATATGACCAAGATAAAGCACTTCATCAAGCCAGAATTCACATTTGGAGAACTTAGCATAGAATTGGTACTCTCGAGCTTGTCTAGCACCAATCGCAAATGTATGGCATGATCCTTCTTATTCTTGGAGAAGACCAAAATATCATCAAGATAGACCAAGACGAATTCATTGGTGTAGGGGTTGAATATGAAGTTCATCATCGAGAGAAAGTTGGAGGAGCATTGACGAGGCGAAAGACATGACAAGATATTCATAAGAACCAAAGCTTGTTCGAATGCTGTCTTGGGAATATCTTGTTCACGAATGCGAACTGATGATACCCCATACGAAGGTCAAGCTTAGAGAACACCGTAGCACCTTTGAGTTGCTCGAAAAGCTCATTGATGTTGGGAAGTGGATACTTGTTCTTGATTGTCTTCTTATTCAATGGACGGTAATCGACGCAAAGTCGGTCCGTGCCATCCTTCTTCGGACAAAAGAACACCACAACCCCAAGGAGATGAACTCGGTCCGATCAAACCCAGACGCTCTTGTTCATCGAGCTGCTTCTTCAATTCCTTCAGCTCATCAGGTCCAAGCTTGTATGGACGCTTACAACGGGTTCGATGCGTGCTCAAGATCGATAACGAACTCAATCGCCGATGAGGAGGCATACCGGAAGCTCTTCCGAAAGACATCTTGGTACTCACAAACGATGGAATCGAGAGATGGCATTCAATTCGCCCTTCTCATTGAGAGAAAACAACCGAATAGTTTCATCACGAGAGGCATAGATGATCACATCATTAGAAGAATGAGTCAATTGAATTTCCCTGGCAGCACAATCAAGCTGAGCTTTGTGCTGATAAAGCCAGTCCATTCCGAGAATAAGATCAATATCCGAGTCACCAAGAACAACTGGTTTAGACAGAAATCTGTAATCGCCCATCTTGATAGAAACATCCGGAACGAAAACTCGAGAAGTCATCTCCTTAGCCGGAGAAACAATAGACAAAGGACTAGGCAAAGCTTGAGTAACCAAATCATGCATAGCCACAAAAGGTCTTGAGATGAAAGAATGCGATGCACCAGTATCAAATAAGACTTTTGCAGGAATATCATTAACTGAGAGATTACCCATTAGCACATCTGAAGAATCCTCTGCCTGAGCTGCATTCATCATATTGACCTTGGCATGATTTGGATTATGCTTGACCACTGCATTGCTGGAAGATTTCACAGGAGGAGGAGGCGGAAGACGCCTCTGGTTGAAGCACTTGTTCGCATAGTGACCCTTCTGCTGACACTTGTTGCAAGTGACCTCGTAGAGCGGACGGTGGTAAGGAGCACTTGACCTTGGAGCTTGAGAATTAGACTTGTTACGATAGCTTGGGTTGGGTGGGTGGGAAGATCCACGTCCACCTGAGTTCTTCTGCTGGTAAGGCCGACGGAACGGAGGAGGGGCAGATAAAACTTCGCTGCTTGGCTGCCACTTGAGAGGACGAGGAGGACTGAATCGCATCCCCGATTCTCTTCTTAGAAGCCTCGCATTTGAGCTGTGCTGCTTCTTGCTTGAGTGCCATGTTGTAGAAATCATCATACTTATCGGCTCAAACAGCACAAGAGGTAATTGCAGATCCTCTCTCGACCACCCCGAATCGATAGATCATGCTCCTTTCATCGTGTACATCTTGCTTAGCAAAGCAAGCGAAGCTTCGAACTGGATATTGTATTGATAGACAGACAAGGTGCCTTGCTTGAGATTGCGGAACTCCTCACGCTTGCTCTCAACAACACTCTTCGGATGTGATGAGCTCGAAATCACGCGGAACTCATCCTGTAATGACACGACCTCCTCTGGAATCTTTGTATTCTGGAACCACTCAGCAGCTTGATCTTTGAGTTGAAACGATGCAAACTTGACAAAATCCTCGTGTCCGACATTGCTACAGTCAAAGTGCTTGCAGATGTCCACTAACCAATCATCGCCGTCGCTGCCTCAACACGTAAACCGAAAGACTTGGTGATTAGCGAGGAACCGATCGAGAGTAGCAAAGTGTGGCTGATGGTTGCCTTGACCTTGATTGCCTTGATTGCCTTGATTGCCTTGCCCCGAGTACGTTCTTGCAAGAGCTGCAAAATCATCGAGCATTGGCATTGGTGGCTGCCATGATAGCTTGCCGTGCCTCCGGAGGCGGAGGTGGAGGTGGAGGTGGAGGATTCGATCGATCCCCATCATTGCGATCCGGATTGAGGACGTTGCATGGAGCCATCCTCAAGAGGGTGACATCCGTTAGTCCTTTGATAGACAAAATGATAAGTAGAATCAACGGATAGAAATTGCAACATATAGTCTTCACAATAAACATTCGAACAAGAATGAACGAATGAAATCCAAAGTTAATCATCACACGTCCAATAAAGTGAGAAGCCACTTAGATAAAGATATAGGAACAACATCTGCCTTAGCAACAATTCGAATATCACAACTGAAAACAAAAGGTTGGCTTCTAGAATGAGCCGGAACAAACACATGATAGAGATTTCGCTCAAAGTGTTCGTGGTGGGGCTCACACGGGCACGACGTATAGCGGACGTCACGAATGACTAACAAGACGTCCCCGAATCAGCATAGCCAAGGATTCTTTAAGACGTCTCGCGACCCCGTCAGAATCGACCGTGAAAGGGCGGACCACTAAACGTTGAACCCCAATCTCAAATCATACATCCGTCGGAAAGAATATCCCGTAAGCTACTAGAATTCCACCTATAAACTCCGAAACTTTCTGGTTATGCAATCTGGTGTTGGGGATACAGGGACACAAAATATATCACCCAAACTAACAATACCTAGATCCAATTGTATCCATCCGTCAACACATAACCAAGAAATCCTCGAAATCGTGTACCTCGACCTTGAAAAACATCCGTTATGCAAGTCATGGCAATACTCAAGACTCGCCACAAGATCGGGCTATCAGGTTATCTCACCAACAACTGCACAAAAGAGATTTCGATGTCGGCAAAACTCGGTATTCGAGAACTGCAACGATAAAATTGTGACGACAACACCTCGGAGCTCAACTCCCGGGACACCGCCACAACCCCTAAATGTCGAGGCACCAAGAACAATGTTCTCGTCACAAAACCATCGAACGATTCCAAGATACCCACGTGATCCTAAAAAATTTTAGTGAAATTTGAGGAGAGAAGAGTCAAAACTCTACGTCGGGATACCTCACCGGAAGGTCGAAGGACTGGAAGCAAAAGAATTCCTATCTCCGATATATAATTCCTAAATGACTCAAAACATTTTCCATTCTAGACTCAACAACGGCAGCAAACAATCAAGTAGGGGCTCCTAAGTCGGGAAGGCTCGATTACCAACTTGAACGCCTCGATGCGGCTATATCTCCCACGTGTCGAGGCACGACTTAGAGGCATAACCGCATTGAAAGCAATGTCGCAAGTGAGGTAATCTTCACACAACCCATGTAATAATTAAGGGAAAGATACATAGTTGGCTTACAATCGCCACGTCACACGATACATAATTAAACATACATCATTGAGTACACTCAAGGTCCGACTACGGAACCAAAATAGAAGAAGATACCCCAAATGCTAACACAGATCCCGAATCGTCCCAACTGGGCACCACTCTGATCATCTGAAACGACACATAGTAACGACCACGTTCCTCGTCGAACTCCCACTTGAGCTCGGTGGAATCACCTGACCGCCTCATCGGAACCTGCAACTGTTTTGAAGTATCTGTGAGTCACGGGGACTCAGCAATCTCACACCCGCGAGATCAAGACTATTTAAGCTAATAGGAAGGACAAGGTATTAAAGTGGAGCTGCAGCAAGCGACTAGCATATATGGTGGCTACATCGCAAAAGAGAGCGAGAAGAGAAGCAAAGCGCGGTCGTGAAACTAATAGCGATCAAGAAGTGATCCTGAACTACTTACGCCGACATAACTCCAACATCGTGTTCACTTTCGGACCGCCGAGAAGAGACCATCACGGTTACACACGCGTTGATGTGTATTTTATTGAGATCAACTTTGGGTTTTCTACAACCGGACATTAACAAATTCCCATCTGCCTCATAACCATGGGCACGGCTTTGAAAGATATTACCTGCAGGGTGTCCCAACTTAGCCCATTATAAGCTCTCACGGTCAACGAAGGATTATTCCTTCTACCGGAAGACCCGATCAATCTCGAATCCCGGACTACAAGACATTTCGACAAACAATAAAACAAGACCAGCAAAGCCGCCCGATTGTGCCGACAAATCCCGATAGGAGCTGCACATATCTCGTTCTCGTGGCACATCCGGATGAGCAGTCCATACAACTAAAACCAAACCTCAAGTTGCCTTGAGGGGCGCTGCACAGGCTCTAGTTGGGCCAGCACTCAAGGAGCACTGGTCCGGGGGTTAAAATAAAGATGACCCTCGGGCTCGCGAAAACCCGGGAAAAGGCTTAGGTGGCAAATGGTAAAACCAATGTTGGGCTTGCTGGACGAGTCTTATTCAAAGCGAACTGTCAAGGGGTCCCATAAATCACCCAACCGTAAGGAACGCAAAATCAAGGAACATAACACCGGTATGACGGAAACTAGGGTGGCAAAGTGGAACAAAACACGGGCATAAGGCCGAGCCTTCCACCCTTTACCAAGTATATAGATGTATTCATTATAGCAGATATATATTGTGATATCCCCAACAAGTAAACATGTTCCAAAAGGAACAACATCTCCATGTTCCAACAAGGAACAAACTTCACTTCACCGCAACTAGCAACGCTATAAGAGGGCTGAGCAAAGCGGTAACATAGCCAATCAACGGTTTGCTAGGAAGGATGGTTAGGGCTGACATGGCAATATGGGTGGCATGATATAGCAAGTGGTAGGCATCGTAGCATAGGCATAGCAAAAGAGCGAGCAACTAGCATAGCAAAGATAGAAGTGATTTCGAGGGTATGGTCATCTTGCTCGCAATGTTCTCGAGTTGTCGAAAGCTTGATCCTCGGCGTTCTCAACAGGCTCCTCGTTCACGTACTCGCCTCCCGACTCTACCCAAAGCAACAACACAAACAAAGGAACCACAATAAATCACGGTGCAATGCACAATCAACATGATGCAAAACATGACATGATATGCATGATGCGATATGCAATGCTTATATGCGCTCCGGAAGGTAAATGATGAACCAGGCATCAACTTGGCAAACCAAGTATGCCACTGAAAGATGAGATGATTTCGTTGAAATCGATATAAAGATCACGGAATCGGATGCACGGTTTGGAAATGGCAAGCAAAACAAGAATGGCGCAAATCTGCCATTAACAGCATGATGCCACTTAGCAAGCAACAATTAATTAAGCTACTGCACCCAAACGTAACAACAAAGCACATGGCAGTGATCTACACATGATGCTCGACAAAAGATGAGCACTGAGCTACGGCTAGTTCACATCATAACAGGTTCAAACAAGCATGGCAAAAGTGCTCAAAGTAACAGGCTGGACATGGCAAAAACAGTAACAGGTTGCAATGTTCAGAGCATCAAACCTACATGCTACAGGAACTTAAAATAGCAAAACATAGCATGGCATGAATCTACTCAAAGCCTATTACAAAAGTCCCTTACTGACCATAAGCCAAAAAGGACTAGAAAATATAGTAACACTCATGTCAATATTGAAAGTCTTGTTAACAGATTCAGCAACTTGACATGTCAAAAACTGATAACGAGATGGCATGTTAACAAGCTCAATGCACTCACTACAGAGCCTCAAATGATAAACTAAGCATACATACATCAAGAAGACATGACATAGAAGACATCCATGGCAAGAACACTAACATAGCATATATGGATCAACCACAACAAGCTAGGCAAAATTGAATAACACGTATACAATCTGCCAGGAATCATTTGATAGCAAAAGTAGAGCTCGATTGACTCAAGCTATGGCATCCCATAATTGCAAACAAAGGCATGGATGGATAGAGCAATTCATGCTTTACAAAACACCCTTACTGAAGTATCTCAAAATATGCATAGATCTCTCGGTATCATCAAGCAAACATGGCATCAAAATCAGCTAAAACAGGGCTGAAATCAGCAACAACAGGACACCTACTTTGCATGCTTGTGCTAGTCACCACATAGATCACAAAAATACATGGCATATACCACTGGAAAGATGAGATGGCATTTTAACAAAACTCATGTAGGACTCAAATTCATAGGATGCACATATTAATCATAGCAAAAATAACAAAAGTGCAACGCCTGATAAAAATCAGAAACTATCAACACCTTGCACTCTTCCAACAGCATTTCGGGCATCAAGATGAGCTCAAATGAAAATGATGCAATGGAATGAAATGATCTACTCTTCGAGACGAACATTTTGACATATTATACGCGAAAAATGGATCTACGGATGCGGAGATATAACATGATGAAAATGCACAAAATTAATAGAAGATGCAACACTTAGTGAAAAGAGGGGAGACGAGGTCAACGGGTGGCGCTGGCCCGAGGCCGGATCGGGCGGATCCGGGCGGTGGTGGCGCGGGCGGCTTCGGCCGAGGAGGAGGGCGGCGACGGCCGGCCGGTGGAGGTCGCCGAGCGGGCGCCGAGGAGAGGGCCGGGCGGCGTGGGCGCGGGCGACGAGAGCGCGGCGCGCGGGGGCAAGGCCTGGCGAGGGCGCGTGGCTGGCGCGAGGCGGCGATGGCCGGCGGGCGAGGCGCCGGAGGGAGGTCGCCGGAGGTCGCGGAGTCGGAGGCGGAGGCGGCGCGGCGGCGAGCGGGCCCGGCGCAGGCGCGCGGTGGTCCGTGGCATGGGCGGGGCTACGGGCATGGGCGGATCTGGGCCCCAGGCCCGGGCGCGAATGGGCGCGTGGCGCGCCACGTGGCGGCGCGCGATAGGTCCGGGCGGCGGGCGGACGTGTCCGCCGCCCGGATTTCGCCCCGTGGCCAAGAGAAGCGGGGAGACTAGGGTTTCGTCCGGATTTCGGGAAGGGACCTATATTTATAGGTAGAGGGAGCTAGGAGAGTCCAAATGAGGTGTAGTTTTCGCCCACACGATCGTGATCGAACGACGGAGAGCATGGAAGTGACTTAGATGGGTTATTGGGCTGTTTTGGAGGGGTGTTGGGCTGCAACTTAAAAGAGGCCTCTGCGAAGGTGCGGTTAACCGTTGGAGTACCAAACGAGCTCCAAATGACCCGAAACTTGACCGGTGGTCTCCGGGTGTTATACCAAGGCCACTAGACAAACCTCGGTCCATTTCGAGACGGTTTAATACCCGCACACGGAAAAACGTAAAAGGGGCCGCCGGGGGAGATAGGAGTGTCGGATTGCAAAACGGACAACGGGAAAAATGCTCGGAATCATGAGACGAACGCGTATGCAAATGCGATGCACATGGTGACATAATAAAAATGCATGTCATCGACAAAATGCAAAAAGGAGAAAACCCAACCACGGAGGGAATATCATATATCAATGCCGAAAATGGCAAGAGTCGGAGTTACAAATATGGAAAATTACTTCCGGGGTGTTACACCGGGGGATGAGTAACAACAAGAGACAGTGAAAAAGGTTTACGTAGGGTCTTAATCTGAAAAGAATCCTTGCAACGGGTCCCTGCTGCACGTCTGCGCCTGTGTCTCCGTTGTGCCGTATCCTGGATGGGTATAGCACGGCGTTCATCTGTAAAAGAGAGGAACTTAGTTTGAAAAAGATCGCGCTAAAATGTAATTGGAAATAAAATAGAGTATGATTCAAAAATGAGTAAAATTGAGCTTTATTGTCTCTTGTTGTACATGCATGGAGCCCCTTGTAAGGGGGGTACGCGGCTAGTAAGCATCATGTTTATTTATGCCGGACTCGCCTAACCGTGTCCGGGTCCGAACGACTGCTTGACGCTTTTGGCCAGCAAGGCCGTATTAGTGTGAGGCTGTTAAGGCAGTCTCACATTCTTTCCTTAAGGGACACGCGCAGCTTCCCTTTAATGAAATGATGCCTCGTGGACCGGGCATTTTAAGTTTAAGAGATGCATAATGCGATATTGCGTTAAAGCGGGCAAAAGCTTCGCGTCCCAGTAGTGCTTGATGGCTACTTTTAAATGGGGCGATGTGGAAGACCAACTTTTCCCAACGGAAGTTGTCGGATGAGCCGAACATAACTTCCAATAGTAGGGAGCCCGTACAATGGGCATATGTGCCTGGCATTCCTTGGAAGGAAGTGTTGCTATGGCTAATCCTGTTTGGGTTTATCCCCATGTTGCGGATTGTGTCCTGACATAGCAGGTTTAAATCACTGCCGCTATCCATTAGGACTTGCGTAAATTGAAGACCGTCGATTATAGGTTCTAGTATCAAGGCAGTCCATCCCGCGTTCCGGATACTTTCGGAGTAGTCCTGATGGTCGAAGGTAATTGGTTTTCACAACCAGTGTTGGGACTCCGCTGGGGTAGATTGTGCGGCGCGTAATTCAATGGGTGCCGCTCTGTTTTCCTTTTGTTACTTGAAGTATGTTTACTGTTTTGACCTCTTCTGGGAAATTCTTTTGTTTTCCGGGGCTCTGCTTGTGGTGCTCGTCATCATCCTCACTTGGTGTGTCGAGCCCCTTGTGTTCGGCGTTGAGTCTGCCGGACTGCTTGAAGACCCAACAATCTCTGTGGGTATGGTTTGCGGGCTTCCCGGAGTCTTGTGGATTTGGCATATCTTGTCCAAGATTTTGTTTAAGTTGGATAGCTCATCGCTATTGTCCTTAAGGGGTAGTTTTTTATTGTTCTGCCGTGAGCTTTTGAATCCGGCGTTGACTGCCACGCTCTTTGGACCGTTCCCCTTAATCTGGCGCTGGTCCTTGCTACGTCGTGGTTTCCCATTCCCATCCCTGACTTCGGATGTACTTGGGTCGCTGGTACTACATCTTGCTAGCCAACTATCCTCTCCCGCACAAAAGCGGGTCATGAGGCTTGTTAGTGCGGCCATTGTTCTTGGATTTTCCTGGCCAAGGTGTCTGGCGAGCCATTCGTCTCGGACGTTGTGTTTAAAAGCTGCTAAGGCTTCGGCGTCCGGACAGTCAACTATTTGGTTCTTTTTGGTGAGGAACCTGTTCCAGAATTTTCGAGCTGACTCTCCGGGCTGTTGGGTTATGTGACTTAGATCGTCTGCGTCCGGAGGTCGGACATAGGTTCCCCTGAAATTGGCGAAAAGCATCCTCAAGCTCTTCCCAACTACCAATGGTGTTTTCGGGAGGCTTTTAAGCCAATCTTGGGCTGGCCCTTTGAGCTTGAGGGTAGGTATTTTATGGCGTGGAGATCATCTCCTCTCGCCATGTGTATGTGGAGGATATAATCCTCAATCCAGCACTGTGGTGCATCGTTCCATCGTATGCCTCTATGTTTACGGGCTTGAACTCGCTGGAAATTATGATCCGGCACCTCATCGGTGAAACATAGAGGGTGTGCGCGCCCTGTATTTGGGTGTGCCGTGATGTTCGGATATTTGACGTGTTGTATTGCTCGCTGAACTTGTTTCCTTGGCCCGTAGATAGATCTAACTGGGCCATCCTTTTGGTGTGAATCCTTATGCGGATCGCGTGCCGGCTTGTGTCTTGGCCGCTTGCGCTCACGTTTGCCATGTGGTCGTCTATCCACCCGGCGGCCTCTTTGTTTTTGATCGTGGGGGCTCTACGGAATCCTCATCGAATTCGGGCAGTAGTTTGCGCTTTGGGTAGCTCTTTGCTTGGCGGCTGTCGCCATATTTGTCTGCAGTGTTGAGTAATTTACTCCATCTCATTCGGAGTGCGTCTTCCGCTGTTCTAAGCCTCTGTTTCTGCTTTTTCAAGCTACGCGCAGTAGCGAGGAGCTCTTTGTGGAGGTTCTTCTGATCCAACGACGTGTCCGGCGTGAGATCGTCCGGACTGTTGTCCTTGCCGAGGACGGGTTGTTTGTCCAAGTTGGCCTGTTCGGATGGTTACTCAATGGTATGTTCGTCGTCGGCCGGCTCACCCTGCTCTATGGCTGGGTGCGTGTGGCGCTATCTTTGTCGAGGTGGGTTTTGAGCGCGCTTACGCCGCTTTGACTACTTCGAGGGAATTTTCTTTCACAACGTCTCGTCGTTCCTCGTTATCGCTTCCCTTAGGTGTGTCCACCATATATATATCGTAAATTGAGGTGGCCATCCAGTGCCTTGTGGGCGCTGGTTCTTGGTAAATCTCCGCGTCGTCGTCCATATCGTCGATGTCCTCGAGTCAAGTCGAGCATGTCTGTTAAGTCATCGACTTGGCTACAAAGTGGGTGGTGGGTGGGCGTTGAATTTCTTCGTCGTCCGAATCCCAACCTTCTGACCGTAGTTCGCCAGGCTCCTCGACAAAGAGAGAGACTTTAATGAGTTCAGGATATCGCCAAAGGCGAGTCTTTGAAAGATGTCCGCGCGGTGAACTCCATAACGGCGCCCGATCGGATTCGACCGGTGGCGGCGCTGGAGGTTGAGTCCGGAAAGGAGTCCGCACACAGGAGTCACGAGCTTTGCAAAGGACAGGATGGTGTTTGGCTCAATCGCTGTAGAGATTTCAGCCCGAGGCGATGTCCAACCAACCGTCCTCGACATAAACCGGCCCGGATTAAGGGTCGGAGCGGCATGAGTGCGGCCTCGTGGCAATGTTCGCGGCAGAGCTAGACCGTACCCATCAAGACAGTGTAGCACGCTCGGATGTGGCTCGAATCCGTCGAAGATCAAGTCTCCGCGGATATCGGTCGTATAGTTCAAGCTTCCAAATCTGACCTGATGGCCAGGGGCGTAGCTTTCGATCTGCTCCAGATGGCCTAGCGAATTGGCCCACAGTGCAAAGCCGCCGAATATGAAGATCTGTCCGGGGAGAAAAGTCTCACCCTGGACTGCGTTGTTGCTGATGATTGAAGGAGCCATCGGGCCTATAGGTGATGACACGAGGAACTCTCAATGAAAGCACCAATGTCGGTGTCAAAACCGCGGATCTCGGTAGGGGGTCCGAACTATGCGTCTAGGCGGATGGTAACAGGAGACAAGGGACAAGATGTTTTACCCAGGTTGGGCCCTCTCGATGGAGGTAATACCCTACCCTGCTTGATTGATATTGATGATATGGGTAGTACAAGAGTAGATCTACCACGAGATCGAGAGGCTAAACCCTAGAAGCTAGCCTATGGTATGATTGTTGTTAGTCCTCACGGACTAAAACCCTTCGGTTTATATAGACACGAATAGGGTTAGGGTCACACAGAGTCGGTTACAATGGTAGGAAATCTACATATCCGTATCGCCAAGCTTGCCTTCCACGCCAAGGAAAGTCCTATCCGGACAAGGGACGAAGTCTTCAATCTTGTATCTTCATAGTCCAGGAGTCCGGCCAAAGATGATAGTTCGGCTATCCGGACACCCCCTAGTCCAGGACTCCCTCACCCATGAAGGCACACACACACACATCCCCCTCTCCATCATATCGGGCATTCTTTATCTCTCACGTGCATGCGCAGCGGTCGATGTTCCTCTATGTGTGTGTGTATATGGCTAGGTCTTTCATAGTTTTCCACATAAATCGACCAATCTATATATCTAGTGAGGTCTCACCATCTTTCCCACGTCCACATCGATCAATCTATACCTCTCTATATAGGATTACATATATAGCTAATACACCCACATTAATTATATATCCAACGCCCCCCTCTCATCATCCATGCCTTCCGCTTCATCTCTCGGAGCCAAGCACAATGGCGAAGGCAGGGGCAGCAAGGGCCCTGCCCCTAACATCACTATATATCGAGGCTAATATGAATGTGATCATTAGACAATTGCTGGTAAAAATGGTTTAAGTTGATGAATTGTCCCTCCTCGTAAAGGATTAGCAATGCTTGGCCCCCTAGCTCATGGGACATTTTTCATGGCTCCGCCACTGCGTGCAACAGCGCACGTTCTCGCCCCCTCTCTCTAAATATTGATATCGCTGTTGTGCACACCTTCATAGTCTCCCTCCACTCGGCCCCTCGCACCATCTTCTAGCCCCCCACCGGATTTTGCCACATGTACAATCTAGCAGACTCCATGGTTGAACTTAAGCATAATGCACAAATCTTAAAACAACACTGGTTCTCCTTTGTTCTAGAATCTTCCGTATCATAACTGCCCAAACTTTTTTCTAGTTGAATTGCCATTATTTGTTTTTACTTTATGCTTTACAATGCACAATTCCATGAATCCTAAAATAGATTAAGGGCTTCATTGATTCAAAGGATCCTCGAAGGAATTTTGGAGGATTGTAATCCTTAGGAATTTTTCCTATCTTGGTTGTTTGATTCGTAGGATTGTAAACCATAGGAATTTTTCCATATGATTCATTTGCACTAGATTTCATAGGAAACATCCCATCCACTCAAACCTCTTTGAAAGAATTCTGCGTTTTTTCTATGCACAATCAAACACTCGTATTATCCTGTAGGATTCAATACGACATTCCACTCTAATCCCATGTTCTTCCTATTCCCGCGTTTTTGAAATCCTATTAAAGAGGCCCTAGATTTTTTATAAAAACTAATTGATTTTGAATGAGATGAACTATAAGAATTAAACAAAGGTCTACATCAGGCATATATGACTCAGAGCTTACATGCTACAGTGTGGTATTTATCCATAATTTGGTTGCAAAATCTGACGCGTGCCATGCACGTGTACCTTACTAGTACTTTGAGTATGTGCAAAACACAATGGCACGCTACACATTGTCTCTCTTACAGTTCATGAAGCCACGTGGCACATGTGGAGGGGTTGTCGCGACAACCTTGTGTGGATTGATCACAGTGACGTGCTGCTGGTTCCAGAAGAATGTACTCGTCCTCCCTGAGCCACACTGGCGGTGCATGCACGAAGTGAAGATGTGCACGCATGCCATGCATGCACTCATTCACACGCACGCACACGCGGGTACACGGGCGTATGCAATTTTGTACTAAGATCCACCCCATGTGATAATTTGACGCATGTAAAGTCCTTCACTTCATTGATGGTCAATTAATATAGCGCATTGATAACCCATAAGTATAGGGGGTCAATTGTAGCCTCTTTCGATAAGTAAGAGTGTCGAACCCAACAAGGAGCTAAAGGTAGAACAAGTATTCCCTCAAGTTCTATCGACCACCGATACAACTCTACGCACGCTTAACATTCGCTTTACCTAAAACAAGTATGAAACTGGAAGTACTTTGTAGGTGTTTTTGGATAGGTTCGCAAGAAGATAAAGAGCGCGTAAATAAAAAGTAAGTGTTGTTTAGATAAAGACACAACTAAATTAGTATTAGTAGAGAACTTTTTGTTACGAGAAAGTTATTTGTCCCTGGGCAATCGATAACTAGACTGGTAATCATTATTGCAATTTTATTTGAGGGAGAGGCATAAGCTAACATACTTTCTCTACTTGGATCATATGCACTTATGATTGGAACTCTAGCAAGCATCTGCAACTAATAAAGATCATTAAGGTAAAACCCAACCATAGCATTAAAGCATCAAGTCCTCTTTATCCCATACGCAACAACCCCCTTACTCGGGTTTGTGTTTCAGTCACTCACGCAACCCACTATAAGCGAATCACGAACATATTGCAACACCCTACAGCGGGAATCCCTCACGCTTGCGCGACACGGAGAGCACCATAGGACAACACCAATAATAAAACATGCAACTCAAACCAATCTTGATCATCAAATAACCCATAGGACAAAAAGGATCTACTCAAACACCATAGGATAGCCATACATCATTGGGAAATAATATATAGCGTTGAGCACCATGTTTAAGCAGAGATTATAGTGGGTAAGAGAGATGTTACACTGCTGCATAGAGGGGGGAAGAGTTGGTGATGATGGTGGTGAAGTTGTTGGTGAAGATTGAGGTGATGATGATGGCCCCCGGTGGCACTCCAGTGCCACCGGAAGCGAGGGAGAGAGAGCCCCCCTCCTTCTTCTTCTTCCTTGACCTCCTCCCTAGACGGGAGAAGGGTTTCCCCTCTGGTCCTTGATCTCCATGGCATGGGAGGGGCGAGAGCCCCTCCGAGATTGGATCTGTCTCTCTGTCTCTCTCTGTTTCTGCGTTCTCTTCTGCTGCCCTTTCACCGTTTCATATATATGCAGATCCGTAACTCCGATTGGACTGGAATCTTCGCCGTGATTTTTTTCTAAAAATTAGCTTTCTTGCGGCCGAAGAATGGCATCAACCGCCTTACGGGGGCCCCACTGCCTCGTGCCCCCCTGCCTCGTGCCTCCCTTGGGCACCATCTCGCGTGGATTTTCCTTCCCATATTCTCCGAATATTCCAAAAATAATCTCCGTCCATTATTATCCCGTTTGGACTCCGTTTGATATGGATATTCTGCGAAATAAAAACATGCAACAAACAGGAACTGGCACTGGGCACTAGATCAATATGTTAGTCCCAAAAATAGTATAAAAAGTTGCCAAAAATATATGAAAGATGTAGAATATTGGCATGGAACAATCAAAAATTATAGATACAACGGAGACGTATCAGCATCCCCAAGCTTAATTCATTCTCGTCCTCGAGTAGGTAAATATAAAAAAGATAATTTTTGATGTGGAATGCTACCTAGCATAATCTTGATCATGTAATCTAATCATGGCATGAATATTAAGACACGAGTGATTCAAAGCAATAGTCTATCATTTGATATAAAAGCAATAATACTTCGAGCCTACTAATAAAGCAATCATGTCTTTTCAAAATAACATGGCCAAAGAAAGTTATCCCCACAAAATCATATAGTCTGGCTATGCTCCATCTTCACCACACAAAATATTCAAATCATGCACAACCCTGATGACAAGCCAAGCAATTGTTTCATACTTTTGACATTCTCAAACCTTTTCAACTTTCACGCAATACATGAGCGTGAGCCATGGACATAGCACTATAGGTGGAATAGAATGGTGGTTGTGGAGAAGACAAAAAGGAGAAGATAGTCTCACATCAACTAGGTGTATCAACGGGCTATGGAGATGCCCATCAATAGATATCAATGTGAGTGAGTAGGGATTGCCATGCAACGGATGCACTAAGAGCTATAAGTGTATGAAAGCTCAGACTGAAAACTAAGTGGGTGTGCATCCAACTTGCTTGCTCATGAAGACCTCGGGCGTTTGAGGAAGCCCATCATCGGAATATACAAGCCAAGTTCTATAATGAAAATTCCCACTAGTATATGAAAGTGATAACTCAAGAGACTCTCTATATGAAGAACATGGTGCTACTCTGAAACAAAAGTGTGGTAAAAGGATAGTAACATTGCCCCTTCTCTCTTTTTCTCTCATTTTTTTATTTTCCCTTTTTTGTTTTTTTGGTGGGCTTCTTTGGCCTCTCTTTTTTATTTGGGCTTCTTTGGCCTCTTTTATTTTTTGTAAAGTCCGGAGTCTCATCCCGACTTATGGGGGAATCATAGTCTCCATCATCCTTTCCTCACTGGGGAAATGCTCTAATAATGATGATCATCACACTTTTTATTTACTTACAACTCAATATTAAAACTCGATACTAGAACAAAGGTATGACTGTATATGAATGCCTCCGGCGGTGTACCGGGATGTGCAATGATCTAGCGTAGCAATGACATCAAAAAACGGACAAGCCTTGAAAACATCATGCTAGCTATCTTACGATCATGCAAATCAATATGACAATGAATGCTCAAGTCATGTATATGATGATGATGGAACTTGCATGGCAATATATCTCGGAATGGCTATGGAAATGCCATGATAGGAAGGTATGGTGGCTGTTTTGAGGAAGATATATAAGGCTTATGTGTGATAGAGCGTATCATATCACGGGGTTTGGATGCACCGACGAAGTTTGCACCAACTCTCAAGGTGAGAAAGGGCAATGCACAGTACCGAAGAGGCTAGCAATGATGGAAGGGTGAGAGTGCGTATAATCCATGGACTCAACATTAGTCATAAAGAACTCACATACTTATTGCAAAAATCTATTACTCATCGAAACAAATTACTACGTGCATGCTCCTAGGGGGATAGATTGGTAGGAAAAGACCATCGCTCGTCCCCGACCGCCACTCATAAGGAAGACAATCAATAAATAAAACATGCTCCGACTTCATCACATAACGGTTTACCATACGTGCATGCTACGGGAATCACAAACTTCAACACAAGTATTTCTACAATCCACAACTACCCACTAGCATGACTCTAATATCACCATCTTTATATCGCAAAACTATTGCAAGGAATCAAACATATCATATTTAATGATCTACAAGTTTTATGTAGGATTTTATGACTAACCATGTGAATGACCAGTTCATGTCATCTCTCTAAATAGATATAAGTGAAGCAAGAGAGTTTAATTCTTTCTAAAAAATATATGCCCATGCTCTAACAAATATAAGTGAAGCAAAAGAGCATTCTACAAATGGCGGTTTTCTAAGTAAAGAGAAACAGGCAATCCAAACTTCAAATGATATAAGTGAAGCACATGAACCATTCTATAAAGCCATACTCAAAAGATATAAGTGAAGTGCATAGAGCATTCTATAAATAAACCAAGGACTATCTCATACCATCATGGTGCAAAAAAAAGTGAAAACTAAATGCAAAAGACGCTCCAAGATTGCACATATTGCATGAACGAAACGAATCCAAAAACATACCGATACTTGTTGAAGAAAGTGGGGATGCCTTCCGGGGCATCCCCAAGCTTAGACGCTTAAGCCTCCTTGAATATTTACTTGGGTTGCCTTGGGCATCCCCAAGATTGTGCTCTTGCCTCTATTCCTTCTTCTCACATCGAGACCTTCTCGATCATCGAACACTTCATCCACACAAAACTTCAACAAAAAACTCGGTAAGATCCGTTAGTATAATAAAGCAAATCACTACTCTAAGTACTGTTGCAAACCAATTCATATTTTGTTTTTGCAGTATATTTAATGGAATATAACTTTTTCATGGCTTAATCCACTGATATAAATCAATACTTTCATCAAAGCAAGCAAACTATGCATCAAAAATAGAATCTATCTAAAACAGAAAAGTCTGTAATAATCTGAACATTCACCATACCTATGGTACTTGACTACAGCCAAAGTTTCTGTCCTACACCGTACAGACCAACAAGCATTCTAAACATCCTAAAGGCAATCCTTGGCAAATTATTTTTATAATACAGTGGAATTGTACAAGGGGATAATTATTTTTGTTGAAAAGTTTCTGTAATCAAGATTCACAAAGTTTCCGTGAGCCTGAACAAAGTTCAAGGCTAGCTCCCACTTCAACAATGCTCGTCTTTCTCACTTCCGCTTTCCTTTTTGAAAAGTTTCGGGTTCCCCTCTTTTTTAAAACTATATGAAAGCACTCAACAGAAATAAATGACTCTCTAAAACTTCCGGGTTGTCTCCCTAGCAGCGCTTTCTTTAAAGCCATTAAGCTAGGCATATTGTGCTCAAGTAGTGAATCCACCCGGATCCCAAGGTATATCAAAACCAATTTTAATTAGCAATGATTTGTGATTTAGTAGTGAGCACAAGGAAACATATATCAAGCAATGACGAAGTACTAACTCTCTTCCTATGCATCGGCATGTCATAAAAGAACAATTCATGCACACATAGTAAAGGCCAATGCATAGTATAAACAGTTTCTTGCAATTTTATCATGTTGGAAACATAGAGAGGTGGAGATATAGTTCCTCTCTCATAATAATTGCAAGTAGGAGCAGCAAGCACATGCATATTATATTCATCAAAATCATCATGTGCAATGGTAAAAGGCAACCCATCAATATAATCCTTAATAAGTGCAAACTTCTCCGATATAGTGTAGTTGGGAGAATTCAAAAAGATAATAGGACTATCATGTGTGGGTGCAATAGCAACAATTTCATGTTTAACATAAGGAACTATAGCAAGTTCATCTCCATAAGCATAATTCATATTGGCATCTTGGCCACAAGCATAGCAAGCATCATCAAAAAGGGATATTTCAATAGAATCAACGGGATCATAACAATCATCATAGCAATCATCCTTCGGTAAGCACGAAGGAAAATTAAACAATGTATGAGTTGAAGAGTTACTCTCATTAGAAGGAGGCCACGGGTAGCTAATCCGCTCTTCCTCCTTTTGTTCTTCGATCTCCTCATCTTTTTCATCCAATGAGCTCACAGTTTCATCAATTTCTTCTTCCATAGATTCCTGCAAAATATTAGTCTCTTCTTGGACAGCGGAGTAGTCCTCAATATATGGTTCAACATAGGCATTAGAAGCATAATTATCATAGCAATATTTAAGTATGGCAAAAATTTCAGATTTGTAAAGAGTAGCATCATACGTTTCAATCAAAGAAGCAATTTTGTAAGCACCCTTAAAAGCAACAAATTCTTCAATTTGTTGAACATCATAGTAATTATAAACACCTTTAGCATAAGAAGATACGATTCCATTATCACTAAACAACCATTGGTAGGGAAGGTGTTTCTTAGGGTCTTCAGAACAACAAGTAATATCATATATTTCGCATAAATTCCAAGCATAGCATTGCAAACGATGAATTTGATCCAATAAACGTTTCCCTTTTTCAGATATACGGTGTCGCACATAACAAGCATGCTCATCTAATTATTTGCTCTCAACTAAGCTAGTTGGGGTTTCAGCACGAGCACATAGGGATCAAAGATGATCCAAGTAATAAGCTTCAGGAGTGTGATAGATTTTGAGTGGTTCTTCAACCATTGGTTCAGTAGGTACAACTAATTTTTTTGGTATTTTGCGTTTCCTACCCATAACTAAAGATAGAAAACAATTAAGAACATCAAATTACTTAGTTATAAAGCAAACAAGCACACACGAGAATATTCACCCCACACTATTGCTCCCCGGCAACGGCGCCAGAAAAAGGTCTTGATAACCCACAAGTATAGGGGATCAATTGTAGCCTATTTCGATAAGTAAGAGTGTCGAACCCAACGAGGAGCTAAAGGTAGAACAAATATTCCCTCAAGTTCTATCGACCACCAATACAACTCTACGCACGCTTAACGTTCGCTTTACCTAAAACAAGTATGAAACTAGAAGTACTTTGTAGGTGTTTTTGGATAGGTTCAAGAGAAGATAAAGAGCGCGTAAATAAAAAGTAAGGGCTGTTTAGATAAAGACACAACTAAATTAGTTTTAGTAGAGAGCTTTTTGTTATGAGAAAGTTATTTGTCCCCAGGAAATCGATAACTAGACCGGTAATCATTATTTCAATTTTATTTGAGGGAGAGGCATAAGTTAACATACTTTCTCTACTTGGATCATATGCACTTATGGTTGGAACTCTAGCAAGCATCCGCAACTACTAAAGATCATTAAGGTAAAACCCAACCATAGCATTAAAGCATCAAGTCCTCTTTATCCCATACGCAACAACCCCCTTACTCGGGTTTGTGTTTCAGTCACTCACGCAACCCACTATAAGCGAATCATGAACGTATTGCAACACCCTACAGCGGGAATCCCTCATGCTTGCGCGACACAGAGAGCACCATAGGATAGCACCAATAATAAAACATGCAACTCAAACCAATCTTGATCATCAAATAACCCATAGGACAAAAAGGATCTACTCAAACATCATAGGATAGCCATACATCATTGGGAAATGATATATAGCGTTGAGCACCATGTTTAAGTAGAGATTACAGCGGGTAAGAGAGAGGTTACACCGCTGCATAGAGGGGGGAAGAGTTGGTGATGATGGTGGTGAAGTTGTTGGTGAAGATTGCGATGATGATGATGATGGCCCCCGGTGGCACTCTGGTGCCACCGGAAGCGAGGGAGAGAGAGCCCCCCACCTTCTTCTTCTTCCTTGACCTCCTCCCTAGATGGGAGAAGGGTTTCCCTTATGGTCCTTGGTCTCCATGGCATGGGAAGGGCGAGAGCCCCTCCGAGATTGGATCTGTCTCTCTGTATCTCTCTGTTTCTGTGTTCTCTTCTGCTGCCCTTTCACCGTTTCGTATATATATGGAGATACGTAACTCCGATTGGACTGAAATCTTCGCCGTGATTTTTTTCTAAAAATTAGCTTTCTTGCGGCCGAAGAATGGCATCAACCGCCTTACGAGGGGCCCACGAGGGTCAGGGGCGCGCCCCCTGCCTCGTGCCTCCCTCGGGCACCGTCTCGCGTGGATTTTCCTTCCCATATTCTCCGAATATTCCATAAATATTCTCCGTTCGTTTTTATCCCATTTGGACTCCGTTTGATATGGATATTCTGTGAAACAAAAACATGCAACAAACAGAGGCGGCTTTGAGCCTTTGGATCAATATGTTAGTCCCAAAATAGTATAAAAAGTTGCCAAAAATATATGAAAGTTGTAGAATATTGGCATGGAACAATAAAAAATTATAGATACGACGGAGACATATCACGCATGCAAATTGAGTGGACGTGAGGGTGGAAGAAAGACATTACTGCTCCACTGCGCGCATGCGAGTAGTTAAATCATGGGTTGCTGGTAGTACTTCCATTGGTCTCCTTCGTATTTTGTGCCAATTTTTTACAGTAACATAATATTTACGCATCTGAGCAGTGTAGTCTACTTGAAATTTATGTTCCACTAAACTCATCGGGAGCTGTTTCGGGCCTCAAAACCAAAAAACATCAATGAATCTTTACCTTGTTCCCATCACATTCGAAAGTACTAGTGCTACAATTAAGTGCAAGCCTGCTCACACCTACTAGTACATACCAAACCTGAACGTGTTCCCACTATGCAGGTTTTAGTACTAGTGCTAGTACTTAGGTTATAAAAAGGGGAACTACCTAACCGAAAATTACTCTACCTTCCTCCTCATAAGTCCTCCTTCTTCGTCCGTCCTTGCCATGGCCGATGTGCAGAGCTCTAGGTCGAGAACTTCTCGTAACAAGGGAGCGGCAACCAAGGCTGCAAAAAGAAAAGAGAGGGCTCGCCGCCATGCAGAGACCTCGAAAGATCTCTCACAGGCAAAGCGATGGCTCCTGTGAGGCGCCCTAGACGCGGAGGCGAACATGCCGAGCTGGCGGCGCTGGAGTCGTTATCCCTCGACGGCATGCCCGGTCAGCTCAATAAGCAGAAGGAGTTCATCCACGGCTTGGTGGAGCTGCTGAAGGAGAGCCTCGACGACATGCCCGCTGAGCTCAATGAGCAGGGGGAGTTGACCGCCGGCTTGGTGATGCTGCTGAAGAAGAGCATTGCCTTAGAGAAGAAGGCAACCGGCGAAATCCTGCAACTTCAGGAGGACAAGGCAAAGCTCTGCCACGAGCTCGACCTGCTGAAGGAGGAGAACACCGGCTGGAAGAAGTTGCATGAGAATAGTAGTTCCTTGATGAAGATGTTGCAGGCCCTCGTCAAGGAACAGAAGGAGGAGTTAGCGAACCTCCGCATCGAGCACCCGGCTGCTGTCAAGGTACATAGTGCGGTCGTGGAACAGATGATGAAGGCTCGCTTCAAGAAATCCCGCGTCATGGACACAATGAAGAAGATGGCGGAGGAGACGCGCAAGGAGATGGAGGTCGTGGAGCCGATGAAGAAGCAGTTACGACTCTGCAGCTAGCAACCCTTCATGTAGCGAGAGAAACGCCCCAGACTTGTGTGTGCGTCTTCCTTCTTTTTTGGGGTGATAATCGTCCTTCTTCTTTTTCTCCTGTGTTTCTTATTTTGCTTCGGGTGTTTCGCCACACGTGTCACCTTCTCTGCGAGGCATGAATAGAACAATGCTAAAAATGAGATGACTAGCAAATTAGATCATTCTTTATCGCCAATAGAACAATGCCTCTTGCTAGTAATATATAATAAGAGTAGAGAGTAGAGGATATGGCACTGGGCTGTCGTGTTTCATGCTCCTCCGTCGTACTCCAGTGGAAAACTTGAGTATACCGCACGGTTCTTTGCTCCTCCTCACGTCGTCGGCACATTTATACGAGCAGTCAAATCACAAGGCCTCGCCTTCCAGCAGTAATGAGCCGTCAAATCACAAAGGCCCTCGCCTCTCGTGAAAAGGACCAAGCTAGACTGCCCCGCCCTCTGGCCTTTTAAAAAATGTATACATTTGTACAGTAGTAGTATCGATGGATCGCGCCATGGAGCAAAACTAACAAGACGTAATTAAAGAAAAAAGGTGGTACATATAGAGAGCGCTCGTCGCCAAATTATGCATATACTATATGACACTACCACTATGAAGGTACTAGTAACATAGACTAGTAACTAGTCTATGTTACTCTCCACTATGACCAGCCAAAGTCGAGGTGCGGATACCAATGAGGGCCTGGTTGTGTCTATACTTGGACAATTCACCCGACTGCATGCGCACAGGCAGACGAAGCTCGTGTTGTTTTGGTGCCGTGTGCGGCCCGCACATTAACCAAAACCTCGCACCTCCATCTTAGCCTCCGCGTTTTAAACTTCTCAATCTCAAGGCCAAGGAGCAATGTCAAACCTATGATAGAGCCAATCGGATGGTTGAGAACACTACAATTCATAGCTATAGATGCGTGTGTGAGAGAGGATGAGTGCGTGCATGCACCTCTTCTCAGAGTACAACTGTATGTGGGTGGCATCGACCTAGGGAGCAGTGATGGTGTGTGTGAGAAGTCTCGAGGGATAGGTGTAATGCATCTGAAAAAAAGACTAGTCTATAGCTCGCCACGAGGCTATTCCTGTCGAACGCCAAACATAAGATATGTATCCGATGGTGCCAGTTTTTGCATGTACACAGCAGTAGAAAAAGAACTAGTACCATGGCATATGCTACACCACGGCCGAGAAAACGTGCCGACGTTACGCCATCCAGGAATAGTGCCGCACTTCGAAACTAGAACCGTCAATAAATTTTGATCGTGTCTCGTCACATTCCAAATTACTACCACTACCACGCTATATTTAATTGCAAACCTGTTCACACCGATCACAACCTAAACGGTTTCCCATTTAGGAGCATATTAGTAGTACTCGGTTATAAATACTACTATGCTAAGATGACTGCACATTCCTCCTCAACTCCTCATCCACAAAAAACAATCAAGTCAATCAAGCCATAGCCAACGTGAGTTCTCGGTCGAGAGATTTCCACCAGGGAGAGCTAAGCATGGAAGAGGAAGCACGAGAGATGTCCCGCCTCGCCGCGAAAGCAGCCGACATGTCCAGCCATGCAGCAGTAGCAGCATAGAGGTCCCACCGCGCCGCCGAAGCAGCACGGAGGTCCCACCGCGCCATCGATGTAGCAGACTGGTCTGGCCACGCCGCTGAAGCAGCAGAGATGTCCCGCCGCGCCGCCGAAGCAGCAGGGAGGTCCCCCGCGCCGCGGTGGCATGGGAAAATTTCTCGCGGGCAAGCGAGGACTCTTACAGGCGTATGCATGCGATAGTCCATAGCCAGATGGATCAGATCTTCGGCTGGGCGAGGATGCAGGACGAGGCTACCAGCATCATCTGGCAACTAGGGGAGGGGAATGCGAAGCTCCGGGGTGAGCGCGACCTGATGAGGGCGAAGATCGCGAAGCAGGAGGAGGAGACCGCTGCCTTGTTGCAGGGACGGGCGTCATCATCAAGAAACTTACGAACGAGAATGCCATGCTCTGCATCAAGCGCAACTGGCTGGTGGAGGAATCCATGGATGTTGCCAAGCAGCGTATTAAGGACATGAAACTGATAAAAGAGATCATCGCCCGCCGCGAGAACTAGTCTCCGCGACCTGCAGCTCATAAAGAAAGTAGAGATCAGCGAGCCAGATCGTTGTATGTGTCTTCCTTCTTCTTTTGCCCTTGTGTATTTCGGGCATAGCCGCATGTGGCTTTTTTAATTATCTTCCTAATTATGTAAGACAATTATTATTCACTCTTGCCGTCCTTATATATATTCATCAGTCTTGCTATAAGTCGCAGTAGATGCTATATAGGTTTGTCGGATCTTACATCAAGATCCGTGCAAAATTTTCTTTTCAAATTTTATTTTTTCTCTCTTAAATCTCAGTCGAGTGAGACATTGCCACGCCATTAAACAGAGGCTCGGGCGCCATTAATGGAGACCTTGGGAGAGAGGTGGACGGAAGATGGAGGTCAAAGGGCTCTCCTCCCGATAAGCACGCGCAGGGGTCTGATCGCACGCCTCCCGTACTCAAATAGCTACCCTGCATGGGGCCTCCTAGCTAATAAAAAAAGGCGACACGTGGCGGCACATAAATGGTAAATAGAACACCCACAGTTTCCGATTGTAACGTGACGGCACTTGTTCCAAAATGACTTTGTTGATTGTTAATGTGTGCGCCTTCGCAAATCGGACAGCAAAATTACCACACCATGTTGGTGCCATGTCATGACACCAAGCCAAGTTTCATGATTTTCATGCGTGTTTCGGATTTATAGGAATTAAAAAAAAAACAAGTTTCTCAATGTTTCTAGCCGAGCCAAGATGCCCAGATGTTTGAATTTCATTCCCATTTCTGGCATGGGACCTAGAAATTTACCCGAGGACACACATGTGATTTTTCAACCAGCTTTGGTGCACTCGAGCATGTGCTTGTATTTAAAATTTGAATTATACACACAAAGGTGACACGTTCCCTCTCAGAACCACGAGCCTTCTAGAGAGAAGCTCCGGTTTGCAAGAAACTTATACCAAAACTTGTTCCCATTCTGCAATATTTTTTACCACAGCATGGTAGTACGATGACATGACACCATGCCAAGTTTCATGATTTTCAGGCGTGTTTTGGATTAACAAGAATTCTAAAACCAAGCTTCTCAATGTTCTCGACCGAACCACTATGCCCAGATGTTTGAATTTCATTCCCATTTCTTGCATGGGACCTAGAAATTCATCCGGGGACACACATGTGATTTTTCAGTCAACTTTGGTGCATGGGAGCATGTGCTTGTAGTTCAAATTTGAATTATGCACATTAAATGACCAGAAACTCAATTGATGTATAAAAAGGCCAAACGAACCCGGAATAATTCCAAAATTTAACAGGGCACTCATATAGTTCTATGTTGCCTCTGTAAAGAAAATCTGGGGGGAGGCAGCGTATATTGTTTCGCGCACAAAGGTATAAAGAAATAAAGAAATTATCATACCTATTTAATTCTTGGGTTCTTTTGCCATTAGAAGTTACAACTACTCAAAAAAATGCCATCGATCTGTGAGATGCCTGCTCAAAAATGCAATTAGATATCTAAAAAATGTCATTGTTAAGTTAGATGTTTGCTCAGAAATGCCATTAGACATTGTTATTTTCACGTCAAACCCGTTGACCATGTTACATGACAAAAATAAGCCGATTCTCGCAATGATAAGTTAATGGTGTCCAGCACAACACACCCCTCAAATAAAACTAAGCACCCTGGAATTCTTTGACAAAACTAAGCACCCTGAAATTCTTTGACAACAAAACTGCTGGCTATATGATGTTGGCCATATATATTGTACGTATATGATGTCAAGAAACGAGTGGTAGTACTATACCAACTAAAAGATGAAATGTACGAAATATAACGAGAAGAAACATAACATAGTTCTGCTGGGGGCTCAGCACAACACACCCCTCAAATAAAACTAAGCACAACAGAAATTAAACTAAGAAACTAATCCGGTAGACACTGCATTAGAACCACCATGAGCAATGGCAATGCCACTTTACTCGGAGTCCTCGTCCATGTCCTCGACTTCGTCCTTGTCCCTCTTCCTCTTGGGCGATACTGCTTTGCTTGAACCACGCACTTGGCTCTTGCTCTTCATCCAACCCTTGTAGATATTGAAACAAAGGTAGCCATCCATTGTAGCGTAGTGGATGTGGTCTATATCTAGTACAGTCCACTGCCATGCACGATGAAACGTGTGCAGAGGTTTCTCAGTTCACCGTACGAAGGATTAACCATGGCTCCTGCCAGGGTCAGCATTGAAGGCTGATCAAGGGAGGGTACCAGCCCTTCCTTATGGAGGTCGAAGGGGTTGCCTACAACGAGGCCTATCCGACCCAGGATTTCCTTGTCGTTCCTAAAGTCTACAGTAACGAATTTGACTCGGCCGCCCTTGAGGAACTTCTTAAATTCCTCGCGCTCAACATCGGCATGGCATATGTGGTAGACCAAGCATAAGTCATGCACACAAACCTAGATCATGGCGGGCTTCTTCTTCTCTGCCTCCTTTAGTTTCTTCTCGCTTCCCAGGACTGTGGTGTACTCAACATCTAGCCCAGCGACCCACTCATCATTTGAGTTTTCGAACATGCGTTGAAGCGAGCAAGGCATTCTTTCACCGTTGCGGAAGAACGGGTGTAGATGACGTCAAACTCATCGGCGGTGATGGTTCTAACCTTGTACTCACCGCCGATCATGGAGATTTGGGATGCCATGGATTTGGGAGGAGGGTTAGGATTAGTGGAACTGCCGTAATGTGAAAGAACGGGACGACTAGGAGCGATTTATCAATTGTAAAAATGTCGAGTGAGGGGCACGTGCGAATGGCAGGGTAGTGGCTTGCCTGGTGGATAAATGGATTCATGCACAGTACTATGGGGGCCCAATTAGATGTCATGTCTACTCGACGCCCAATTAAATGGCTTTCTATGTCATGTCAAGCGTCGGGAAAATTATAGGCGATACGAAGCTTTCCATTCTCCCATGATACGGGCTTCCAAGAGCCCTTGGATCTAAGATCGAACTGTTGCATGGCGTGATTCTAGACCTATGGGTGAATATCCTATCCTGGAGGGTTATTCTACAAATTTTCAGCAACTTAGCATGCGACCGTTCGATCTCAGATCCAAGGGCTGCCAGCCTACCACGATCTTCGCCTCGCTCGCGCGTTCGCGCCCTTGGAGATTTAACACGGTGCGTTTGGCTATCTGATGTTGGCATGTCATACATAGCCATCACTTAGTCACTCATACAACAAGGTTAGCTATAAGGTTGGCTATAAGAGTATTTTTTGTTTACTTCTCTCTATCTATTTCTTCGTAGTATTTATTGCATTTGCCAAGGAGTGACCTCTTCCAATGAAATGGTGCTTAGATGAGGTGCTATGGGCATTAAATGGCTTAGCAACTCAAGTCCCCAATGCATAGGTGCTTAGTTTTTTGTTGCTAAGTTTGCTTCATCTAGGTACACGCGCTTATCACCGTTTCTTCCTGGGGTCACCAAACTAGTCTCTCTCTTCTTAATTAACTTGCCACATCAGACTTTATGCCTATGTGGCAGGCTTCGCACTTGTAGGATCAAGTATAATAGTGGGCTATAAGCCCGCTTTACATGGCATTTTTGCATATGTGGGGGAAAGAGGCAAGGAAAAAGTGGAGGAGTGGACTCTCAAGCAAGAGCCAGCCTCTACATGGTGGAGCATCGGGAGAGGCACCTGTATGGAGGTGGTTGTCGGTGTCAAAACCGGCGGATCTCGGGTAGGGGGTCCTGAACTGTGCGTCTAAGGCGGATGGTAACAGGAGGCGGGGGACATGATGTTTACCCAGGTTCGGGCCCTCTCGATGGAGGTAATACCCTACTTCCTGCTTGATTGATATTGATGATATGAGTATTACAAGAGTTGATCTACCACGAGATCGTGGAGGCTAAACCCTAGAAGCTAGCCTATGGTATGATTGTTGTTGTCCTACGGACTAAACCTCCGGTTTATATACACACGGAGGGGCTAGGGTTACACACAGTCGGTTACAAGGAGGAGATCTACATATCCGTATTGCCAGGCTTGCCTTCCATGCCAAGGAGAGTCCCATCCGGACACGGGACGAAGTCTTCAATCTTGTATCTTCATAGTCCAACAGCCCGGACAAAGGATATAGTCCGGCTGTCTGAGGACCCCCTAATGCAGGACTCCCTCAGTAGCCCCTAAACCAGGCTTCAATGACGACGAGTCCGGCGCGCAGATTGTCTTCGGCATTGCAAGGCGGGTTCCTCCTCCGAATACTCCATAGAAGATTTTGAACACAAGGATAGTGTCCGCCTCTGCAAAACAAACTCCACATACCACCATAGAGAGAATAATATTTCCACAAATCTAATCTGCTGACAGCTTTTCATAACGTGACGTTCTGCCGTGGTCTGGTCATGACGAACCATTTTTCTGAGCCTGCCACTGCGCGTGTTGCGAGGCGGTTTTATTGGCACGTCCTGTCGAAGCAGAGATCGTGTCCCTCTTTTCACGGGATTCTCATCAATACGGGTGTGGGTAACCCAATCGTGCCCGCTAGTATGACTCCTCGATTTTAGGCAAGTTCCAAACGGCCACGTGGAGGACGCTTGATATTCACCCCCTTTATAAAGGGGCCAAGGCATGTCCTTTTCTTCTCGCGCTCGATCCTTCCCTTCCCCTCATCTTGTATTCCAACACTCAAGGCTCAGGCTAAGCACTTCGGACCTTCAATCATGTCCGGATCCAACCTTCAAGGCCGGTGGATGACGAGGAGGACATCAAGAAGCTAAGAGGAGCCAGGTATCTGACCGCCGAAATCTCGCACAGGCTGCCCGCTCAAGGGCAGGTCATCCCCACTCCCGAACCCAACAAGAGTGCCGTATTTATTTCCCACTTCCTCCGAGGGCTAGGCTTCAGTCTTGATCCCTTTGTTAGAGGGCTTATGTTCTACTACAGGCTCGATTTCCATGATCTGGCTCCGGATTCCATCCTCCACATCTCGTCGTTCATCGTCGTGTGTGAAGCCTTCCTCCGCATCACCCCGCACTTCGGCTTATGGCTCAAGACCTTCAATGTGAAGCCGAAGATGATTGAGGGGCGACAAGCAGAGTGCGGAGGTGCCATAATAAACAAAGGCGCCGATGCTCCATGGCCAAAGGGTTCCTTCCCGGAGACATCCAAGTTATGGCAGGAGGAATGGTTTTACATCACCGCTCCCCGAAGCGCTAAGTGGGTAGCTGCCCCCGCCTTCCGTCTGGGCCACTCGCCACAATTGGCGTCATGGGTCAACAAGGGGCTGGACTGGGGGCCAGCTAATGATGTGCCGATATTGCAGAGCCGCATCTGAGATCTCTTCAAGGGAGATGTCAGCCTTGTCAAGGTAATGCAAGTCATGCTAGTTCGTCGGGTCCTGTGAAAGTGCAACTATCCCTAGGTGGTTTTGGTAATTCCTAACAACATATATCTCATTGAGCTAACATCATTCCAAGATGAATATTTCAGGAAAAGCTCAATGGATGGCATGGCATGGATGAGAAAAGTGGATCCCTCAAAATGCTAAGGATATAAGGACTGGCTCAAGCTCAAAAGCTCAAGACTCTACATTTTATATTTTAGTGATCCAAGATCACATTGAGTCTATAGGAAAAGCCAATACTATCAAGGAGGGATGAGGTGTTGCTTAATGAGTTTCTTGCTCTACAGTTCTTAGTGATATGCTCCAAAACCTTCAACTACTTTCTCATATCCACATATTACCTAAACCCAAAGTCAAACTCGGCCCTACCGGTTCTTTCTACCCGGTGCCACCGAGTTCAGATGTCATAGCCACTGCCACAAACCCTAGGCAAATCGGTTTCACCGATAGGGATCTCGGTCTCACCGAGATGGGATTGTAATCTCTCTGTTTCCCTTCGTAACGTTTCGGTCCCACCGAGATGAGCGATCGGTCCCACCGAGATTGCAATGTAAACTCGATGTTTCCTTTTTGTAACATTCGGTCTCACCGAAATGAGCGAATCGGTCCCACCGAGTTTACCTGCCCAACTCTCTGGTTAGCTTATTACCAAAATCGGTCTCACCGAGTTTGTGTAATCGGTCTCACCGAGATTACGTTATGCCCTAACCCTAACCACATCGGTCCTACCGAGTTGCATGTCGGTCTGACCGAAAATTCTAACGGTCACTAGTTTTGCTGAATCGGTCCGACTGAGTTTATCAATTCGGTCCCACCGAGTCTAGCAAGTTGTGTGTAACGGTTAGATTTTGTGTGGAGGCTATATATACCCCTCCACCTCCTCTTCATTCATGGAGAGAGCCATCAGAACAAACCTACACTTCCAACTTGCTGTTTCTGAGAAGGAACCACCTACTCATGGGTTGAGGCCAAGATATTCCATTCCTACCATATGAATCTTGATCTCTAGCCTTCCCCAAGTTGCTTTCCACTCAAATCTTCTTTCCACCAAATTCAAGTCCTGAGAGAGAGAGTTGAGTGTTGGGGAGACTATCATTTGAAGCACAAGAGCAAGGAGTTCATCATCAACACACCATTTGTTACTTCTTGGAGAGAGGTGTCTCCTAGATTGGCTAGGTGTCACTTGGGAGCCTTCGACAAGATTGTGGAGTTGAAACAAGGAGTTTGTAAGGGCAAGGAGATCGCCTACTTCGTGAAGATCTACCGCTAGTGAGGCAAGTCCTTCATGGGCGACGGCCATGGTGGGATAGACAAGGTTGCTTCTTCGTGGACCCTTCGTGGGTGGAGCCCTCCGTGGACTCGCACAACCGTTACCCTTTGTGGGTTGAAGTCTCCATCAACGTGGATGTACGATAGCACCACCTATCGGAACCACGACAAAAACATCCGTGTCTCCAATTGCGTTTGAATTCTCCAAACCCTTCCCTTTATGCAAGTTGCATGCTTTACTTTCCGCTGCTCATATACTCTTTGCATGCTTGCTTGAATTGTGTTAAGATTGCTTGACTTGTGCTAAAATAGCTAAAATCTGCCAAAGACTAAAATTGGGAAAAGGATAAGTTTTTATTTGGTCAAGTAGTCTAATCACCCCCCCCCCTCTAGACATACTTTCGATCCTACATCCTGCCATGCCAACGTCGACCCCTCTGTATGTGGGAGTTCAACCCGGAAGGACCGCGAACCAATTCTTCGGCACGACGCTCGAAGAGATGTATGGCTTGTTCTTCGGATAACAAATAAAGTGTCCGGACACCACCGAGGATGTGGGTCTGAACTGCAATCGTCCAGACACCCAAGTAAGTAACTCCGCGTCTGAACACGTTGTCTTTTTATTTATCACAACATCATTCTAAAAAGTCGCCTTTTGAGCAAGACTGGATAAAAAAGGCGAAGATGATCAGGTTTCCGGGCCCCCTTCCCGAAGGCTCGCCGGATCCTGTACTAGCCAGGATGCTTGAGCTTGCGCCTTATCAAGCGCCATCAGGGGAAGATAAAGGGAGGAACAAAGAATCCGAAAGTGAGCCTCACTCATTATTCATCCACACCGGGGGAATTAGTGCCTCCGCGAAGGAGGACAACCGGGGAGAAGAATCTGAAATTCCCTCTCCCCAAGGAAGGAAGAGGGCCGCCTCTGAAGACTTGGAAACAATGGTTTTCCAACGAGGGAAGAAACCTTTGTCAATGGTCCCTACCCCGGGGGGGCATCCTTACCGCACAGTACCCGCAAGGGATCAGCCATCCACCGAGGTATAAGTAAACAAAAGTACATTATAGTAAATATACCCTGCTTCATTTCAGAGAACAATAACCGAGACGTATGTCTTGTAGTTCAGATCATAGCCCTTCTCAACAGAGTTCATCTTCAGGGGATCTTCTACCGGAGATGATGGAGAGCGAAACGCCTCCCCGTGCCTCCCCGCCTCGTGAAGCAGACGACCCTGAGGTGTCATCACGGAGGATTTCTCCTGATCCGCCAAGGCTAGAGGGTAACCCTTCGGCCACCCGAAGTCCGGAGTATTCAGATCCTAAGGAGAGCAACAGAAAGAGTCTGGGACTGTCCGGTGCGCGACCAGACGCACTAATGAATCTTCTGGAGCAAGCGGCTATCTCAGAAGCGCATCGTACGCTAATGGGTACGGTGGTTGAGAAGATTTCATCCGCCGAAAATGGGTTGCATGAAGCTTTTATGAGCCTGCTGAGAGGCTTCGAGGTACGCAAAGTAATATATATTTTTAACGGTACCGCACACGCTAGGTGTGCCCTATGCAGATAGTAGCCCCTGAGACTCTGGTTGCTCTCAAAAAGGGTAGCAAATAGAGGATCATAGTCCTAGGTAATAACCGTGCTGCTTTCACGTGCAGGCTGCTGAGGGTCCAGTGGCTAGCCGGACTAATGAGTTTGCCGAACTGAAGCGGCAACTTGATGTGGCAGATGCCGACATCGTGCTTGTAAACAAGCGGCTTGACGAGGCACAAGGTATGTATTTCTCCGGTGATCAAAACATATTAAGAGGAGCATGATGCTAGTATCTGTAATATGCTGTGACTGCGGATGGAGCTGCCGCCGTGGAGGCCCTTCGGGCGAACTTGCCCGAGCCAAAGAACAAGCCAGGAAGAGTGATGTGGCCGCCCTAAAGGCCGTCGAAGAGCTGAGAGCCGAACAGGCTTCGCATTGCCAGAGCAAAGAGAAAATAGCCAAGATGACTGTTGAATTGAAAGATGTCGCCGACCGTTGCGAGCTTCTTGAAAAGGAAAGCCAAACAAAGACGGCGGACCTGGAGAAAGCCATGGTAGCAGCCAAGGAAGCCCGCTCTAAAATTAGAGCGGCGAAGGAGGAGCTACGTCAAGCCGGAGATATCGCAGCTGGGAAGCCCTTTTTGTTGCGGACGAAGTACGGAGATCCTAAGTATGCCCGTCTGGATCAATTACGGAGTTCTGCAGACGCATAGTTGGATTTGGCAGCGAGTGCTGCTGATGCGGCTGAGTTTTTCAAAGATCAAAAAGATCACGAAGTGGAAAAGCTGTTCTGGTCGCAGTTCAATGTTCCAGTGCGTCCGCTGCTGTTAAATGAGCAAATGGCCGAGTGGGCCGAGCTCCAAAGGTTGTCCGGGCTTGCCATGAGATCTGTTGTGGATCATCTTTGGCCGGAAGGACCAAGGCCGAATAGTTATTTTGGCTTAGTGCAACGATTCCTTGGTGCTGTGCAGCATATCGACGCTATGAAGAGGTCGGCGTGCATAGAGGGTGCGCGGATGGCTCTTTCCCGTGTCAAGACATATTGGGCAGAGATGGAGGCCACCGCTATTGCAACCCGGGGTTCGGTCGAGCACTATTTTGAAGAAGTCCTAGAAGGCGCTCGTTTAATAGAGGCTCAGTTCTCAAAGAGTATCATGTTCTAGTGACATGTATCCCAATTGTAAGAACAATTTTATTTGAATTATAAAGTCTTTGTTATACTTTTGCCTGAAAGTATTATTATGCCTCCTGTGCAGTCGTTTATGTATATATATAACCTGAAAGTTTGCAAATAAATCGGCTTCAGCCCCCACGCATATAATGCGGGTGTTCGCAAAAAGCGTGTTCACACTTGATCCAACGTCTTGGTCCATTAAGGAGGTGGTAGTGCGGCGAACGAGACAATCGGACTATATTGCTTTAACACTTTCACTTAACCATAGGAGTTTGACAGTGGGGCTACTATATAGCCCCTGGTATTTCTGCGTCTATCCAAATACGGTGCGCCGACGTACATGACCGGAAAACCAGTCCTTCGTTAATGCGGAGGAATCCTCAAGATTTCGATGAGTCATCGAGTGGTTGACCAGTCTCGCGCTTTATCATGACGATCGAGTTTCGGCTTTCATCGAGGTGCTCGTCCGGATGAACGAGGCACAATCGCAGAGTTCTCCGGTGCCACCTTAGCCGATAAAACGGAACATAAGGTAGCAAACGCGGAGCCGGGCAAACCCAACATTTGACCAAAGACATGATTCGGAGCTGATGCATATAAGGCCAAACTCGTGACGCCGAACACTCCCTAAGGTATTCGGTCTTTACAACATATACTGGGCTGAGTAACGCCCTTGAACCCTGAATTTCCAGGTACGTGCATTAGTCTGACGTGGCGAAATGCCAATAACGCCAGCGTCCCTCTCGGTTTTGTTGAGTATCCGGAGGGTGTGAAGCAACAAGAGACAGTAAGAAAGGTTCACACAGGGTCTTAATCTAAAAAGAAACCTTTGAGCGGGGCCCTGCTGCACGTCTGCGCTGTGTCTCCAAGCAGCCGTGATCTCGAAGGGTGTATACGATTATCATCTGTTAAAAGAGAAGAACTTAGATGAAATTTGTCGTGCGAAAAATTGGTTGTTCTTAATAAACCATTAAAATTCAAAAATAAGGTCGAGCCAACTGTAGACTTTGGTTTTTTACATGCAGGAAGCCCCTACCACTGCCTACGGGGGTATATTCATCCACCCCATCTTAAGCTATTACAGCTAGTGGTGCGCCGGACTCGTCTAGCCGTGTCCGCGGTCTTAACGACCGATCGTTTATGCTAGTTGGAGAGGCCATTTAGTGTTCGGCTGCCAAAGCAGCCGCACATTCTTCCATGCGTAAGGAACGCTCAGTGTTTCCGCTAACTGTGATGATGCCGCGTGGACCGGGCATCTTGAGCTTGAGATAAGCATAGTGTGGTACTGCATTAAAACGAGCGAAGGCCGTTCCTCTGAGTAGTGCTTGATAGCCGCTTCAAAATGGAGCAATGTCGAAGGTTAAATTTTCACTTCAGAAGTTGTCGGGGGAACCAAATACAACCTCTAGTACGAGAGAGCCCGTGCAGCTAGCCTCTGGGCCTGGTATTACTCCTTTAAAGGTAGTATTTCTTTGGCTAATTCTCGTTGGGTCTATCCCCATTTTGTGGACTGTGTCCTGATGTGGGGACCCCGACTCATAAGTCGTGATCACCGAATGCACGTGTACAGTGATCCCAGAGATCAATGCTCACTGAACACACAGAAGCTGAATACAGGAGTCTTACATCCATGCATATCGTCTTACACAAATTATGACCATTATGGTCAAGTCTTACATAGATAAAGCCTTAAGGGTTGAACATCAAATGAAACACAAGCAGCGGAAATCTTCGTCGATAAGTAGAACCCATGCCTTACGCCTTAACCCTACGGGCATTACGACCGGGAAGCGCCCTAGCTCGCATGTTCACACACAAGTATTCTTCATCATATCCTGTTCTTTCATGCCTGGCCAATAAAATAACCAGTGGCAAGCCAATGAGTACTTTGAATGTACTCGCAAGCAACCCATGTTTTGGTTCAAGATACAACAATGCATGATATAGGTAAATTTTATGAAAGCTAGTTTTGAGTGCCATGACATGTTCAACAACTTGTAAGACATGCATCAAGTAACCATGAGGACATGTTACAGATATCAACATAAATAGAGTGGGCACCAAACCAACTCAATCATGTCAAGTCCTTTGTCTTGACCCAAGTAGTTTTATCAACACACACACACAGTTGTGAAACTCTGGACGTAGTTTAAGCAGCACCGCCCAACTGTCCTTGACCGTGGACACGGCTATTCGAATAGTTTTACACTCTGCAGAGGTTGCACACTTTACCCACAAGATCCGGGGAACTTCCGTGTCATCCACGACCCGTGGTACTTCAAGTACCCGGGGTAAGCACCCGATCACTATCTTTCCCTAGACGACACTAACAAGGAGTCCACTCATTGTTCCGTATCCTCACGATGTACATCATACGAGACTCACTCGAGATCGTAACATCCGAGAGGGGACACAACGGTGTATCCGGTGCCCTGTGAAAACAGTCATGGCCGCCCTACCTGGCACGACCCCGTCCCGAGAGAGAGCACCAACTCTCCCCGTTACTAGTAATGCGGGCTCCAAGCTAGTATCGGCCTAAGTAGTCAATAATGCCCTTTCCCATATAAGGGTAGAGTGGTTGCGCATGTAAGGTTGGGACAGTCGACAAATCTTAAATCTAATCCGTTTTCGGAAACAACACACACACTTGCCTCGGTACGCCACTTCGTCATCAAGTGGCTACCCAACTCATCATCTCCCTCGGGCATAAGTGGCACCCGACGGGGTTTTCGAAAAGTCCTTTTTAAAATACTTTTGTCTCCATCTCTATGCATATTCCCGTCCCTTTTGCGTAGCACTACTTAGCATCCTATCTACTCCCACCGGCATAACCCTCATAAGAAGGTAGGGTCATGCACAATGCAAGTATCAACGAGGAAGTACGGTGGCAACCATCGAAGTGGTTGTCACCCCATCATGATTCCGTTGCAACAACGATAAGGTACTATATGACATGCATAAAAAGGTTTCATAGACATGGTCAAAGGGCTGCTTGCCTGGCTCAACAAAGTCTTCTGGGTCTTCAAAGTCTTCTGGTCCAACTCCTTCGTCAGCAACGCAATCTATCGTCGCAGAATAATAACGAGAAAAATAAGGCAATAATAAAACAGAAAAACCAAAGTGCTCAGAAAAATGTCAACTCATTTTTGTAAAATACTAGGTTGAAAACTAAGAAGGGGAAAATTCCTAGTTTTGGATTTGGTGTAGCGAATAGGAGAAATTGATTTACAAAGGCATATTTAAATGCTTAAAATCACATTTAAATATTTACAGTGAAGAAAAGGTTGCTGGATTTGAATGAAAGTTGCACCATTAAATAGGTTGCAATATTCTAGGAATTTAGGATTTGGAATTAATTTATTTGGACATATGCTTTGTCTGTGGAATTTTGGAAAAGTGATGAAAAGAAAAGAAAAGGGCCCTGTTCTGCGGGCCGTAACAGCATGAGGCAGCAGGCCCAGCCAATGGGCCGGCCCAGCCGAGCCAACAAGACAACACAAGGCCGCCCCACCCATTTCAAACCCGACGGCCGGGCCCGCAGGTCGAGAGAGAGAGGGCGGGAACGAGGGAGAGGATGACAAGGGACCCACTGCCATCACTAACCCGTGGATGGGGGTCGCGGTGCTCACCGGCGACGATGCAGGCCACGGCAAGCTCCGCAGAAAGGGATGGCTTCAGGAGACTGCCGACGCCGATGGGTGGTGGACTTGGCGGGGGGGTGCTCTGGTTGGTGGCGACGAGGAGCTGCGGCGGAGGGGCTTGGAGGCGGTGGCTCGGCCGTTTCAGCAGCTACTGAGAGAGGGAAACAAGGGGAAAGGGTCAGGGGGATGCAGGGATTCCAGATCGAGGCAGAGGAGGAGCGGGGGAGGCCTATACCTCGCGAACTCCGGCGAGCCGAAACGGCGGAGCTCGAGCTCGATCTCGAGCTCGGGCGGCTCTGGAGAGGAACTGGGGGTGCAGGGGGAGGGTTTGGTGGTGCAGAGAGCGAGTGGTGGGGAGAGAAGGGCTCGGGGAGGCCTTTAAATAAGCGAACGGCGAGGTCCAGTAGACCCGTGCGCCGGCGAGCTCACGCTCGTCGCTGCAGGGCTCGGGGGAAGCAGGCGTGGTGTCTGAGGTGTTCCTGGACGTCGACCACGTCGGGTGAGATAGAGAGAGGAAGTGGGGAGAGGTCGGGTGTGGCAGGCGAGCCGCTCCATTGGCGCGTTCGGGCGGCCTTTGTTCGCTAGCGCGGAGGCGCGAGGAGGAGGAGAGAAGGGGCCGATCACAGGGCCGACCAGCGGACGCCGAGGCGACGGCAAAGCGCAGCGAGGGAGGCCCAAGGTGGCCGGAGGCGGTTGGAGGCGGCGGTCAGGCAGGAGCAAGATCAGAGCACGCCCAGAGCGTGCCTATGGCTGCCATGGCATTGTTTAAGGGGCAGTGGGCGTGCCCACTCATGTCTGGTAGTGCTAGGGGAAGGTAAACAAGTGGGTAGGGGCATTGGATGCCATGGATGGCCACTGGAGTGAGGAGGGAGGTGAGGAAGAGAGAGAAAGGGGCTGACCAGAGAGAGAAAGTGGGGTTTTTATCCATCCAATAATTGAGCTGTGGGCTTGCCATTGTTACTGGAGGTAGAGGAGGTCTAGGAGGGGCTGTGGTAAAAAGGGGGGGCTCAAGGAGAATAGTTTTAATGGTCAAAATGAGGTTTTTTGAAAAGTGGCAGAAGGTGTTTGGTAAAGGTTTTGGCAAGCAAATGATTTCCAAATGCCATGAGACTCCTCAGGGTAACATGACACATACAATTAGTGCCTTCCTCCAATTTGGAGCTTATTTGGGCAAAGTTGGCAATGCAACTTTTGTAAACCCTAGAAATTAGCAGAAATAGACTTGTGTAGATCTAGGTGAGCAAATCACTTCTCCTTGATGCACCACTTGGTGTAGAGGCCTCATTTCGTTATGTGAACATGCTCACAAAAGTTGGGGTCAAGGAGAGAAAGTTGGTAGTACAAACTTGTTCAAATTTGATTCTGGTCAGGAAGGGTTTTGGGGCTCTTTGATCAATTTAACTTGTTCTCCAACTTGTGCCACTTGGTCTAGATGCATTATTACACAATTTGAGCATGTTCACCAAGTGTGAGAGCATTTGGACATATTTGACAGTGCAAAATTGTTCAAACTTGAAAAAGGTCAGAAGTGGTTTTGAGAGGGTTTCATGGGGTTATACTGTTCTCCATGACATGAGACTTGGCAAGATCATCAATCATGTCATATGTGACATGCTAGAATTTTCTTGGAAGTTTTGGGGAATATTTCCTTTGTAAATATTTCAAAAGCTTGAAATATCCAGAAAGGGTTTTTGAGGGATTTGACCAATGTTTTGAACATGACCATGTGTTGAAACTCTTATATATGGGAAATATATGCCCATTGAGTTTCCCTGATTTTTGTAAAATATTTTTAAAACAATAAAATAATTTTTCCCTATTAAAGACCATTTCTGGCCTTAAGAAAAAGCTTTTAAATAAAACAGGAAAATAACTTTTAAAATTATATTTTTGTGGTTTATGGGAATCCTATATCTAATAGGTTTCAAATATACTCTTTGAAATATTTTTCATACCACAAATCAAGTACTTCCAGTGCAAATCTCAATTCAAGGGTTTTTGAAAAACTAATTTTAGAAAATACTTTTTGGCCAAATTATTTTTGTAAGAAAATACTATATTGCTCTATACACATGGCATGATCATTGGGCAGAAGCTTGGGGCAAGGAGATGAAGTATAGAAGGTGAAACTATGTTGACTTTTAAGAGCACTTGAAAAACACAGAGAGAAAACCAACTCAAATAAAAAGTCAAATAATGCAAAAGTTTTTGTTGGCCCAAATTTTCAAGCTTTATTAATGCAAATGAAGTGTTACAAAATGCAGGGTGTGACACCTGATATATCAGATTAATACTACTGCCGCCGTCCATGAGGACTCGGGTGAGATGGTATCCGTTGATTATTGGGTCGAGCACCAAGGCAGCCGATCCTCCGAGCCGGACATTGGTCGGGCTATCCCTGTGATCAAAAGTTACCGGGCAGGTTGACCAAGGGTTGAACTTGGGGGTGGCGGGCTCTACGGTGCATACGTCTCGGAGTGCGTGTTTGTTCCTCTTTTTCGTCACGTGAATCGTGTTCACTGTTTTGACCTATGGTGGGAACTTTTTCTGTCCCCTAGTGTTTTGCTGACGAGGCTCATCTGTAGCGACCTGACCCAAAATCGGTCAAATCTCTGTGTCTGTACCATCCCAAGATCATGCTGGTACTCACAGTACATCGATGAAATAATCAAAGTTCAATCACACCTGAATTTATTACACGATTCTCATATAGAGTCTTTATTACAATAGAATAAATTCGGCTCAAGGCCAACTCATGAGAAATAAACTACTAATGTTGCGGAAGCGTAGAAGATAAAGCGAGTCCATCCGACTCCAAAGGGCAATCGCCAAGCGCGGAGCGTAGCCTCACTCCTGATCGGAATAAATCTCTGCAACATAAAACGTTGCAGCCGTGTAGGTCAGCTTTTTGAATAAGCTGGCAATTCATGAAGAATAACAATAATAAAATTACTAACACTACATGCATTTTGGCTGTGGGGCTCTAAGTTTCATCATTTTGCGAAAAGCCAATTTTCTCCTACTACAGTGGACTTGCTTGCAAATTACTACAAATTGTTGGTAGTTATTGAGATGGTTCCGCCAACCAATATCTCATTCCCAAATTATTAAGTCATAAACCCTCAAATTAATTCATTAGTTTTAGTGTTGAGATTTCGAATACTTCCAAGTTCCAGAGGCTCAAATTGTCCATAACCGGGACACGGCTAATCGATTAGATCTTTAACTCTCTCAGAGGTTTATGACTTTCCCGCAAGAATCATTCCTCCTTTTAAGTCTTCGCACTTCATGGTGTTTGAAGACGGACGAATGAAACAGGTCTTCCAAAGAGTTCTTCCGCTACTGCCGGTACCCATCCAATCCTACCGTTCTTCTACATCTCGTAGTACCGCCCAGCCAGCGTCACAACTAGGGTTGACCCAGCCGAGCCCATAATGGCTTGCGGCTGCATTGTAAACTTCCGGTCAATGGGGCATCCATCCGTCTCTTCGTGGCTGGGTGAAGCTTTCCACAAGATGTCATGGCACTTCTCCAAGCATCCCGCCAACCATTGGGTTCTCCAGGTGCCCACAACCGTCCTCCACCCAAGAGTGAATTTCGAAGTCCATCTTGATCATTGTAGTTCATGGGGTTGTCATCATCATTGACTCTCACATCTTTCTTATGAATTTCACTCAACCAAAACCCGTCTACGAGCATAGCAAGGTAAACTACTTCGTCCCGGGGGTCATGGTAACAAGGGGATTGGTTCATCCTACCACATGATACTACTCAAGATTAAATAACTTCAAAATTTCAACTACTGCATGCATGGTGGGGTGGTATAATTCTAATGCACAAAATCATAGGTATTGAAAATAACATGATCAAGACTTGCCTTGCTGATGATCCTCGTAAGCTAAAGATTCGTAGTAGCAAGCTTCGCACTCCGGAAACTCTACCGAGACAAACAATAACCACAATAAGCATATAGCATATCATCACTTAACACAATAGCAATAGCAACATAACACATCAAAACAAACAAAACAAAACCCAAAGGAAAAACTCAAAGAAAATCCCATTCAAAGTTTTCCTACTTCAAGCAACAACTAAAATAGTTTTATATAACAAAAAATTTCTCAACATAACCTAAGCATGAGTTTTTGTTAACTTAACAGAAAGGAATGCATTAAGCAAATAGGATCAAAAAGAATTAACTTAAAATCTATTATGAAACTCCTATTAGGCCTAATTCAATTTCTATTAAGAAAATAAAATAAAACTTTTATTTATTATAAATAAAAGTTCATCCTATAAAGTGACAGAAACTATCCTAGAATAATCAATCACATGTTAAAAACAAATTTATTTACTAATTAAAATAATAGGAAAACAGTAGCTAGTTAATTAATTAGGATTAACAAGATTCTGCTTAAAACTATTTTTTTATTAATCCTAAAATACCCAAATTAATTCCTATGGTTTGGCAATGTCAAAATAAAGTTGGGACAAAAAGAATCATCCAAAAATAATTTTTCTAACTCATGTTATAACAGATTTACTATTCTGACTAAAACTAAAATAAAGCAAATTTTAATTAATTTTAACATAGCTAAATATATTTTCTACAGAAACTATAGAAAATTTGTAAACCAACAAAAAAAGAATCACCTAAAAATATTAAACAGAATAAAAGATATGAATTTTTCAAATTTGGAACTATTCTGTTAAAACAGAAAATGAAAATAAAAGAAAAATGGCCTAATGGGCCTAACCTACGCACTGAGCGTAATATAAACTAAACGGGCCTAGGGTTAAAGGAGTCGGGCCGGCTAAATAAAAAAAACCCTAACTAAATTTAAACCGTAACGAACCGGGCCGGTTTTATTTAAAGACGATTCTTTGGGTTCTAATCCTAGCCGCCGATAACGATCGGACGGGGTGATCTCCGCGACTTCACGGAGCTCGGCGGCGGCGGTGTGGCGAAAAGCGTTAGCCTCTCCGGTCGTCGGGAGGTCGGCGGAGGGCTCAAGTGGAGTGCAGACGAGCTCGGGGTGGTCTGTGGAGTTGGTGGAGGTCGGGAGGTCTAGGGCGACGGCGATGAAAATGGCGGCGACGGTGGCTCGCCTCATGGTGAGGGGAGGAATGGGGTGCGGGGAGGGTATAAATAGGGGGCCTCGGCCTTGGGCAGGAGGCGATCGGAGGGGGATCGGATCCGGATCTCACGGATCCCGCGATCGGCGGCGGCGCGGCGCTATGCGTGGGCGGGGGTTGAAGGAGGGTGGGGTCCACCTGGCAGAGAGAGGAGAGGCGCGCGGCGGTCGGGCGACCGGCTCGAAGGGGTTTCGGGCGAGGGGGGAGGTGAGGCCGGCTCGCTGGCTCGCTGGGCTGGCCTGCTGGGCCGCCTGGTGGGCAGTGTAAGGTACTGGTGGCCGTAGCTTTGGCCGGGCGCACTGGGGGTTTTTTTTTTAAATTTATTTTTTAATAAAAACAAAACAGAGATAACTTATAAAATATAAATATTTTATATAGGACATATATATACCAAAATGATCAGGGGAATATTCCCTATCATTTGAACATTTTTCCAAAGGCAAAATCCAAACTTTATAAAAATTCATTTTTTCCAATATTCAAATAAATCCCAAATTTGAATTCAAAACTTTTGGCATTGTTTCCTCTGATATTTTTGGAGTGTCATGTTTGCTCCTCTCATACTTTTGCTCAAGTATTTATCAGGCATAGTTTTTGAAATGATTTCCACTTGCCATAGTTTGAATTCAAATTTGAAAACTCAAAACTCTTCTGAAACTTCAAATGGCATTCAAATTCAAACAGGATGCATAGATGCTTAGCTATAATTGTAAAACATTCCAAATAGGAAATTTGGGATGTTACAAACCTACCCATTTTAAGATGAATCTCGCCCTCGAGATTCGGGTTGGCTAGCAAATAGGTGCGGGTGGTCTCAAGAAGGTCTTCTTGGCGGCCCTGTGTGGCTTCTTCCTCGGTGTGGTGACTCCACAAAGACCTTGCAAAATTTGATGACCTTGTGCGGGTGACTCGCTCGCAGTCTCGAGAATTCGGACGGTTTCTCCTTGTAGGTCGATCACCGCAAGCTGTATGGCCTCTAGGGGCACCGTGTCTCTCAACGGAACATCGGCCATGTCGGCATGACACTTCTTCACCGAGAAACATGGAAGACATCATGAACTCCGGACAATCCTTCCGCAGTTCCAACTTGTAAGTAACTTCTCCACGACGCTCGAGGATTTTGTAGGGCCAATGAATCGGGTGCTAACTTTCCTTGACACCAAACCTCTTGATTCCACGAAGTGGAGACACACGAAGATATGCTCGGTCTCCCACTTCGTAAGTCACTTCCTTGCGCCATCGTCGGCATAACTCTTCCGTCTCGATCGTGCTATCTTGAGTCTGTCTCAATCAGCTTGACTTTCTTCGAATCCTCGATAAGGTCGGAACCGAAAAGTGATCGATCTCCAACACTATCCCACAAAGAATGGTGTTCGCACCTCCTTCCGTGATAGAGCTTCGAAGGGGCCATCTTCGATCGATTGATACTGTTGTTGTATGAGAACTCGCGATGGCAAATTATCATCCCAGCTAGACCCGTAGTCTAGCACACAAGCTCTCAACATGTCCTCCGTAATCTGGTTGACTCTCTCGGTCCGTCCATCTGTCTCATGGATGAAAAGTGTGCTGAATTCCAGCCTCGCACTCCAAAGTTTCATGCAACCGCTTCCAAAACTTTGAGGTAAACTGCGTTCCTCTATCTCGACACGATTTTCCTCGGAACTCCATGCGATATACGATCCTGGTCATGTATATCTTGGCCAACTTAGCGCTGGTATAGGTAGTCTTCACGGAATGAAGTGAGCTACCTTGGTCAAACGATCAACCACTACCCAGATGGAATCATAACCTGAACGGGTCCCGGTAATCCTGTGATGAAATCCATTCCCGTTTCTCCCATTTCCAATCGGAATCGCAAAGGTTGAAGTAACCCTGCTGGCTTCGATGTTCGCCTTTACTCGCTGACAAACATCGATACGGCTACGTACTCGCAATATCCTTCTTCATACCCGTCCACCGTAAACTTTCCTTCAAATCCGTGTACATCTTGGTGTTGCCGGGTGAATCGAGTACGGTGAATCATGAGCCTCCAAGAATTAGCTTCCCGAGTTCGGGATCATTGGGTACATAAATACGATCCTTGAACCATATAGTTCCGTGTTCATCCTTACGGAATCCTTTAGCTTTTCCTTCATTCATCTTTTGCTTTATCTCATCAATTTCCTTGTCCGACTTACGGGCTTCACGAATCCTTTCGCCAAAGTGGACTGAACTTCCAGAGTTGCCACATATCCTCTCGAACTATCTCCACCGGAGATCTCTCGAGGTCATCGACTAACTCCGGGTAATCCTCCTGCTGTGAGAGTATTCACATAACTCTTACGGCTCAAAGCATCGGCTACAACATTAGCCTTACCTGGGTGGTAATGCAATCTCATGTCATAGTCCTTTAACAACTCTAGCCATCTCCTCTGCCTGAGGTTCAACTCTTTTTGCGTGAAGATATACTTCAAACTCTTGTGATCTGTAAACATCACAACGGTTTCCGGCGAGGAAATGTCTCTGTGTCTTGAGTGCATGCACTACGGCTGCTAACTCCAAATCATGTGTGGCATAATTCATCTCATGAGGTCGAGCTGTCCGGAGGCATAAGCTACAACTTTTCCTTCCTGCATTAGTACTCCTCCGAGTCCTTGACGAGAAGCGCCACAATAGACCTGGTATTCCTTGTGTATGTCCGCAAAATCAACACTGGGCAGTAACCAACCGTTTCTTCAATTCCTGAAAACTGGCTTCACAATCCTCGTCCAAACATACTTGGCTTCCTTCTTCAACAGCTCACCATGGGCTTGGCAATCTTCGAGAAGTTCTCAATGAACCTCCGATAATATCCTCGCGAGTCCGAGAAAACTGCGGATCTCCTTGATCGAGGTGGGTGATCGCCAATCGTGATCGATTCAACCTTGGCGGGATCAACGCTATTCCTTCTCCTGAAATAACATGTCCGAGGAATCCAACTTCCTTCAGCCAAAATTCACATTTGCTGAACTTGGCATACAATCGATGTTCTCAAGTTTCTCCGTAACTAGACGCAAATGTTCCTTATGCTCTTCCTCGCTCTTGGAGAAAATCAATATATCATCGATGAACACCACGACAAACTTGTCCAGATATTCCATAAACACCTTGTTCATCAAATTCATGAAGTATGCAGGAGCATTAGTCAATCCAAATGACATGACGGTATACTCATATAAACCATACCCGTAGTGAATGCTGTTTTGGGTATATCCTTTTCACGGATCTTCAATCGATGATACCCGATCAAGATCGATCTTAGAGAATACCTTGGCTCCAACTAGCTGATCAAACATATCATTAATCATCGGCAGAGGGTACTTGTTCTTGATGGTTACTTCGCTCAACGCACGATAATCCACAACCATCCTCAAGCTTCCATCCTTCTTCTCTACCAAAAGAACTGGGCTCCCCAAGGTGATGAGCTTGGTCGGATGTACCCTTTCTCCAATAACTCATTAATTTGATCCTTGATCTCTTTCAACTCATTCGGTGGCATCCGATAAGGTCTCTTGGATATTGGGGCTGTGCCGCAATAACTCGATCAGAAATTCAATGTCCTCGTCCGGTGGCATTCCGTAATTCCTCCGAAACACATCGGGAAAATCTTGCACCATCGGCACTTCCTCCTGAACAACTCCCGTGAGGGAATGCACCGATTCTTCATCCGGCTGTGCTGGCTACATACTTGATCCTCTTCGCCCGGGGTGGTGAGCAGAATAGACTTATGGCACGCCTATGTTCCTTCAAACTTCGTCAACCAATCCAAGCCTAGGATTACATCCAAGGTCCGGGTTTCCAACACTATGAGGTCTCAAGGGAAATTTATGGTTTCCGATGTTGAGGGTTGCATGACAGCCTAAACCTGCCATCATTTCTCCTCCGCGAACCGACGCGAAGGGGCTTCTAAGGGTTTTAGTGGGCAACCCGCATTTTTCCACAACTACCCTTGATATGAATGAATGCGCTGCACCGTAATCAAAGAGTACCAATACTGAACGTGAATTCAATAAAAACTTACCAACCATGGTGTCTGGCTGATCATAGACGTCCTCCACGTCAATGTGGTTCACCTGAGCACGAGGGAACGGATTGGGCTTCTTCGCTGAGCTTCCATTGCCGTTTCCATTCCTCCGCTTGGCCTCCGGCAGTCGGTGGCATAGTGCCTGTTTTCCGCACTTGAAACAGTGATGTGGCTCAGATCCTTCGGAGCCGGGGCAGAACGATGCTGATTGCCATTACCATTTCCATTGCCATTGCCATGGCCTGACTTGTTGTCCTGGCTGCGGTTGTTCCCATTTCCTCCATGGTTATGACCTCCATGGTTATGATGGGTGTGCCCTCCCGAGTATGGTGCATAACGGGCTTCGCCGAGCTCCCGAGTTGTGCTTCCCCGGCTGTACTTCCGCTATGCTTTCAATCTGCTGCTGCTTGCCTTCAAGTATGGTGGCCTTGTCTACCAGCTCCCGGTAGTTGTTGAAGGTAGCCACAATAAGCTGCATACTCAGCTCATCGTTGAGTCCTCGAGAAATTTCTCCCGCTTTATGCATCCGTGCCCACATCATCCGGGCCGTAGCGAGCTAGCTTGCTGAACTCATCCACGATCGTGCCACAAGACGGTTCTCTGGCGAAGTTGCGAAACTCACGCTTCTTCGCACTCATGGCTCCAAATGAAACATGAGCGGTGCGGAAAGCTGCTGAACTGATCCCACGTGATGGCACCGATGGGATAAGTGGCGTGTAGTTCTCCCACCAAGAAGCTGCAGGTCCATCAAGTTGATGCGCAGCAAGCGCACCTTTCTCGCATCGGTGCATCCAACAAAGTGATTAGCTCTCTTCCGACTTTATGGAGCCAATCATCACCACAATCGCTCAAGGCTACTAGAGAACACGGCGGATTTAGCCTCGTGAATCGAGTCAAGTTGTCCACAGGGGTGGTGGCGGTGGATTGTTGGTGTTGTTGTTCTAATTCGATGAGTAGTTGCATGAGGGCATTCTCGCTGCTGGAGCAGCTGGGTGAGCTCTGGCGGAAAAACGTGTCACGCCCTCGGAGGCATCCGTGTTTTGGAGTGGATGAGAAAATTAGAATAGAACAATGGTCTATGAGAAATAACACTACCCATATGAATGCACAATCATAAAACACACCAATCATTTATTCATTCCACTCAAGCATGGTTCAATCTCGATTACAAAAGCTCATGACTAATCGAAAAATATCGCCTAACTGATCGATTTAAAAAAGATAAAATGACATGGTGGTCGACTAAAAGTCTTCATCAATAATCCTTGCGCCCTCCGTGTGATGTCCTCTGTTGTGGCGCCTCCTCTTGCGGCTTCCTCCGGTGGAACTCCCTTCATAATCCTGATCATTACTCACGAGGGTCCATCATCTCCACTCGGAAAAAGGTCCTCTCCCAAGTCCATCTTTTCCTCTATCGCGCAAGCTTCATCTTCGTGTCGCCGATCGTCTCCATGAAGTCCGCGACTTCTTCCTCATGGTTAAGGAAGTCTGCGGTGCCTTCTCTTCCAGCCCAGTTCACGGAACAAAAGCCTCCTATGTGTCTTCGAAGTTACGAAGAGTCTGAATCTCCCGCTTCCGAGGAGACACTCCAAGTCCTCGACATAAGAGAGAATGGAGTCGCCCTCCACGGCACGGATGATATCTCCATTCCTTGCCTCGCGAGAAACCATGGCGAGGTCCGAGGGATCGAGCTCGCCCAGACTCCTCTCGGAGATGTCCAAGGGCACGATAGATCGCCATGTCCCTTCCGATGATCCAGTTGAAGTCGGTGAACTCAAAGTCAATAGGCTCCAGATGTCCTCCAAAGGTTCTCCCCGGATATGCACCTCAATCTCAGAAGCGGGTGTCCGCGGAAGTGCATTGGTTGGCTTCCGGTGATCGAGGGTAGAGCAATCTTCAGCTTCTTCACCATCTCGACCAGCTTCCGCCAAGGGCATCGCCTCATCGGGCTGGCAAAACTCCGTAGCAAACTGGGTGAACTCGACGCCATCTAGAATGTTGCAAATCGGAGAGGAGTTAGAAATGAATAGGGAGAATTACGGAATGATAAGGATATAAAGTAAATGGTCTCTTCCTATGGCTTTCCGATCCTAGGGGTTACGATCCCACGGTCAGCGCGGTGCTCGATACCATCTCAGAGCGACCTGACCCAAAATCGTCAAATCTCGTCGGTCTGCATTCATCCCAACATCATCTTTGGTACTCATAGTACATCGATGAAATAATCAAAGTTCAATCACACCTGAATTTATTACACGATTCTCATATAGAGTCTTTATTACAATAGAATAAATTCGCTCAAGGCCAACTCATGAGAAATAAACTACTAATGCTGCGAAGCGAGAAGATAAAGCGAGTCCATCCGACTCCAAAGGGCAATCGCCAAGCGCGAGCGTAGCCTCACCCCGATCGAATAAATCTCGCAACATAAAACGTTGCAGCCGTGTAGGTCAGCTTTTGAATAAGTGGCAAGTCATGAAGAATAACAATAATAAAATTACTAACACTATATGCATTTTGGCTGTGGGGCTCTAAGTTTCATCATTTTGCGAAAAGCCAATTTTCTCCTACTACAGTGGACTTGCTTGCAAATTACTACAAATTGTTGGTGGTTATTGAGATGGTTCCGCCAACCAATATCTCATTCCCAAATTATTAAGTCATAAACCCTCAAATTAATTCATTAGTTTTAGTGTTGAGATTTCGAATACTTCCAAGTTCCAGAGGCTCAAATTGTCCGTAATCGGGACACGGCTAATCGATTAGATCTTTAACTCTCGCAGAGGTTTGCGACTTTCCGCAAGAATCATTCCTCCTTTTAAGTCTTCGCACTTCATGGTGTTTGAAGACGGACGAATGAAACAGGTCTTCCAAAGAGTTCTTCCGCTACCGCCGTACCCATCCAATCCTACCGCTCTTCTACATCTCGTAGTACCGCCCAGCCAGCGCCACAACTAGGGTTGACCCAGCCAGAGCCCATAATGGCTTGCGGTTGCACGTAAGCTTCCGGTCAATGGGGCATCCATCCGCCTCTTCGTGGCTGGGTGAAGCTCCGCAAGATGTCATGGCACTTCTCCATGCATCCCGCCAACCACCTGGGTTCTCCAGGTGCCCACAACCGTCCTCCACCAAAGAGTGAATTTCAAGTCCATCTTGATCATTGTAGTTCATGGGGTTGTCATCATCATTGACTCTCACATCTTTCTTATGAATTTCACTCAACCAAAACCCGCTCACGAGCATAGCAAGGTAAACTACTTCATTCCGGGGTCATGGTAACAAGGGATTGGTTCATCCTACCACATGATACTACTCAAGATTAAATAACTTCAAAATTTCAACTACTGCATGCATGGTGGGTGGTATAATTCTAATGCACAAAATCATAGGTATTGAAAATAACATGATCAAGACTTGCCTTGCCGATGATCCTCGTAAGCTAAAGATTCAGAGTAGCAAGCTTCAGACTGAAACTCTACCGAGACAAACAATAACCACAATAAGCATATAGCATATCATCACTTAACACAATAGCAATAGCAACATAACACATCAAAACAAACAAAACAAAACCCAAAGGAAAACTCAAAGAAAATCCCATTCAAAGTTTTCCTACTTCAAGCAACAACTAAAATAGTTTTATATAACAAAAATTTCTCAACATAACCTAAGCATGAGTTTTTGTTAACTTAACAGAAAAGAATGCATTAAGCAAATAGGAGCAAAAAGAATTAACTTAAAATCTATTATGAAACTCCTATTAGGCCTAATTCAATTTCTATTAAGAAAATAAAATAAAACTTTTATTTATTATAAATAAAAGTTCATCCTATAAAGTGACAGAAACTATCCTAGAATAATCAATCACATGTTAAAAATAAATTTATTTACTAATTAAAATAATAGGAAAACAAGAGCTAGTTAATTAATTAGGATTAACAAGATTCTGCTTAAAACTATTTTTTATTAATCCTAAAATACCCAAATTAATTCCTATGGTTTGGCAATGTCAAAATAAAGTTGGGACAAAAGAATCATCCAAAATAATTTTTCTAACTCATGTTATAACAGATTTACTATTCTGACTAAAACTAAAATAAAGCAAATTTTAATTAATTTTAACATAGCTAAATATATTTTCTACAGAAACTATAGAAAATTTGTTAACCAACAAAAAAAGAATCACCTAATTAAACAGAATAAAAGATATGAATTTTTCAAATTTGGAACTATTCTGTTAAAACAGAAAATGAAAATAAAAGAAAAATGGCCTAATGGGCCTAACCTACGCACTGAGCGTAATATAAACTAAACGGGCCTAGGGTTAAACGAGTCGGGCCGGCTAAATAAAAAAAACCCTAACTAAATTTAAACCGCAACGAACCGGGCCGGTTTTATTTAAAAGACGATTCTTCGAGGTTCTAATCCTAGCCGCCGATAACGATCGGACGGGGGGGTGATCTCCGCGACTTCACCGGAGCTCGACGGGCGGGGGGCGGCGGTGGCGAAAAGGTTGGCCTCTCCGGTCGCCGGGAGGTCGGCGGAGGGCTCGCTGGCAAAGTGACGAGCTCGGGGTGGTCTGGTGGAGTCGGTGGAGGTCGGGAGGTCTAGGGCGACGGCGGCGATGAAAATGGCGGCGGTGGCTTTCGGTCTCCCATGAGCAGTGAGGGGAGGAATTAAAAGGGAGGGTATAATAGGGGGCCTCGGCCTTGGGCAGGAGGCGATCGGGAGGGGGCATCGGATCCCGGATCTCACGGATCCCGCGATCGATGGCGGTGGCGCTGCGCTGGGCGGGGGTTGAAGGAGGGTGGGGTCCACTGGCAGAGAGAGAGGAGGCGGCGGTCGGGCGACCGCTCAAGGGGTTTCAGGCGGGGAGAGGAGGCCGGCTCACTGGCTCATTGGGCTGGCTGGCTTTGGGCCGCCTGGTGGGCAAGGGCTGCTGGTTGGGCGATGCTTTGGCCGGGCGCCTAGGGGGGTTTTTTTTAAAAATTTATTTTTTTAATAAAAACAAAAACAGAGATAACTTATAAAATATAAATATTTTATATAGGACATATATATACCAAAATGATCAGGGGAATATTCCCTATCATTTGAACATTTTTCCAAAGGCAAAATCCAAACTTTATAAAAATTCATTTTTTCCAATATTCAAATAAATCCCAAATTTGAATTCAAAACTTTTGGCATTGTTTCCTCTGATATTTTTGGAGTGTCATGTTTGCTCCTCTCATACTTTTGCTCAAGTATTTATCAGGCATAGTTTTTGAAATGATTTCCACTTGCCATAGTTTGAATTCAAATTTGAAAACTCAAAACTCTTCTGAAACTTCAAATGGCATTCAAATTCAAACAGGATGCATAGATGCTTAGCTATAATTGTAAAACATTCCAAATAGGAAATTTGGGATGTTACATCATCCTCGTCTTCACTTGGTGTCTCCCTCCACTTGTATTCGGCGTTTAGCTTACCGGCCTGCTTGAAGACCCAGCATTCTCTATGGGTATGATTTGCAGGTTTATCGGAGGTACTGTGAATCTGACATAATTTGTCTAGAATCTTGTTGAGGCTGGACGGTCCATCTCTGTTGCCTTTGAAAGGCTTTTTCCGTTGACCGGGTCGAGAGCCCCTGAATCTGGCGTTTACCGCCGTGTCGTCTGGGCTATCTTCGTTATTTCGACGCTTGCTTTTACTGCATCGTAGTTTTCCATTACCATCCCTGACTTCAGATGTGCCTGGGTCGCTGGTGCTGCTACGGGCCAGCCAGCTATCTTCGCCCGCGCAAAAGCGGGTCATAAGGCTTGTTAGGGCTGCCATTGTCCTTGGTTTTTCTTGGCCGAGGTGTCTGGCGAGCCATTCATCTCGAACGCTATGTTTGAAAGCTGCTAAGGCTTCGGCGTCCGGGCAATCGACGATTTGGTTCTTCTTAGTGAGAAATTTGTTCCAAAGCTTTCGGGCTGACTCTCCGGGCTGTTGAATTATATGACTTAAATCGCTCAGATCCGGAGGTCGGACATAGGTCCCTTGAAAGTTAGCCCTAAAGCATCCTCAAGCTCCTCCCAACTTCCAATTGAATTTTCGAGGAGGCTCTTCACCAAAGGCCGAGCTGGTCCTTTCAGCTTGAGGGCAAGCATCGGATGGCTCGGAGATCGCCTCCATGAGCCATAGGGATGTGGAGGATGAAATCTCAATCCGCACCCGGGTCCGCTGTTCCGTCAGACGCCTCTATGTTCACGGGTTTGTATCCCTCTGGGAATTCGTGATCCAGCACCTCATCAGTGAAACAAAGGGGGTGCGCGGCACCTCTGCATTTGGATGTGTCATGACGTTCTGACGGTTGTAGTGTTCGGTTTTGATTATGCGCTGGAGCGCGCTTCCTAGATCCGTAGATGGATCTGGTCACGCCGGCTTTTTGATGCAAGTCCTCGCATGGATCATGTGTTGACTTATGTGCGGCCTCATTAGCTGCCCTATCGCAGCCACGTGGTGTTCGATCCGACGGGTCGGCCATTTTATTTTTCGGCTGTGTGGGATCTAAGGCCTCATCATCGAATTCAGGCAACAGCTTGCACTTTGGATAGCTCTCTGGGTGGCAACTACCACCATACTTTTCTTCAAAGGTCGAGCACTTTGTTCCATCTATCGTTGAGCGATTTCGCGCGCCTTAAGCCTTTGCTTCTTCTTCTTCGCATTCTCGCGGTGGCAATAAGCCTTCTACGGAGGTTCTCTTGTTCCAAGTGCCTTCCGGATGACGGTGCATCACCGTCCGGACTGTTTTCCTCTTCGAGAGAGGTTGATGAGCCTTATCCTCGGCGTCAACGTGATCGGACAGCGTCCGCATTATGTTCGCCGTCCGCTGGTTCACCCCGCCTATCGCTGGTCAATGTGGTCGCTGCTTCTCCGGAGTCGACCGGTGTTATTTTTCTGCGTTGTTATCGTTGTTTTTGTCGAGGCAGGATTTGAGCGGCACCACGCCTGCCGCTTTGGTTGCTTCTCGAGGGAGATATCCTTCGCTGCATCCTTCCGCTCCTCGTCATTGTTTTCTTTGGGTGTATCCACCATATATACATCGTGGTGATGAAGTGGTTGTCCAGGCCTCGTATGTGGTTCCTGTTCTTCTCCTGCATCGTCATCTATACCGTCGATGTCCTCAGAGTCAAAATCGAGCATGTCGGTTAAGTCGTCGACAGTGGCTATTAAGTGGGTGGTGGGTGGGGAACAAATTTCTTCATCGTCCGCATCCCATTCTGGTCGGACATAGTTCGGCCAAGGTTCTCCTGACAAGGAGAGAGACCTTAATGAATTTAGCACATCGCCAAAAGGCGAGTGCTGAAAGATATCCGCGGAGGTGAACTCCATGATCGGTGCCCAATCATATTCGAAAGGCATGGACGTAGGCGGTTCGGGGCCTGTGGTCGGGGATGAATCCGAGGATCCGGCGACATAGGTCTCATAGGAGGTGAAGTCAGTATTCGGCTCTATCGCCACTGAGTGTGTGAACTCCGAGGCGGGGTCCATCCACCAGTCCTCGGACGGCGTAATCGACTCCGGATCTAGGGCCGGAGTAGGCACAGTGTGATCTCTCGAACACCGTCCGCGGCAGAGCTAAGTCGTGTTTGCCGTGGATCTGGCGCGCGACTCGACATGTGCTCGAATCCGTCAAGGTCAAGTCTCCATGGATATCGGCAAGATAATTCTGTTTCCAAACCGACCGATGGCTGTGGGCGAGCACTCGATCTGTTCTAGATGGCCAAACGAGTTGGCTCGCGGCGCGGCCGCCGAACACGAAGATCTGCCCGGGAGGAAAACTCACCTGGATCACATCGCTGCCGATGATCAAGGGCCATCAAACCTTGTGGTGACGACAAAGGAACTCTCAATGAAAGCACCAATGTCGGTGTCAAACCGCGGATCTCGGTAGGGGGTCCCAACTATACGCCTAAGGCGGATGGTAACAGGAGGCGGGGACACGATGTTTACCTGTGTTCGCCCTCTCGATGGAGGTAATACCCTACTTCCTGCTTGATTGATCTTGATGATATGAGTATTACAATAGTTGATCTACCACGAGATCGTGGAGGCTAAACCCTAGAAGCTAGCCTATGGTATGATTGTTGTTGTCCTACGGACTAAACCCTCCGGTTTATATAGACACCGGAGGGGGCTAGGGTTACACAGAATCAGTTACAAGGGAGGAGATCTACATATCCGTATTGCCAAGCTTGCCTTCCACGCCAAGGAGAGTCCCATCCGGACATGGACGAAGTCTTCAATCTTGTATCTTCATAGTCCAACAGTTCGGACAAAGGATATAGTCCGGCTATCCGAGGACCCCTAATCCAGACTCCCTCGTGGTCGAATCGAGACTCAAGCCGGTCAGAAGGCCGCAGCTTAAAATGATAATGGCAAGTCAAATCACCGGCCCCACCTGTCCAGCAAAGAACTCACCACAAATCACACAGCCCCACGCTTGCGCAGCTTCACGCCTCATCTTCTCGCCTCTCGCCGAACCGACTAGGCGGAACTGCTCGCTTACCGTAAGGGAAAAGCCCCGCCTCTACTTTTAAATAGTACAATATACTAATTTTGTATCCATGGATTGCGCCATGGAGCAAAGCCTCAATAAAACAGCTGCACGCATGTACGGAGTATACAACACGCCCGTCGCGTCAAGCTCGCTGCCGCACCTCGCCTCCGAATGGAACGCGCCATATTGCGCTTGCACACATGTGGGACCGCAATTGAGAACCAACCATAGGCACACTCCCGCCCCGCAAGTCGGGTGAGTTAATAGAAGAGAGAGACGAGCGATAGTACTACTACGAAGTGTTGTAGGAGTACATACGCTGGTACTGGACGATCCTCGCAAGAGACTAAGATCAGTTCGTCCATGCATGTGACCAGACTCCAGCAGACACGCTGGATTGGCTATCGCTCTACATATCATGCAGCTGTGTTGTGTGGCTGTAGTTCGTGAGAAATCTAAAAAGGTTTCTTGTCATCTCGCAAAATTAGGTGTCATGTGCTTCTGACCATCGCGAGGGTTAAACAGCGACAACTGAGTTGGGCTAGTCATTGGGGGCACATGCACGAAGACTACTCGGCTGCCATCTAGGTCAAGCCAGCTATGTTAATTAGGACATCTATCGATGGACCCCTTTTCTATGGTTTTATCTTTAATTTGAGCTTTGATCCTTGTCTAGTTTGTCCGTCGGGATTCATCTTGTCTCCTTTGGGCAGTGAGGTTCTGATTTCTTGTCATGTGGCATTTTTTCGTGTGATATGTTATAATCCGGCGCTTCGGATCAAAATTACGACATCTGCGCCTCCGGGGCACGTGCATGAAGACTTCTCGACAGTCATTGCCGAGGTCAAGCCGGCTCCGATCGGTAAACAAAAGAAAACTAGTACTCCACTATATAGGCAGGAGCCTCCGCGCTTGCTTGCTAGTGTTGCTCTCTTCACACTGTCTCGTCCTCTCCAGATCTAAACAAGACAGCGGTGGCCACACACTCTCTCTCTCTCTACTCGCTGATGGTCACAGATCCAGCCGGATCCTCTCCACCGGGGAAGGTGAGAAGGTGCAACGTTCACGCGGTCATCCTCGGCGACGGCTCTTACCCACTGCCGGCGCGTCCCGATCAGCGTGCCTTGCCGTTCTCTCCCAAGCATCGCTGGCTTGGGAGGGCCTCCCACCACTTCTTCCTCGCTGTCATAGTGTGGGCAGATCCGGCTTCCCGCCGCCCACCTAGCGACAACTCGGCGACCCTCAGGTATAACTTCCTTCGAACCGCCTTGTTTATTTCCCGAGCTCCCGACGTCGCTGCATTTGTATCTTTTACTATTTCTCGTGCCCCTCGTAGATAGGATCGATCGGCTGTTCAAACCACCTAATTTTTACTGTTAAGAGGTAAAACTAGTTCATGCACTCGAATCTAGTAGTACTTGGTTCAAACAAGGAAGAAAGGGGTGGGGTGGGGAAGATTTGTTACCTGAATCTAGGACTTGGTCGAAAGAGGAAATAATGGGGTGAAAAGTAGCGTAGACCTGCTATCCAACTGGTCTCTAGGTCTAATAGGGAAATAAGGGGAACGCAGTACAAACTCAATATAAACCCGATCTATTGGTTGAAAAAGGAAAGAAAGTGGGGACTGGGGGACAAGTCAACAGAGTAAGTCCAGCACAAGATTTGCTAGCCTCACAAAGTATAAGGTGGCTATATAACGAACAAAAATGGGACCAACCCAGATATCCTCTTCTGATGTTTGTTGCCCCGAGCCACTCTTATGTAATGCAACTGGTAAAATGTAGTAGTCGCACTGTTAAAAGTAAGGACACATTAAACCAATGTTGTTTTCAATGTAATGCCTCCAGTAATATGAATCAATGGCACTTTTTTTCATGTCCTGCTAAATTTCCCATTAAGATAAGTTGCTTCTTTTTGTTAGAGATGCAACTGTCCTGGTCCGCCTACTCTCCAGGAGATTCACGACCAACCTTGATGTTGCTCAATTTTATTGCATCTAATGAAGAAGAATCTCTGTGGGTTTCGTTTTCTGATGGAAATGGAACCGGGGCTGGAGCCCTTTTCTTAAAAAAAGAAGAAGCGACTGCTAGCTCATGGGACATTGCTTCATTTTAGGTGAACTGCACCAAAAGGTCCCATGAATTGAATCATCCATGTTGGTGACTGGTGTCATCCCTTCTACGATGGCGTTGACTGCAGATATGGTTCCCATCACGAGGTATGTTCCTTTTTGGTCTGACCGTTTGCCAAAGATCCTGCATGTTGATCCTGCTCGTATGCTACTGTTTTGGCACTGCCATGATAAAGCAATAATGTTATTATTTTGCACCTTAATCTAGTGGCACTATTAATTTGAGGCAATGTTTTGGCACCGCTAGTGCCACTATTTTTTTTATATATCGGAAGAGGGGGTTCCCTCTGATTTCATTAAAGAAACCCAACCATAGAGAACCATTATCCGACAACATCTCAGTGTAAACGGGCAGTTATGCAACTACTACTAGAATGGATTGTGTACTAGCAGGAGACAAGTTCGCCACATAAGCTAGGCAGGTAGGGGGACGCAGCACCAGCTCGACCAAGTTTGGATTACAACCCAAATGCTACCACGTAAACATCGGGGAAGATAGGGACCGAAAGAGCCACCAAAGATCCCGCCTAAGCACCCCGGCCTTCATCCTTGTGACGGACAAGACACCTCGCTTGCCACCGCTCGACGCTAGTGTCACCGATAAAATGAAGTAATAATACAGTTAAAATAGAGCGAGTGTCCTCTATCATTTCATTTCCAATGTAGATAAAGAAAGTGCTTTCTTTGTTAATGTATGTTTCATCAACTAGTCCCATCATTAATGTTTAAGCGCTTCGCAAACTGGGGTGCTTAATTTTAGTTCATCTGCACAAAATAGAGATTTGAATGTCTCAAGGCCCTCCTTGTACTACCGCTGTACAATCGATGTTCATCAACGCGTAAGGTGTATCGGGAGACTTGGGACGATTTCAAGATGAGGCGTGGTGTACCAGATGAGGCGTCAGTAGGCCCATCTCGCCTCGCAGCATGGCATACTATGATACTGTCGCAATATTTTCTTCTATTTATTTTGCGTGTTTCATCAACTAGTGCCACTATAATGTAATCACGCTTTTTCATTATCTGTGCAAACAGGGTTATTGAGCTGCATTTTGGTGGAACTGCACAAATGTACGGATGGAACCTATGCAGAGTGTGAGGTGTGCCAAGTAAAAATTACCGACACCAACCATGCTCCATGCACGCATTGGCATCCACCACCACCAGTGGGATGTGTGGCGCTCTCTGTGGACGGATCTTTCTCGGCAGCAAATCCTCTAACCAAATACAAGTAGCTTATATTGGCAGTTTTCTAGGGAGTGCTCTTTTCTGAAAGAAGCACCAATCTATTTTTCTTTATTTGTACACGTTGTCGTAACTTTGACCCAAAGGTCCGAGCTCTTTAAGGGTGATTGGCGAGTACTCGGAGACTGATTGTAACCATGATTTTCATTAGATGTCACACGATTGTAAGCATGAGCAGGTGGAAGATTAGGTTAGTGCGAAGCTTACCTTAAACCCTACTGCCCTCGAAATCTCCCACTCATTGTCAAACCAAGTAAGGATCTCCTTCAACCTGGCTAACTTTGCCGTCGCCGGGCGGTGATCTCGCCTGATTCGGTGCTAGCTTTGGAAGATGGGAGGAGAGACGGTGGTCTTGCAATAGAGAAGAGGGAGAGGCGAGACGGTGGTTTTGGAATGGAAATGATGGAGAAGAGAGGAGGTGGTTTTGCAATGGAGAAGAGGGAGAGGCAACATGGTGGTTTTGGAATAGAGATGATGGAGAGGAGAGGAGGTGGTTTTGCAATGGGGAAGAGGGAGAGGAGCGTGCGGCAGCGATTTAGGATTGGATGAGAGGGCCACACGGATCGGATCAAAATCAAAATAAATTTACCCTTCAATTAAGAAAGCGACCCCACATTAACTAGTCTCCCTTTTATTCTGGGTCATAATTGACCATGATTTTCGCAAATAAAATATATGTTATACGTTGCAAAAATAATATAATTTGAAAGTACATTCAGATACAAACCAAACGATACAATTTTTGGTGACATGCATTCACATTTTGCTTGTCAAATACAGTATGTGGTCAAACTTTAACCCAAAATACGCAAACAAAAAATACTTCCAAGACCAGAGCCGCTCTTCCGCTCTTCTCCTCTTAAACCACCGTCGCTCCTCTCCTGTTCCAATCTAAATCCAGCGCCGCTCCTCTCCTCTTTCATTTCAAAACCACCGCCCCTCCTCTCCTTTTCCAATCCAAAACCAGCATCGCTCCTCTCCCGTTGAAAGATCGAGGATGTCGCCTAGAGGGGGGGTGAATAGGCGCTTTAAAATAATTACGGTTTAGGCTTGAACAAATGCAGAATAAACCTAGCGGTTAATTTGTCAAGCACAAAACCTACAACAACTAGGCTCACCTATGTGCACCAACAACTTATGCTAAGCAAGATAAGCAACTATGTGATAGCAAGATATATGACAAAGAACAATATGGCTATCACAAAGTAAAGTGCATAAGTAAAGGGGCTCGGGTAAGAGATAACCGAGGCACTCAGAGACGATGATGTATCCCGAAGTTCACACCTCATGGATGCTAATCTCAGTTTGGAGCAGTGTGGAGGCACAATGCTCCCCAAGAAGCCACTGGGGCCATCAGAATCTCCTCACGCCCAAGACAATGCAAGATGTCGTGATTCCACTAAGGGACCCTTGAGGGCGGTCATCGAACCCGCATAAATGGCGACCCTTGGGGCGGTCACCAACCCAGACACTTTGGAAACCCTTGGGGCGGTCACGGTACCGTCAAATTGCTCGGGCGATCTCCACAACCTAATTGGAGACCCCGACGCTTGCCCGGAGCTTCACACCACAATGATTGAGCTCCGAACACCACCAACCGTCTAGGGCGCCCAAGCACCCAAGAGGAACCAGCTCAAGGGTACCAAGCACCCAAGAGTAATAAGCTTCTCAACTTGTAACTTCCACATATCACCATGGAGAACTCAAACCGATGCACCAAATGCAACGGCAAGGGCACACGGAGTGCCCAAGTCCTTCTCTCTCAAATCCCACCGAAGCAACTAATGCTAGGGAGGAAAATGAGAGGAAGAACAAGAAGGAGAACACCAAGAACTCCAAGATCTAGATCCAAGGGGTTCCCCTCACTTAGAGGATAAAGTGATTGGTGGAAACGTGGATCTAGATCTCCTCTCTATTTTCCCTCAAAAACTAGCAAGAATCCATGGAGGGATTGAGAGTTAGCAAGCTCGGAGAAAGTCAACAATGGGGGAAGAACACGAGCTCAAGGGATAAGGTTCATTGGGGAAGAAGACCCCCTTTTATAGGAGGGGAAAATCCAACCGTTATGTGCTCAGCCCAAGACACGAAGCGGTACTACCGCTTCGGGCGGAAGAAGGTGGAAACGGAGCAACATAGCAAGAACCTTGGGGCGGTAGTATCAGTATATAAGCGGTACTATCGCTCACCCCAGCGGTACTATCGCTCACGAGTGGTACTACCGCCCATCGCTGCACATTATCGCCGCTGAACCCGACACGAGAAAACCACGCCTCGAGTCGAGGCGGTACTAATATGAACCGAGCCGATTACCGCTTATGGTTATGGGCGGTACTATCATGTGGGACAGCGGTACTACCGCTATGGTGATAAGCGGTATTGCCCGCCTGCCCAGTACTACTACATTGGCGCCATCCTAAAGCCACTACCGCGAAAACAAAGAATACTCCAAATAAAACCAGAACTGCCATAACTTCTGCAAATGAGCTCCGAATTGAGCAAACTCAAGCTTGTTTGACATAAGACAACGAGTAGCATCGAAAAGGAGTGACACCTCCAACAGAGAAGAACCGGCATACCCTCCAACATCGAAAACATCATAGAAGATGCATGTGAACTCCGTTTTCGATGAACTCGAGCTTGTCATAAAAATGACCATAAGCTCCAAATCTCACAAGGAGAAGAACCAAACAAGAACCAATAAAGATGATGCAAGGATGCAATGGTTTGAGCTCTCTACGAACGATACGATCAAGCAACTCATCGAGATCCCCCCTTGATAGTACGGCAATCGATCCTATAACCCGGTCTCCCACAACTACCGTGAGACTGGTAAAATAGAAAACCTATCAAGGGCAAACCTTTGCCTTGCACATGATCCACTTGAGCTAGATGATGACGATATTCTCCTCCTCAAGATGGACCACCTTTCTTGATTGCGTTGGCTTGATGAAGACTAGTAGATTGCTCCCCTATACTCCACTATGGGTGAGCCACTCTTCTGCACATCTTCACAAGTCCATTATCGCCACAATGGACGACAAGCTTCAAGCATATGATCTCTTCGTGATGATCCTACTTGAACTTGCACACCGCAACCTAACCCCACAAAGAACTCTCACGAAGACCATGGGTTAGTACACAAAGCGTAATTAACCATGCTTACCATACCATGGGATCGCTTGATCCCTCTCGGTACATCTTCTATGCTTTGTGTATTGATCAACTTGATTCATTCTTTGACTTAGTCTTGATCAACCTCTCACAAGACCAGTCTTTTAGGTAATTCCTTGAATAGCACCTTGGTCGACACAAACTCTCCTTGAAACCAACATATGTACTCCAAGAAAAGCCTATGGACAAAACCTTCAAATATAGCTCAAGGCAACCATTAGTCCATAGATATTGTCATCAATTACCAAAACCAAACATGGGGGCACCGCATGTTCTTTCACCCGTTCTAAACCAAAACCAGCGCTGCTCCTCTCCTCTTCCATTCAAAAACCACCGCCGGCGAGTGAAGGTGCTGTGGAGAAGTAGATCGATGGAGGAGTACAACCGATACGTGAGGATCGCAGATGGCGACCCTGTGAAGCTAGCTAGGATGTTGGAGATACAGTCTTGGTTTGACAACAAGGACCAACTAGCGGCGACGGCGACATCCATGGCCAAATATCTGTAACAGAGCGAAATGGCGGCGATACTCCTGGAGGGAGTCGCGCGGGAGTACATAGAGCTACTCCTCTGGGCCATGGAGCAAATAGATTCACTGAATCCGATCGTGAGGAAGTAGTGGTGGGAGTATCGATCCTAGATGGAGCATCCACCAGAGATTGAAGGATCGAGCATCTACAGGGTGCCGTTTGTGAGGGTGTCGTGCCAGAGCGAGCCGGTGGAGTCTTCGTCGACCGAACCCAACTGCAAGAGGAGAAAATAGTTGGTCTGTCGACAAGCTTCCCCGCCATCCTCTCCTCGCCGCTCACATCGTTCACGGGCGGCTGTCTCGCCGCCGAGGAATAGGAGGATCCTCTCGACCAATAGTCGGGCAGGTTATGAATTGTCAGGAGGAGCTTAGGGTTGTTAGTATTTGCAGGTTGTGAATTGTATTTTGTGTTGTGTATTTTGAGAGTACTTTCAGATATGAATGTCTTTTGAATTTCATATTTGCAGATTGAGCATATGAAGTATTTTATGAATTCTAGAGATCTATTTTAGCACTTAAAAATGTAGTTTCATAGGAGTATAAAAGTGCGCATAATGTGATTCTCAGAGAAGAAACGCAAGTTTCAGTTTCAGATAAGAAACTCCAAGTTCGGGCCAGATAAGAAACTCCAAGTTCGATTTCAGATAAGAAATCGCAACTTTCGTGAGGCTGAGCATTTATATTAACACGGTCTTTTCAAACAGTGTTAACATCATGCTGGAAGTTTTATTCATGGTCAAAACTGGAACTACCAGCCAGTTAACATCATACTGATCAACATTCATGCATAGCACATCTTCATATGATGCACAGTCAAAAATATATGCTATTTTCAAAATGCCCACACAATGTTGAGTGTGCGAAAAACAGAGAAAACGAGGGACGAAGTTTTGGCAAGTGTTGGACGTGGTGTGCGTAGATGACAATTGGGACCCACATGTCAATAAAGGCAGAGGCAAAAAAATTGGAGATATTTTCTCTCAAGACAGTGGAATCGAACCCCATGTAAACAAATTGCCGGGTAGTGTACTTTCGGTGATACGCTCCAACGTATCTATAATTTTGATTGTTCCATGCTATTATATATTCTGTTTTGGATGTTTAATGGGCTTATTTATACACTTTTATATTATTTTGGGACTAACCTATTAACTGGAGGCCCAGCCCAAATTGCTGTTTTTTGCCTATTTCAAAGTGTTTCGTGGAAAATAACTCTCCCGAAGGTTTCATTCTGTTTGGATTCCGCTTGATATTCCTTTTTGAGAAACTCTGAAATAGGCAAAAACAGCAATTCGGGCTTGGCCTCCGGTTAATAGGTTAGTCCCAAAAAATATAAAAGTGAATAATAAAGCCCAATAATGTCCAAAACAGAAGATAATATAGCATGGAGCAATCAAAAATTATAGATACGTTGGAGACGTATCAAGCATCCCCAAGCTTAATTCCTGCTCATCCTCGAGTAGGTAAATGATGAAAAAGATAATTTTTGATGTGGAATGCTACTTGGCATAATTTCAATGTAATTCTTTTTAATTGTGGTATGAATATTCAGATCCGAAAGATTCAAGATAAAAGTTCAATATTGACATAAAAATAATAATATTTCAAGCATACTAACTAAGCAATTATGTCCTCTCAAAATAACATGGCCAAAGAAAGCTTATCCCTACAAAATCATATAGTTTAGTCATGCTCCATTTTCGTCACACAAGAATGCTCTCATCATGCACAACCCTGATGACAAGCCAAGCAATTGTTTCATACTTTAGTAATCTCAAACTTATAAACCCTCACGCAATACATGAGCGCGGGCCATGGACATAGCACTATGGGTGGAATAGAATATGATGATGGGGGTTATGTGGAGAAGACAAAAAAGGAGAAAGTCTCACATCAACGAGGCTAATCAAGGAGCTATGGAGATGCCCATCGATTGATGTTAATGCAAGGAGTAGGGATTGCAATGCAACGGATGCACTAGAGCTATAAATGTAAGAAAGCTCAACAAAAGAAACTAAGTGGGTGTGCATCCAAATTGCTTGCTCACGAAGACCTAGGGCACTTAAGGAGGCCCATTGTTGGAATATACAAGCCAAGTTCTATAATGAAAAAATCCCACTAGTATATGAAAGTGACAAAACAAGAGACTCTCTATCATGAAGATTATGGTGCTACTTTGAAGCACAAGTGTGGTAAAGGATAGTAACATTGTCCCTTCTCTCTTTTTCTCTCATTTTTTTGGGCCTTCTCTTTTTTATGGCCTTTCTCTATTTTTTTATTCCTCACTTGGGACAATGCTCTAGAGAATGATGATCATCACACTTCTATTTATTTACAACTCAATGATTACAACTTGATACTAGAACAAAGTATGACTCTATATGAATGCCTCCGGCGGTGTACCGGGATATGCAATGAACCAAGAGTGACATGTATGAAAGAATTATGAATGGTGTCTTTTACACAAATACTATGTCAACTACATGATCATGCTAAGCAATATGACAATGATGAATGTGTCATGATAAACGGAATGGTGGAAAGTTGCATGGCAATATATCTCGGAATGGTTATGGAAATTCCATGATAGGTAGGTATGGTAGCTGTTTTGAGGAAGATATAATGATGTTTATGTGTGAAAGAGTGTATCATATCACGGGTTTGATGCACCGATGAAGTTTGCACCAACTCTCAATGTGAGAAAGGGCAATGCAGTGCATCAAGAGGCTAGCAATGATGGAAGGGTGAGAGTGCGTATAATCCATGGACTCAACATTAGTCATAAAGAACTCACATACTTATTGCAAAAACCTACAAGTCATCAAAAACCAAGCACTACGTGCATGCTCCTAGGGGGATAGGTTGGTAGGAAAAGACCATCGCTCGTCCCCGACCGCCACTCATAAGGAGGACAATCAAAGAACACCTCATGTTTCAAATTTGTTACATAACGTTTACCATACGTGCATGCTACGGGACTTGCAAACTTCAACACAAGTATTTCTCAAATTCACAACTACTCAACTAGCACGACTTTGATATTACTACCTCCATATCTCAAAACAATCATGAAGCATCAAACTTCTCTTAGTATTCAAAACACTCATAAGAAAGTTTTTACTATTCTAGAATACCTAGCATATTAGGATTATTTAAGAAAATTACCATGCTATTTAAGACTCTCAAAATAATCTAAGTGAAGCATGAGAGATTAAAAAGTTTCTATAAAACAAATCCACCACCGTGCTCTAAAAGATATAAGTGAAGTACTAGAGCAAAACTATATAACTCAAAAAATATAAGTGAAGCACAAAGAGTATTCTATAATTTCTGAATCATGTGTGTGTATCTCAAAAGGTGTGTACAGCAAGGATTATTGTGGTAAACTAAAAAGCAAAGACTCAAATCATACAAGACGCTCCAAGCAAAACACATATCATGTGGTGAATAAAAATATAGCTCCAAGTAAAGTTACCGGTGGAAGTAGACGAAAGAGGGGATGCCTTCCGGGGCATCCCCAAGCTTTGTCTTTTCGGTGTCCTTAGATTATCTTGGTGGTGCCATGGGCATACCAATATTAGGCTCTTGCCACTCCTTGTTCCATAATCCATCAAACTTTCACCCAAAACTTGAAAACTTCACAACACAAAACTTAACAGGAAATCTTGTGAGCTCCGTTAGCGAAAGAAAACAAAATACCACTTCAAGGTACTGTAATGAACACATTATTTATTTATATTGGTGTTAAACCTAGTGTATTCCAACTTCTCTATGGTTTATAAACTCTTTAACTAGCCATAGATTCATCAAAATAAGCAAACAACACACGAAAAACAGAATCTGTCAAAAACAGAACAGTCTGTAGTAATTTGTAACTAACGCAAACTTCTGGAACTCCAATAAATCAGCCAAAATAGGGCGACCTAGGAAATTTCTTTATTCATCAGTATAAATTGGAATCAGTATTTTATCACGTTCTGGTGATTTTTAACAATTGTTTTCGTGAACAGAAAGTTTCTGGAAATTTCTGCAAGATCAAATAACTATCATCCAAGAAGATCCTATAGGTTTAACTTGGCACAAACACTAATTAAAACATAAAAACACATATAACCAGAGGCTAGATCAAATATTTATTCTTAAATAGAAGCAAAAAGAAAAAAACTAAAAATAAAATTGGGTTGCCTCCCAACAAGCGCTATCGTTTAACGCCCCTAGCTAGGCATACAAGCAAGGATAGATCTAGGTATTGCCATCTTTGGTAGGAAATCCATAAGTGGCTCTCATGATAGATCCATATGGTAATTTTATTTTCTTCCTAGGGAAGTGTTCAATGCCTTTCTTTAATGGAAATTGGAATCTAATATTCCCTTCCTTCATATCAATAATTGCACCAATCGTTCTAAGGAAAGGTCTACCAAGAATAATAGGACATGAAGGATTGCAATCTATATCAAGAACAATAAAATCTACGGGCACATAATTCCTATTTGAAACAATAAGAACATCACTAATTCTTCCCATAGGTTTCTTAATAGTGGAATCCGCAAGGGGCAAATTTAAAGAGCAGTCATCAAAATCACAGAAACCTAGCAAATCACACAAAGTTTTTGGGATCGTGGAAACACTAGCACCCAAATCACACAAAGCATAGCATTCATGATCTTTAATATTAATTTTAATAGTAGGTTCCCACTCATCACAAAGTTTTCTAGGGATATAAACTTCCAACTCAAGCTTTTCTTCATAAGATTGCATCAAAGCATCAACGATATGTTTGGTAAAAGCTTTATTTTGAGTATAAGCATGAGGAGAAGTTAGCACGGATTGCAACAAGGAAATACAACCTATAAAAGAGCAGTTATCATAATTAAATTCCTTGAAATCCAAAATAGTGGGTTCATTAATATCTAGAGTTTTGTTTTCTTCAATCCCACTTTTATCAAATTTAGCATCAAGATCTAAATACTCCGAATTTTTGGAACGTCTTCTAGGTAAAGGTGGATCATATTCAGTCCCATCATTATCAAGATTCATATTGCAAAACAAAGATTTAATAGGGGACACATCAATAACTTTTAGATCTTCATCTTTATTTTCATAGAAATTTGAAGAACACGCTTTCATGAAGCAATCCTTCTTAGCACACATCCTAGCGGTTCTTTCTTTGCACTCATCAATGGAAATTCTCATGGCTTTGAGAGACTCATTGATATCATTCTTAGGAGGAATAGATCTAAGTTTTAAAGAATCAATATCAAGAGAAATTCTATCAACGTTCCTAGCCAATTCATCAACTTTAAGCAATTTTTCTTCAAGCAAGGCATTGAAATTCTTTTGCGAATTCATAAACTCTTTAACACTCGTCTAAAATTCAGAGGGCATCTTATTAAAATTTCCATAAGAATTGTTGTAGGAATTACCATAATTATTAGAGGAATTGCTAGGATAAGGCCTAGGATTAAAGTTACCTCTATACGCGTTGTTACCAAAATTATTCCTACCAACAAAATTCACATCCAAAGATTCATTATTATTCTCAATCAAAGTAGACAAAGGCTTATCATTAGGATCAGAAGAAACACTCTTAGTAGCAAATAATTTCATAAGTTCATCCATCTTTCCACTCAAAACATTAATTTCTTCTATCGCATGCACTTTTTATTAGTAGATCTTTCAAAGGTACCATTGAGAATAATTAACCATAATATTATCTAGGAGTTTAGTAGCTTCTCCTAAAGTGATTTCCATAAAAGTGCCTCCCGCGGCCGAATCTAAAAGATTTCTAGAAGCAAAACTCAATCCGGCATAAATTTTTTGTATAATCAACCACAAATTCAAACCATGTGTAGGGCAATTACGTATCTTTAATTTCATTCTCAACCACGCTTGTGCAACATGTTCCTGATCATGTTGCTTAAAATTCATAATGTCGTTTCTAAGAGAGATAATCTTAGCGGGAGGAAAATACTTAGAGATAAAAGCATCTTTGCACTTGTTCCAAGAATCAATACTATTTTTAGGCAAAGACGAAAACCAAGCTTTATCACGATCTCTAAGCGAAAAAGGAAATAGCTTCAATTTAACAATATCATTGTCCACATGTTTCTTCTTTTGCATATCACACAAATCAACGAAGCTATTTAGATGAGTAGCGGCATCTTCACTAGGAAGGCCGGCGAATTGATCTTTCTTGACAAGATTCAACAAAACAACATTGATTTCACAAGATTCAGTATCGGTAAGAGGAGCAATCGGAGTGCTAAGAAAATCATTATTGTTGGTATTTATAAAGTCACACAATTTGGTATTATCTTGAGCCATCGTGTCAAACAAGCAATCCAACACACAAGCAAACAAGAGACGGGCAAGAAGAGGCAAACGGAAAAGAGAGGGCGAATAAAACGACAAAGGTGAATTGGGGGAGAGGAAAACGAGAGGCAAATGGAAATTAATGTAATGCGGGAGATAAGGGTTTGTGATGGGTACTTGGTATGTTGACTTTTGCGTAGGCCTCCCCGACAACGGCGCTAGAAATCCTTCTTGCTACCTCTTGAGCAATGCGTTGGTTTTCCCTTGAAGAGGAAAGGGTGATGCAGCAAAGTAGCGTAAGTATTTCCCCCGGTTTTCGAGAACCAAGGTATCAATCCAGTAGGAGGCTACGCGCGAGTCCCTCGTACCTACACAAAACAAATAAATCCTCGCAACCAACGCGATAAGGGGTTGTCAATCCCTACACGGTCACTTACGAGAGTGAGATCTGATATATATGATAGGATAATATTTTTTGGTATTTTTATGGTAAAGATGCAAAGTAAAAAAGAAAAGGAAATAACTAAGTATTGGAAGATTAATATGATGAAGATAGACCCGGGGGCCATAGGTTTCACTAGTGGCTTATCTCAAGAGCATACGTATTTTATGGTGGGTGAACGAATTACTGTTGAGCAATTGACAGAATTGAGCATAGTTATGAGTATATCTAGGTATGATCATGTATATAGGCATCACGTCCGAGACAAGTAGACCGACTCCTACCTGCATCTACTACTATTACTCCACACATCGACCGCTATCCAGCATGCATCTAGAGTATTAAGTTCATAAGAACAGAGTAACGTCTTAAGCAAGATGACATGATGTAGAGGGATAAATTCATGCAATATGATAAAAACCCCATCTTTTTATCCTCGATGGCAACAATACAATACGTGCCTTGCTGCCCCTACTGTCATTGGGAAAGGACACAGCAAATTTGAACCCAAAGCTAAGCACTTCTCCCATTGCAAGAAAGATCAATCTAGTAGGCCAAACCAAACTGATAATTCGAAGAGACTTGCAAAGATAACCAATCATACATAAAAGAATTCAGAGAAGATTCAAATATTGTTCATAGATAAACTTGATCATAAACCCACAATTCATCGGTCTCAACAAACACACCGCAAAAGAAGATTACATCGAATAGATCTCCATGAGAGAGGGGGAGAACATTGTATTGAGATCCAAAAAGAGAGAAGAAGCCATCTAGCTAATAACTATGGACCCAAGGTCGAGGTAAACTACTCACACTTCATCGGAGGGGCTATGGTGTTGATGTAGAAGCCTCCATGATCGATTCCCCTTCGGTGGAGCTCCTAATAGGCCCCAAGATGGGATCTCGTGGGTGCAGAAGGTTGCGGCGGTGGAATTAGGTTTTGGCCCAGATTCGATCGCTTGGGGATACGTAGGTATAAATAGGAGGAAGGAGTACGTAGGTGGAGCAACAGGGGGCCCACGAGGGTGGAGGGCGCGCCCTAGAGGGGTAGGCGCCCCCCCCCCCTACCTCGTGGCTTCCTCGAAGCTTCCTTGACTTAGGGTCCAAGTCTCTTGGATCATGTTCGTTCCAAAAATCACGTTCCCGAAGGTTTCATTCTGTTTGGACTCCGTTTGATATTCCTTTTTTGCAAAACTCTGAAATAGGCAAAAAAACAGCAATTCTGGGCTGGGCCTCCGGTTAATAGGTTAGTCCCAAAAATAATATAAAAGTGAATAATAAAGCCCAATAATGTCCAAAATAGAAGATAATATAGCATGGAGCAATCAAAAATTATAGATACGTTGGAGACGTATCAGCCACTAGGCTAGTTCAGTTGTTTCGTTACTAACAAGGCACTTCCTCAGGTGGTCGGATCTCCTCCTACGCCTTTGTGCGCCGCCGGCCGCCATTCTGCCGTTGCCAGAACATGCTGAACAAACGAGAGGAATCTGGAGAGGATCTGACGTGGAGAGGCGGATCGGGACCCACCTGTGTCTATGGTCGTGACGCAAGCAAGTGCCTCATCGAAAAAATACTTCCTCCTAATGCTATACTGACGTTGGGGCCCACGAGTTTGTCAACATAGTTACATTTTTTTAGGTGCTTCAACGTAGTTACTATAGGAGATAAATTCACAACGATGCCGAGGAGCTGGCAGGTATCATTTATTATCACTAGGGCAGCAAGTATCAGCTGGGTTTTGGGTTGCCCCGTCTAGACTTTCTTTTTTAACATGCGCAGCCCATGACCTCAGATGGAGGTCCATAGGCATGTTTGTATTTTCTTGAGGGCCGTAATGTATCGACCGGGCTATGGACCTCCCATCCGAGGTTTTATTTTTCCTGAAACATCGGTAGCCCAATTTATGTATTTTTTTTGAAGAAAACGCAGAGGTCTGTTCTATTTTTCTATATAAGAATAGGAACGCCTGGTCCAACTTATGTTTCCCTTCTAACTATATTATATATATTTAATTTTTTATATGTTATTATATATTGTTGTTATTGTCATCATATATTTAACAGATACTTACATATGTAAGAAAACAATATCCCACATCTTATTAACTTATAAAAATTATTTCTTTATAATAAAATCCTGGATTTTTTTACAACTAAAATCCTGGTGATTGTGTACAAAAGCTTGGTAAGATTTAAGGACCAATGTAATAATAAATCACTTATTTTATATATATATATATATATATATATATATATATATATATATATATATATATATATATATATATATATATAAATGCTCAGCCCTATTTATTTTTTGATAACATTGCTGCGCCCACCCCAACATTATAATTAGAATCAGCCCAGCAAAATGTTGTATTTCGAGAAAGTGCAAATAGCCTGTAATTTTTTAGGAAAAACATAAATGGGCCGCATGGACGCTACATTATTTGTTCACCTAGCCCAGCTAATGAACTGTAATTCAAAAAACAGAGATCAAATGGACTGTAAATTCTACCCTGCAAAAAAAGACTGTAAATTCTGAAAAAATGGGTTGAATACATGCCACGTTTTTGGAGGCTGAAATGTGGGCCAATAGGTCGAAGCCAATGCAAGTCGTTGTTAACTTAGTCAACAAATGATTCTGACATCGTTAGCCGTTGGATTTACATCCAACGACCGGCATCCATCTTCAATCTCTCGTCTTCTTCCTCCAGTGCCGTCGGGACCACCTGCTCCCGCCTCCTGCTGCTAGCAGCTCTGCTTAGCACGCTTCGCTGTGAAGCGCTACTCCACTGTTGACCAGGCCATCCCTCCACCCCTCCACACTTTCTGTCTTCTCCACCGACCGCCGAACCACACCGCACCAGAACCAGTTAACCCTCGTACACCTCTCAGTCTGCGGCTCTACTCCCGCGTCTTCCCATCTCCGGTTTGTTGTTGTACGGGGCCTCGCCGTCGTCCACCACCTTGGATGCGCTCGGCGCGAAGTGGTCAACATGGTCAACGAACGACACCATCAGAAGTAGACTGTGCGTGGAGAGGCTGACAACTGGGTCCACGGCCGCACGCAAGGAAATGCCTTCTTATTACGCGCAAAATAATGATTCCTCTGTTGGGGAACGTAGCAGAAATTCAAAATTTTCCTATGTGTCACCAAGATCTATCTATGGAGAAACTAGCAACGAGGGAAGGAGAGTGCATCTACATACCCTTGTAGATCGCTAAGCGGAAGCGTTCAAGTGAACGGGGTTGATGGAGTCGTACTCGTCGTGATTCAAATCACCGGAGATCCTAGTGCCGAACGGACGGCACCTCCGCGCTCAACACACGTGACAGCCCGGTGACGCCTCCCATGCCTTGATCCAGCAAGGAGAGAGGGAGAGGTTGAGGAAGACTCCATCCAGCAGCAACACAACGGCGTGGTGGTGGTGGAGGGCGTGGCATCCCAGCAGGCTTCGCCAAGCACCAAGGGAGAGGAGGAGGAGGGAGGCAGGGCTGCACCAAGAGGAGAGGTTCTCATGTGCTGGGCAGCCCAAAACCTCAAGTATATATAGGGGGAAAGGGGGGCTGCGCCCCCTTTAGAGTTTCCCACCCCAAGGGGTGCGGTCAGCCCTAGATGGGACTTGGGGGGCGGCCAAGAGGGAGAGGAGTGCCTCCCAAGTCAAGTGGAGGCCCTCCCCCTTAGGGTTTCCCCCCTCCCATGCGCATGGGCCTTGGGGGGGCTGGTGCCCCTGGCCCATTAAGGCTAGGCGCCCCTCACAGCCCATGCTACTGTATCGGACGTGGTGGAACAATTTCCGGACCTCCGGACCTCCGAATCCTCCGAACCTTCGAAGCTTCCCGATACAATACCGAAAAACCCAAACTTTTTCCGGAACCCAACAACAACTTTCCATATATAAATCTTTACCTCCGGACCATTCCGAACTCCTCGTGACGTCCGGGATCTCATCCGGACTCAACAACATTCGTAACCACATACAAACTTCCTTTATAACCCTAGCGCCATCGAACCTTATGTGTAGACCCTACGGGTTCGGGAGACATGTAGACATGACCGAGACGTTCTCCGTCAATAACCAACAGCGGATCTGGATACCCATGTTGGCTCCACATGTTCCACGATGATCTCATCGGATGAACCACGATGTCAAGGACTCAATCGATCCCGTATACAATTCCCTTTGTCTAGCGGTATTGTACTTGCCCGAGATTCGATCGCCGGTATCCTATACCTTGTTCAATCTCGCTACCGCAAGTCTCTTTACTCGTTCCGTAACACATCATCTCGTGATCAAACCCTTGGTCACATTGTGCACATTATGATGATGTCCTACCGAGTGGGCCCAGAGATACCTCTCCGCTTTACGGAGTGACAAATCCAGTCTCGATTCGTGCCAACCCAATGACACTTTCGGAGATACCGTAGTGCACCTTTATAGCCACCCGATTACGCCAGACGTTTGGTACACCCAAAGCATTCCTACGGTATCCGGAGTTGCACAATCTCATGGTCTAAGGAAATGATACTTGACATTAGAAAAGCTTTAGCATACTAACTACGATCTTTGTGCTAGGCTTAGGATTGGGTCTTGTCCATCACATCATTCTACTAATGATGTGATCCCGTTATCAATGACATCCAATGTCCATGGTTAGGAAACCGTAACCATCTATTGATCAACGAGCTAGCCAATAGAGGCTTGCTAGGGACATGGTGTTGTCTATGTATCCACACATGTATTTGAGTTTCCTATCAATACAATTATAGCATGGATAATAAACGATTATCATGAACAAGGAAATATAATAATAACTAATTTATTATTGCCTCTAGGGCATATTTCCAACAGTCTCCCACTTGCACTAGAGTCAATAATCTAGTTCACATCGTCATGTGATTAACATCGATAGGTCACATCGCCATGTGACCAACACCCAAAGAGTTTACTAGTGTCGTAAACTAGTTCACATCATCATGTGATTTAGACTCAATGAGTTCGAGGTTTGATCATGTTTTGCTTGTGAGAGAGGTTTTAGTCAACGGTTTTAGTCAACCGGTCCGAACCTTTCAGATCCGTGTGTGCTTTGCAATTCTCTATGTCATATTGTAAATGCTGCTTCCACGCCCACTTGGATCTATTCCAAATGGTTGCTCCACTATACGATCCGGTTTGCTACTCGAGTCACTCGGATAGGTGTTAAAGCTTGCATCGACGTAACCCTTTACGCCGAACTCTTTATCACCTCCATAATCGAGAAACATGTCCTTATTTACTCCAAGGACAATTTTGATCGCTGTCCAATGATCCATTCTGGATCATTCTTGTACCCTTGACCGACTCATGGCAAGGCACACTTCCGGTGCGGTACACAACATAGCATACTATAGAGCCTATGTCTGAAGCATAGGGGACGACCTTCGTCCTTTCTCTCTTTTCTGCCGTGGTCGAGCTTTTAACTCTTAATTCCATACCTTACAACTCAGGCAAGAACTCCTTCTTTGATCGATCCATCTCGAACACTTTCAAGATTATGTCAAGGTATGTGCTCATTTGAAAGTACCATTAAGCGGTTTTGATCTATCCCTATAGATCTTGATGCTCAATGTTCAAGTAGCTTAATACAGGTTTTCACTTGAAAAACACTTTTCAAATAACCCTATATGCTTTCCGAAATTCTACATCATTTCGATCAACAATATGTCAACAACATATACTCATAAAAATTTATAGTGCTCCCACTCACTTCTTTGGAAATACAAGTTTCTCATAAACTTTGTATAAACCCAAAATCTTTGATCATCACATCAAAGCGCACATTCCAACTCCGAGATGCTTACTCCGGTCCTTAGAAGGATCGCTGGTGCTAGCATACCTTTTAGCATCCTTAGGATCGACAAAACTTTCGATTGCATCACATACAACCTTTCCTTACGAAAACCGGTAAGGATACTCATTTTGACATCCATCCGCCAGATTTCATAAATGCAGCTTATGCTAACATGATTCCGACGGACTTAAGCATCGCTACGGATGAGAAAATCTCATCGTAGTTAACTCCTTGAACTTGTGAAAACTCTTCGCCACAAGTCGAGCTTCATAGACGGTGACATTACCGCCCACGTCCGTCTTCTTCTTAAAGATCCATTCATCTCAATGGCTTGCCGATCATCGGCAAGTCCACCAAAGTCCATGCTTTGTTTCGATACATGGATCCTATCTCGGATTTCATGGCTTCTAACCATTTGTCGGAATTTGGGCCCACCATTGCTTCTCCATAGCTCGCAGGTTCATTGTTGTCTAGCAACATGACCTTCAAGACAGTGATTGCGTACCACTCAAGTAGTACGCATCCTTGTCACCCCACGAGGTACGCCGGTGACTTGATCCAAACTTCATGATCACTATCATAAGCTTCTACTTCAATTGGTGTATGTGCCACGGAATAACTTCCCGTGCCCTGCTACACACTAGTTGAAGTGACGGTTCAATAACCTCATCAAGTCTCCACCATCCTCCCACTCAACTTTTCGAGACAAACTTTTCCTCGAGAAAGGACCCGATTCAAGAAACAATCCCAATTGCTTTCGAATCTGAATTAGGAGGTATACCCAACCGTTTTGGGTGTCCTATGAAGATGCATTTTATTCGCTTTGGGTTCGAGCTTATCAACTGAAACTTTTTCATATAAGCGCCATAGCCCCAAACCTTTAAGAAATGACAGCTTAGGTTTCTCTAAACCATAGTTCATACGGTGTCATCTCAACGGAATTACGAGTGCCCTATTTAAAGTGAATGTGGTTGTCTCTAATGCCTAACCCATGAAAGATAGTGGTAATTCGATAAGAGACATCAAGGTACGCACCATATCCAATAGGGTGCAACTATGATGTTCGACACACCATCACACTATGGTGTTCCAGCGGTATTAATTGTGAAACAATTTGCACAATGTCTTAATTGTGTGCCAAAACTCAGAACTCAGATATTCATCTCTATGATCATATCATAGATATTCTATCCTCTTGTCACGAAGATCTTAAACTTCACTCTCAAATTACTTGAACCATTCAATAATTCAGACTTGTGTTTCATCAAGTAAATATACTCAATATCTACTCGAATCATCTCGTGAAGTAAGAACATAACGATATTCATTTGATGCATCAAGACTCATTGGACTGCACACATCAAAATGTGTTACTTCCAACAAGTTGCTATCTTGTTCCATCTTATCTGAAACCGAGGCTTTTGGTCATCTTGCCCATGTGGTATGATTTGCATGTCTCAAGTGATTCAAAATCAAGTGAGTCCAAACGATCCATCTGCATGGAGTTTCTTCATGTGTATACACCAATAGACATGGTTCGCATGTCTCAAACTTTTCAAAAACGAGTGAGTCCAAAGATCCATCAACATGGAGCTTCTTCATGCGTTTTATGACTTACATGGCAGTGCCAAAAGTAAGTGGTACTATCATTACTATCTTATATCTTTTGGCATGAAAATGTGTATCACTACAATCGAGATTCAATAAACCATTCTTTTAGGTGCAAGACCATTGAAGGTATTATTCAAATAAATAGAGTAACCATTATTCTCCTTAAATGAATAATCAGATTGCGATAGACATAATCCAATCATGTCTATGCTCAACGCAAACACCAAATAACAATTATTTAGGTTTAACATCAATCTCGATGGTAGAGGGAGCGTGCGATGCTTGATCACATCAACCTTGGAAACACTTCCAACATATATCGTCACTCACCTTTAGCTAGTCTCCGCTTATTCCGTAGCTTTTATTTCGAGTTACTAACACTTAGCAACCGAACGGTATCTAATACCTCGGTGCTACTAGGAGTGCTAGTAAAGTACACATTAACATAATGCATATCCAATATACTTCTATCGACCTTGCCAGCCTTCTCATCTACCAAGTATCTAGGGTAATTCTGCCCAATGGCTGTTCCCTTATTACGAAGCACTTAGTCTCGGTTTGGGTTCAACCTTGGGTTTCTTCATCGGAGCAGCAACTGATTTGCCGCTTCATGAAGTGTCCCTTCTTGCCCTTGCCCTTCTTGAACCTAGTGGTTTCATCAACCATCAACAATTGATGCTCCTTCTTGATTTCTACTTTCGCGATGTCAAACAACGCGGATACCTCAAGGATCATCATCTCTATCCTTGATATGTTATAGTTCATCACGAAGCTCTAGCAGCTTGGTGGAAATGACTTTGGAGAAACATCACTATCTCATCTGGAAGATCAACTCCCACTCGGTTCAAGTGATTGTTGCACTTCAGACAATCTGAGCACAAGCTCAACGATTGAGCTTTTCTCCCTTAGTTTGCAGGCTAAGACAATCGTCGGAGGTCTTATACCTCTTGACATGGGCACGAGCCTGAAATCCCAATTTCAGCCTTCGAAACATCTCATATGTTCCGCGATGTTTCGAAAAACGTCTTCGGTGCCTCAACTCTAAACCGTTTAACTGAACTATCACGTAGTTATCAAAACGTGTATGACCGATGTTCGTAACATCCACAAACGACGTTTGGGGTTCAGACATCGAGCGGTGCATTAAGGACATAAGCTTTCATCGTGTCGCATAATCGCCATCTTCAACTTTCAACTATATTTTCTCTAGGAACATATCTAAACAGTGGAACTAAAGCGCGAGCTCACGACATAATTTGCAAAGATCTTTTGACTATGTTCAGGATAATTAAGTTCATCTTATGAACTCCCACTCAGATAGACATCCCTCTGGTCATCTAAGTGATTACATGATCCGAGTCAACTAGGTCGTGTCCGATCATCATGTGAGACGGACTAGTCATCATCTGTGAACATCTTCATGTTGATCGTATCTACTATACGACTCATGCTCGACCTTTCGGTCTCCGTGTTCCGAGGCCATGTCCGCACATGCTAGGCTCGTCAAGTTAACCCCAAGTGTTTTTTTTGTGTAAATCTGTCTTACACCCGTTGTATGTGAACGTAAGAATCCATCACACCCGATCATCACGTGGTGCTTAGAAGTTTATTTAACTGTAGCAACGGTGCACGATCGGGGAGAACACTTCTTGAAATTTTGTAAGGGATCATCTTATTTACTACCGTCGCTTCTAAGTAAACAAGATGCATAAACATAATAAACATCACATGCAATTATATAGTAGTGACATGATATGGCCAATATCATATAGCTCCATTGATCTCCATCTTCGGGCTCCATGATCATCATCGTCACGGCATGACACCATGATCTCCATCATCATGATCTCCATCATCGTGTCTTCATGAAGTTGTCTCGCCAACTATTACTTCTACTACTATGGCTACCGTTAGCAATAAAGTAAAGTAATTACACGGCGTTGTTTAATGACACGCAAGTCATACAATAAATAAAGACAACTCCTATGGCTCCTGCCGGTTGTCATACTCATCGACATGCAAGTCGTGAATCCTATTACAAGAACATGATCAATCTCATACATCACATATCATTCATCACATTCTTCTTGGCCATATCACATCACATAGCATACCCTGCAAAAACAAGTTAGACGTCCTCTAATTGTTGTTTGCATGTTTTACGTGGCTGCTATGGGTTTCTAGCAAGAACGTTTACCTATGCAAAACCACAACGTGATATGCCAATTGCTATTTACCCTTCATAAGGACCCTTTTCATCGAATCCGTTCGACTAAAGTGGAGAGATCGGCACCCGCTAGCCACCTTATGCACCAAGTGCATGTCACCGGTGGAACCTGTCTCACGAAGAGTACGTAAGGTCGGTCCGGCCGCTTCATCCCACAATACCGTCAAACAAGATTGGACTAGTAACGGTAAGCATATTGAACAAAATCAACGCCCACAACTACTTTGTGTTCTACTGCAAAGAATCTACGCAATAGACCTAGCTCATGATGCCTTTGCTGGGGAACGAGCAGAAATTCAAAATTTTCCACGTGTCACCAAGATCTATCTATGGAGAAACTAGCAACGAGGGAAGGAGAGTGCATCTACATACCCTTGTAGATCGCTAAGCAGAAGCATTCAAGTGAACGGGGTTGATGGAGTCGTACTCGTCGTGATTCAAATCACCGGAGATCCTAGTGCCGAACGGACGACACCTCCGCGTTCAACACACGTACAGCCCGGTGACGTCTCCCATGCCTTGATCCAGCAAGGAGAGAGGGAGAGGTTGAGGAAGACTCCATCCAGCAGCAACACAACGGCGTGGTGGTGGTGGAGGCGTGGCATCCCGCAGGCTTCGCCAAGCACCAAGGGAGAGGAGGAGGAGGAGGGCGGGGCTGCACCAAGAGGAGAGGTTCTCATGTCTGTTGGGCAGCCCAAAACCTCAAGTATATATAGGGGGAAAGGGGGGCTGCGCCCCCTTTAGGGTTTCCCACCCCAAGGGGTGTGGCCAGCCCTAGATGGGACTTGGGGGGCGGCCAAGAGGGAGAGGAGTGCCTCCCAAGTCAAGTGGAGGCCCTCCCCCTTAGGGTTTCCCCCCTCCCATGCGCATGGGCCTTGGGGGCTGGTGCCCTGGCCCATTAAGGCTAGGGCGCCCTCACAGCCCATGCTACTGACGGACGTGGTGGAACAATTTCCGACCTCCGGACCCTCCGAATCCTCCGAACCTTCCGAAGCTTCCGGTACAATACCGAAAAACCCAAACTTTTTCCTAACCCGAACAACAACTTTCCATATATAAATCTTTACCTCCGGACCATTCCGAACTCCTCGTGACGTCCGGGATCTCATCCGGACTCCGTTCGTAACCACATACAAACTTCCTTTATAACCCTAGCGCCATCGAACCTTATGTGTAGACCCTACGGGTTCGGGAGACATGTAGACATGACCGAGACGTTTCTCGGTCAATAACCAACAGCGGGATCTGGATACCCATGTTGGCTCCTACATGTTCCACGATGATCTCATCGGATGAACCACGATGTCAAGGACTCAATCGATCCGTATACAATTCCCTTTGTCTAGCGGTATTGTACTTGCCCGAGATTCGATCGTCGGTATCCTATACCTTGTTCAATCTCGTTACGGCAAGTCTCTTTACTCGCTCCGTAACACATCATCTCATGATCAACCCCTTGGTCACATTGTGCACATTATGATGATGTCCTACCGAGTGGGCCCAGAGATACCTCTTCGCTTACACGGAGTGACAAATCCAGCCTCGATTCGTGCCAACCCAATGACACTTTCGGAGATACCGTAGTGCACCTTTATAGCCACCCGATTCGTTGTGACGTTTGGTACACCCAAAGCATTCCTATGGTATCCGGAGTTGCACAATCTCATGGTCTAAGGAAATGATACTTGACATTAGAAAAGCTTTAGCATACTAACTACGATCTTTGTGCTAGGCTTAGGATTGTCTTGTCCATCACATCATTCTACTAATGATGTGATCCCGTTATCAATGACATCCAATGTCCATGGTTAGGAAACCGTAACCATCTATTGATCAACGAGCTAGCCAATAGAGGCTTGCTAGGGACATGGTGTTGTCTATGTATCCACACATGTATTTGAGTTTCCTATCAATACAATTATAGCATGGATAATAAACGATTATCATGAACAAGGAAATATAATAATAACTAATTTATTATTGCCTCTAGGGCATATTTCCAACATCCTCCACCTGACAGCTGGGACCCACCGGAAGGGCCTCTGTATTTCACGAAAAAAACGTTCCCAACGCTAACAGGTCGGACCCACCAGCTATATTTCGCACGCAAGGAAGTGCCTCCTTATTACGCACAAAAAATGAATACCCTCCTGCTAGCTGGGACCCACAATAGTGGGAGGCTGACTTGTGGGCCAACTAAGTTGACGGGGACAGAGGGCTTTGTCAACTTAGTCAATATGAACGATTCTAGCTCCAGTGACCGTATGATGTCCATCCAACGGCCGTAGTGCTTCTTCAACCTCTGGTTTTCTTGCTCCGGCTACCAAAGCAGCGCCGATCGTGTTTTGTGCTCCTGCCTCCCGTGGTCGGCTGCGATGTCATGGAGGCCTCACCGCCTCTACTACTCCCACCGCTGGCCAAGCCATCCTCTACTCACCCACACCCCCGTTATTCTGCGGCGACGACAAATTTCACACCACAAACAACCGTTGAACCTCATACTCCTCACGCTGGGCATCCATCGCCGCGTCTTCCCGGCTCCGTCGTCCCCTTCCTAGGCCTCGCCGTTGTCCACCGCCCTGGTGCTCTCGGCGCTGCGTGGTTAATATGGTCAAGGAACGGCTTCCATCGACGTGGATCAGACGTGGAGAGGCTGGCAGCTGGGTCCACGACCGTAGCAAGGAAGTGCCTCCTTATTACGCGGAAAATAATGATTCCTCCACCTGACAGCAGGGACCCACCGGACGGGCAACCGTATTTCGCGAAAAAAATGTTTCCCCCTGACTACTGGGACCTACCAGCGACATCTTCGCACGCAAGGAAGTGCGTCCGGGCAAAAAAAAACGATTCACCCCCCTGACTGCTGGGACCCACCAGCTACATCTTCGCACGCAAGGAAGTGCCTAACAGTCCGGACCCACCTGGTCGAAGCGTACGTAGCGTTGTCATTCTTTTCACGAACGTGTACGTACATATTGGTCGATGTAGAGGCGCGCACGTGTCATAGTAGAGGCGCGCACGTAGCATGTACACATACGTACAGCGGCCAGGGTGCAAGAAAGTAAATACGGCCACGTACGTACACACGGGCGGGGTCTCGAACGCCTACTCACGCGTACGTACGGCCAGGGCTCGTGTACATGGCTGGGTCGAACGGAGAAACTGCGTCGTCGTCGTGTTCATGGGGAGGCAACGGAATGCGTCGTGTTCATCGGGAGGCAACAAAATGCGTGGGAGCCAACTGGCTTGGACGGAACAGCCGATGGAAACGAGGCCTGGCGTACCGCAGAACGGAGGAAACGGCCTTGTGTTCGACCGACCATGTTTGAAACGGGATCCTGTTAATCGGGAGGGGTCTGGCGTACCGCAAAACGGAGGAAACGGACCTCCTACGGTCGAAACGGGGGTCCTGTTGATCGGGAGGGGTGTGGCATACCGCAAAACGGAGGAAACAGACTTGTGTTGGAGCGCTACGGTCGAAATGGGGGTCCTGTTCATAGGGAGGGGTGTGGCGTACCGCAAAATGGGACTCCACGGGATACTGTTCAGCTCCACCGTTGACCCCCTCCAGCCTCCACCTGCGACTGTTCATCCACGGGCTCCTATTCATCCAGCCTCCACCATGCGCTACTCCACCGGCTCCTGTTCAACCAGCCCTCTCCACAGGCTCCTGTTCAACCACCCCTCCACGGGCTACTATTCACCCAGCCCTCCACCGTCTACTGTTCATCCAGCCCTCCACGGGGTGGTCCTGTTCATCCAGCCCTCCACGGGGTCCTGTTCATCCAGCCCCAATCGCTCGGGTTCAATTAGAGCCCAACGCCTCGCACCCACGTGCATGCGTGTACGAGAGAAACGCGCATCGCTCGGCCCCGACCACCCACCGTAACCGGGAACACCCCGATATTTTCCTCGCCCTCGCTTCTACCACGGTTTTTTCCGTCATGGACGGCCCAAAGAATGTCATGCAACTGTGTCTCCGGCCCGCCCAGGATGAAAAGCCCATTTTCTGTCATGATTTTTTGTCATAGAAGTAGGAGCCCACCACATCTATGACGATACCGGGTTTTGTCACAATTATCGTCATATAAGTGTCATAAATATGACAGAAAAAAAATTCGTTCGGCCCAAAATGTCACAGATGTGTCTTTTTTTTGTAGTGTAGACACCTCTTGCCGATCCTTTCAATTGGTATTAGAGCATTGTTCTCCATTGCTTTGATTTAATCACCATTGGAGGAAGATGGATGAGTCTACATTGGGAAGTCTTAGACGTGGAGTGCATATACTTGATGGATAGTTCTTTAATGAGTGAAAAAGTGAGATGCTTGAGATTTTCAATGAACATCATTTGAACAAGTACATTACTACTCCTTGTGCGCCCCTTGTTGATCCTTTGCATCCTACCCTTGATGAGTCTATTGACATGATCCGCAACCTTAGAACCGTCAATCTTATCACTAGAGGTTTGCTTAGAAACTTGATTGGTTGCTTGCCTACTCTTGATTGTGCTTACACCATATGGAAATTTCTTAAGGAACGCTTTCCAAACTATTCCCTGCTAAATCTAGATGTGATTCTTCATAAGTCTATTGCCTTGAGTAAGATGAATTCCAATGATCCTAAGTTTGGTGATTGTTTGTTTGAGCTTCGTGACCTTATGCGTGCCAAAGGAGATGTTGAAATCATTAGCAATATCATCTCTGAAGCCATTAGAATTCATAAAGATGAACATTGTGATGATCATTTATCTAATGAATCACTCTCTCTAGGAATTGATCAATCATAAGACGATGTTGAACATGGATACTATGATGAGGATGATGATAGTGACTTTGATCTCGATGAGTCTATGAGACACTTTGGTCTTATGGCTAATCTTCGCGGCTACATGGCTGGAGGAAAGTAATGGGTCCTTGATAGTCGATGTACCCATCACATGACCGGAGACAAGGATATGTGTCGTGAGCTAGCTGAAAACGACGGCCCTCGAAAGTATGTCACTTTTGGTGATAACTCAAAGGGTAAGCTGGTTGGCCTTGGTAAGGTGGCCATCTCACATGATAGCTCCATACAAAATGTTATGCTCGTTGAATCTCTTGGCTATGATTTACTTTCCGTATCTAGACTAGCTGATTTTGACTTCAATGTACTATTTACTGAAGTAGATTGCCAAGTGTTCCGAAGAGATAATCACAATATGGTCTTTACCGGTATACGTAGAGGTGATCTTTACATTGTTGATTTCACTAAAAAGGCTCAACCTAGAACTTGCTTAATTGCTAAATCTTCTAAAGGTTGGTTGTGGCATAGAAGGTTAGGTCATGTGGGCATGCGAAATCTTGATAAGCTTATTAAAGGTGGTCATATCCTTGGAGTGAAAGACGTTATATTTGACAAGGATAGATTGTGCAGTGCTTGTCAAGCAGGAAAACAAGTTGGAGGAAGCCACCCCGTAAAGAACATCATGACCACGAGAAGACCGCTCGAGCTGCTTCATATGGATCTCTTTGGTCCCAACGCCTATAAAAGTCTCGGTGGAAACTCATTTGGTCTAGTCAGAGTCGATGATTTTTCAAGATTTACGTGGGTGTTCTTTCTTGATGATAAATCGTAGGTCTAAAAGATCTTCAAGAACTTCGCTAGGAAGGCCCAAAATCAATTTGAAGTGAAGGTCAAGAAGGTTCGCAGCGACAATGGAACGGAGTTCAAGAACGCAAATGTGGATACCTTTCTTGACGAAGAAGGGATTTCACATGAGTTCTCGGCTATATACACGCCTCAACAAATGGAATTGTTGAGAGGAAGAACCGGACTCTTATTGAGATGGCAAGAACGATGCTTGATGAGTACAAGACGCCAAAACACGTTTGGCCGGAAGCGGTTGAGACAGCTTGTCATGCAAAAAATTGTCTATATCTTCACAAGCTGCTCGGCAAGATGGCATAAGAGCTTCTCACCGGTAACAAATCCCAAGTTGGACACTTTTGGGTATTCGGCTCAAAGTGCTATATTCTTGATAAGCATCGTCGTTCTAAATTTCCTTCTAAATCTCATGAGGGTTTCCTACTCGGCTATGGCTCAAACTCTCACACTTACTGTGTCTATTTCACCCGAAAGGTTGAAGAGACGGTAGATGTGAAGTTTGATGAATCTAACGGCTCGCAAGTAGAGCAATTGCCAATTGATGTAGGAGACAAAGACCCTTCGGAAGCAATCCAAGACTTGTCTATTAGCAAGATTCGTCCAACGGAGGTGATAGAGAGTACCTCATCCGTCCAAGTGGAAGCTTCTACCTCACGACAAGGTGAACCAAGAGTTGACCCAGAGGCATCCACAACTGGACAAGCCAAGAAGAAGAAAACGAGGAAGTACACCAAGATGAACCTCATCAACCTCCTTCTCCACCTCGACAAGAGAACGACAACATCAACAACGAAGAAGACCAAGAGAAAGAACAAGATGATGAAGAAGATGTTCCACCCCGACCCAAACAAAAGCTCTCACGAGTTCGAGCAAGAGCTTCACGGGACCATCCCATCGAGTAAATCTTCAATGATATCCAAACCAGGAGAATCACTCACTCTAAAACTCGTTTGGCTAATTTTTGTGGACATTATTCATTCATCTCTAGCATTGAACCTATGAAGGTTGAAGAAGCATTGGAAGATCCGGATTGGATAAATGCCATGCATGAAGAGCTAAAGAACTTTGAGAGGAACCAAGTGTGAACATTGGTCGAAAAGCCCGACGACAACCACAACATCATCGGTACCAAATGGGTGTTTCACAACAAGCAAGACGAAGATGGACAAGTCATTCGCAACAAAGCACGTCTCGTCGCCCAAGGCTACACTCAAGTCAAAGGTATGGACTATGGTGAGACATACGCTCCCGTTGCTAGACTTGAGTCAATACGCATCTTACTTGCCTATGCAAATCACCATGATATTACCTTGTACCAAATGGACATTAAAAGTGCTTTTCTAAATGGTGAAATTGAGGAGGAAGTTTATGTTAAACAACCTCCCGGCTTTGTTAATCCTAAGAAACCCGACCATGTTTACAAACTTCACAAAGCTCTTTATGGTCTTAAACAAGCTCCTAGAGCGTGGTATAAATGCTTGACCAAGTTCCTTATTGAAAAAGGCTTTGAGATTGGAAAGATTGATTCTACTCTTTTTACTAAAAGGGTTAATGGAGAATTATTTGTGTGCCAAATTTATGTTGATGATATCATATTTGGTTCTACTAACCCTCATTTTAGTGAAAAGTTTGGAAAGCTAATGTCGAAGAAGTTTGAGATGTCTATGATGTGTGCACTCAAGTTCTTTCTTGGTTTGCAAATCAAGCAAACTAAGGAGGGAACCTTTGTTTCTCAAACAAAGTACACCAAGGACTTATTCAAGAAGTTCAACATGCAAGAAAGCAAAGGAGTGAAAACAACCATGCCTGCTAGTGGACATCTTGACTTGACTAAGGATGGCAAATCGGTTGACCAAAAGGTTTACCTCTCTATGATCGGTTCATTATTATACTTATGTGCCTCCCGTCCTGATATTGTTGTCATCTTAAGGCTGTGAAAAGAATGTCATCTTAAGGCTGTGAAAAGGATAGTGAGATACTTAATTCATACACCAAATTTTGGCATTTGGTATCCTAAGAGGTATTCTTTTGATCTTGTTGGCTACTCCGATTCGGACTATGTCGGTGACAAGGTTGATAGAAAGTCCACTTCGGGCACTTGTCAATTTCTTGGTAGATCTCTTGTGTCTTGGTCCTCCAAGAAACTAATCTTGGACGTGATGCCTATGTAATGATCATTGCCTGGATATCGTCATAATTATTTGAAGTTCTATCAATTGCCCAACAGTATCTTGTTTACCCACCGTTTGCTATTTTTCTCGAGAGAAGCCACTAGTGAAACCTATGGCCCTTGGGTCTTCTTTCTCATATATTTGCTTGCGATATACTTTTTATTTGCACTTTTGTTCATATCTATTAAACCAAAATACAAAAATACTTTGCCGCACTTTATTTTATTTGTGATCTATTATCTCAATCTATTACAATTTTCTCCCGTCCACGCACCGTTTCTAGCGTCGTACCCCGAAAAGGATTGATAACCCCTTTAACACGTCGGGTTACGAGTGGCTGTTATTTGTGTGCAGGGGCTGTTTACGTTGTGTTGCTTGGTTCTCCTACTGGTTTGATAACCTTGGTTTCATGTCTGAGGGAAATACCTACCGCCGCTATGCTGCATCATCGCTTCCTCTTTGGGGAAACACCGACGTAGCTTCAAGCGACATCACCATTCTTTACGGCTTAGAATCGGGACTTCAAAGACGTTTCGAACGTCATGGACCATATGAGATGTTCCAGGAGTTGAAGTTAATATTTCAAGCAAATGCCCGAGTAGAGAGATATGAAGTCTCTAACAAGTTCTATAGCTGCAAGATGGAGGGGAACAGTTATGTCAGTGAACACATACTCAAAATGTCTGGGTACCATAACCACTTGACTCAGCCGGGAGTTAATCTTCCGGATGATAGTCTTATTGACAGAGTTCTTCAATCACTACCACCAAGCTACAAAGGCTTCATGATGAACTATAATATGCAAGGGATGGATAAGACAATTCCCGAACTCTTCGCTATGCTCAAAGCCGCGGAGGTAGATGTGACGCCCCCGACTCAGATCGTACACTAATCATGCACGCAAACGTGTACGATTAAGATCAGGGACTCACAGGAAGATATCACAACACAACTCTAAAACATAAATAAGTCATACAAGCATCATAATACAAGCCGGGGCCTCGAGGGCTCGAATACAAGTGCTCGATCATAGACGAAGTCGTGGAAGCAACAATATCTGAGTACGGACATAAGTTAAACAAGATTGCCTTAAGAAGGCTAGCACAAACCGGGACAGATCGAAGAGGCGCAGCCTCCCGCTCGATCCTCCTAACTACTCTCGGTCGTCGCCGGGCTGCACGTAGTAGTAGGCACCTCCGGGTAGTAGTCGCCATCGACGGTGGCGTCGCCCTGGGCTCCATCGTCTGTTGCGCAATCGGGTAAAGAAAGGGGAAAAGGGGAACAAGGCAACCGTGAGTACTCATCCAAAGTACTGCAAGCAAGGAGCTACACTACATATGCATGGATATATGTGTAAAGGGCCATATCGATGGACTGAGCTGCAGAATGCCGTAATAAGAGGGGATAGCTAGTCTTATCGAAGACTACGCTTCGTCACCTTCGCCTTGCAACAGTAGAAGAGGGTAGGTTGAAGTCCTCCAAGTAACATCACATAGCAATAATCGCATCGGCGATCCCTCCTCGTATCCCTAAGAGAGAGCGACCACCGTTGTATCTCGACACTTGGAAGGGTGTGTTTTATTAAGTATCCGGTTCTAGTTGTCATAAGGTCAAGGTACAACCCAAGTCGTCCTGCTATCAAGATCACGGCTATTCAATAGATTAACTTCCGCAGGGTGCACCACATAACCCAACACGCTTGATCCCATTTGGCGGACACACTTTCTCGGTCATGCCCGCCGCTGAAGATCAACACGCCACAGCCCCACCTAGGCTCAACAGAGAGGCCAAAGACGCCGGTCTAAACCTAAGCGCACTGGGCCCATCGCCCATAGCACACCAAGACGCTATGTGACGCTGCCGAAAGCGTAACTAGCCCCTTAATACAAGAGTGGGCTTACGTTCCAATCCGTGTAGCGCCACTCGATCATTGGCGTCACGCCAGTGCTTTACCGATACCACCACGCCGAGTGCCCATATCTTTCCCACGAGTTGGTTAGTGCGATAGGCTCGAGCCAACTCAGATCAAATACCAAGATCTCATTAAGCGTGTTAAGTATCCGCGAACGCCGAACAGGCCAGCCCACCTCTCTCCTAGGCGGTCTCAACCTGCCTGTCGCTCCGCCACAAAGATCCACTCATGGGCGCCCACCAAATTAACCCGACTTTAGTCTCCACATGTATCATGTATAAGTATATAGTATATACCGTGATCACGCCCCGAGTGATCACGGCCCGATAGTATAGCACATGCAGACGGACAAGAATGTAGGGCCACAGATGAAAATACTAGCATCCTATACTAAGCATATAGGACTGCAGGTAAAGGTAACAACAGTAGTAGCAAGGACAGGCTATGCACCAGTATAGGATTAATTGAAAGCAGTAACATGCTACACTACTCTAATGCAAGCAATATAGAGTAGAATAGGCGATATCTGATGATCAAGGGGGGGGCTTGCCTGGTTGCTCAGACAAGGAGGGTCGTCGTCGACGTAGTCGATCACAGGGGCATCAGCAGTGATCTCGGGGTCTACAGGAGAGAAGAGGGGGAAGAAACAGTAAATACACGCAAACATATGCATAACAAGACAATAAGCGGGGCTAGAAGTGTTCTAACGCATCGCTAGGCGGTACTGGCGAAGGGGGAAAACATCCGGAAAAGTATTCCCGGTTCCGGGCGTTTGTCAGACAGATGAACCGGTAGGGAAAAGTTGCATGTTTGCTATGCTAGGGATGTGTGGTGGACGGATGGGCTGCGTATCCGGATTCGTCTCGTCGTTCTGAGCAACTTTCATGTTGAAAATATTTTAATCCGAGTTACGGATTAAAAGATATGATTTTCTAAAGATTTAATCATTTTCTGATTTTATTTAATTAATTATTTAAATTAATTCGAAATTGGACTTATGACCTCAAAGATGATGTCATGTCGACATCAGCGATCAACAGGTTGATGGTCAACTGACCAGTGGGTCCAAATGGGACCCACCATCATACAATCGCTTAGTTTAATTAGGATTTAACTAATCTAATTAATGTTTAATTAACCTAACAAGTTAATTAGATTAATTTAAACACGATTAATTAATTTAGTTAATTAATTAATTAAATTCATTTTTAATTTTATTTAATATTTATTATTATTTTTTCTTTAGTTTTTTTGTAAACGCGTTTGATGAGGCTCGTTGTCATAGGCCTGTGGGGCCTATCGAGGCATGATTATCAAGGCATGCGCTGTGAGAGGACACGGGCATCGGGCGCCATGAGGCAAGAGTCTGCCAGTGAAGCGAGCGAGCACAAGGTGTGTAAGAAGAAGCGCCGCCGAGTAAGGGAGGGGAGGCCAGGAGGGCGGGGCCAGGCGGGCCTGTGGCGAGAGCCACGGGCAAGACGGGCGCAGGGCGGCGCGGCTGGCAGTCATGGGCAAGACCTGGCGTGTGCTCAAGGTGTGCAGGCAGGCGAGGCAGACGACGCGGGCAGGCACAGAACGGCTGCTGGCGCTGCCGGAGCCGGTCGGTGCAAGGGGGTCATGGCGGTGAGCAGCATGGGTTTCAGCGGCGGCGCCACGGTGAGTCTGTGGCTGACGGGGTGGACGCCGAGGCGAGGGGGAGGGAGGAGGAGAAGGAGCATGGGGAGGCGCTCACATCGAAGCTGTAGGGGACATGGCAACGGGCGCGAGGGGGGCGGGGACGACGGGCGTTGAGGAGGCAGGCCATGGGAGGCGACACTGGCGTTAGCGTGGTCTTGAGCGGCCAAGCGAGAGGCTTCGGCACCGAGCGAAGGGCGAGCCCCCCGGTCTTGATCCAGGAGGGGGAAGAGAGCGAGGAGTGGGGGTGGGTTCGTGTGGGAGGAGTGGGGGGATCGTGCGAGGCGACGGGATGGGCGTCGTCCAGATCCAGGGGACGATGGGGAGTGGGAGGGGATCGGGGAGGGGAGAGGCTAGGGTTTCCGGGTGAGGGGTGAGGGGCCATATAGGCCATGGCTGGGCCGGCCTGTGCGGGGTGGCTGTGGTTAGCCGGCTGGGCCGAGGCCCATTTGGCCATGGGGGTTTCTGTTTTTATTTCTCTTTTGTTTCTTTTTAGTTTTCTTTTATTTTTAGTTTTGGTAAAATACTAAAGTGGCACCCATATAGATGTTACAATTTATCGATGACCACAAACAACTTAGCAATCAAACAAAATAGTTTTGAAATTGTTTATCATTTTAAAAGCTTTTAAATAATTATTATTGCTACTATTTTATTCATTTTAGAGTGTTTAAACATTTTATAAAGGTGTGGTTTCTCCACCACAATTACCTATGTATTATTTGTCACCTCTAGAACATTTTAGTTTTAATGTTTGAAAACTTTTGTTGTTTGCCTTTAATTCAATTTTTGAATTTGAATCGGTTTTGAACTAACGCGAGATTAACAACAGTAACTGTGGTGACGTGGCATCGTTAACGTGGGATTACTGTAGCTTGATTATCCGGGCGTCACAGTAGAAATCAAGAAAGAGCATCAAGTGTTGATGGTTAACAAGACCACTAATTTCAAGAAAAAGGGCAAGGGAAAGAAGGGGAACTTCAAGAAGAATGGCAAGCAAGTTATCACTCCGGGAAGAAGCCCAAGTCCGACCCAAGCACGAAATCGAGTGCTTTATCGCAAAGGGACTAGTCACCGAAGCGGACTGTCCCAAGTATTTGGCGGATAAGAAGGATGGCAAAGTGAACACAGGTATATTTGATATACATGTTATTGATGTGTACCTTACTAATGCTCGTAGTAGTGCCTGGGTATTTGATATTGGTTTTGTTGCTCATATTTGCAACTAGAAACATGGGTTACGGATTAAACGAAGATTGGCTAAGGACGAGGTGACGATGCGCGTCGGGAATGGTTCCAAGATCGATCTGATCGTCACCGGCACGCTACCTCTACATCTACCTTCGGGATTAGTTTTAGACCTGAATAATTGTTATTTAGTGCCAGCGTTGAGCATGAGCATTATATTTGGATCTTGTTTGATGCGAGATGGTTATTCATTTAAATCAGAGAATAATGTTTGTTCTATTTATATGAGTAATATCTTTTATGGTCATGCACCCTTGAAGAGTGGTCTATTTTTGTTGAATCTCGATCGTGGTGATACACATATTCATAATATTAATGCCAAAAGATGCAAAGTTGGTAATGATAGTGCAACATATTTGTGGCACTGCCGTTTAGGTCATATTGGTGTAAAGCGCATGAAGAAACTTCATGCGGATGGACTTTTGGAATCACTTGATTATGAATCATTTGATACTTGCGAACCATGCCTCATGGGCAAGATGACTAAAACTCCGTTCTCCGGAACAATGGAGCGAGCCACTTACTTATTGGAAATGATACATGCCGATGTATGCGGTCCGATGAGTGTTGAGGCTCGCGGCGGGTATCATTATTTTCTGACCTTCACAGATGATTTGAGCAGATAGGGGTATATCTACTTAATGAAACACAAGTCAGAAACATTTGAAAAGTTCAAAGAATTTCAGAGTGAAGTGGAAAATCATCGTAACAAGAAAATAAAGTTTCTACGATCTTATCGCGGATGCGAATATTTGAGTTACGAGTTTGGCCTTCATTCAAAACAATGTGGAATAGTTTCACAACTCACGCCACCTGGAACACCACAGTGTAATGGTGTGTCCAAACATCGTTATCGTACTTTATTAGATATGGTACGATCTATGATGTCTCTTACCGATTTACCACTATCGTTTTGGGGTTATGCATTAGAGACAACCGCATTCACGTTAAATAGGGCACCATCTAAATACGTTGAGACGACACCGTATGAACTATGGTTTGGCAAGAAACCTAAGCCGTCGTTTCTTAAAGCTTGGGGTTGCGATGCTTATGTGAAAAAGCTTCAGCCTGATAAACTCGAACCTAAATCCAAGAAATGTGTCTTCATAGGATACCCAAAAGAAACTGTTGGGTACACCTTCTATCACAGATCCGAAGGCAACATATTTGTTGCTAAGAATGGATCCTATCTAGAGAAGGAGTTTCTCTCGAAAGAAGTGAGTCGGAGGAAAGTAGAACTTGATGAGGTAATTGTACCTTCTCTCAAATTGGAAAGTAGCTCATCACAGAAAACCGTTCCCGTGATGCCTACACCAATTAGTGAGGAAGCTAATGATGATGATCATGAAACTTCAGATCAAGTTACTACCGAACCTTGTAGGTCAACCAGAGTACGTTCCGCATCAGAGTGGTACGGTAATCCTGTTCTGGAAGTCATGTTACTAGACGATGACGAACCTACGAACTATGAGGAAGCGATGATGAGCCCAGATTCAGCGAAATGGCTTGAGGCCATGAAATCTGAGATGGGATCCATGTATGAGAACAAAGTATGGACTTTGGTTGACTTGCCCGATGATCGGCAAGCCATAGAGAATAAATGGATCTTCAAGAAGAAGACTGACGCTGATGGTAATGTTACTGTCTATAAAGCTTGATTTGTTGCGAAAAGTTTTCAACAAGTTCAAGGAGTTGACTACAACGAGACCTTCTCACCCATAGAGATGCTTAAGTCTGTCTGAATCATGTTAGCAATTGCCGCATTTTATGATTATAAAATCTGGCAAATGGACGTCAAAACTGCATTTCTTAATGGATTTCTTAAAGAAGAGTTGTATATGATGCAACCAGAAGGTTTTGTCGATCCTAAAGGGGCTAAAAAAGTGTGCAAGCTCCAGCGATCCATTTATGGACTGGTGCAAGCATCTCGGAGTTGGAATATACGCATTGATGAAGTGATCAAAGCATATGGTTTTATACAGACTTTTGGAGAAGTCTGTATCTACAAGAAAGTGAGTGGGAGCTCTGTAGCATTTCTAATATTATATGTGGATGACATATTGTTGATTGGAAATGATATATAATTTCTGGATATCATAAAAGGATACTTGAATAAGAGTTTTTCAATGAAAGACCTCGGTGAAGTTGCTTATATATTGGGCATCAAGATCTATAGAGATAGATCAAGACGCTTAATTGGACTTTCACAAAGCACATACCTTGATAAAGTTTTGAAGAAGTTCAAAATGGATCAGTCAAATAAAGGGTTCTTGCCTATGTTACAAGTTGTGAAGTTGAGTCAGACTCAATGCCCGACCACTGCAGAAGATAGTGAGAAAATGAAAGTCATTCCGTATGCATCAGCCATAGGTTCTATCATGTATGCGATGTTGTGTACCATACCTCATGTGTGCCTTGCTATAAGTCTAGCAGGGAGGTACCAAAGTAATCAAGGAGTGGATCACTGGACAGTGGTCAAGAACATCCTGAAGTACCTGAAAAGGACTAAGGATATGTTTCTCATTTATGGAGGTGAAGAAGAGCTCGTCGTAAATGGTTACATCGGTGCTAGCTTTGACACTGATCGTGCAGTTCCAAGCAAAGCGTCGTGGCGGGATATACGTGTGAAGTAGAGTACATAGCTGCTTCGGAAGCAGCAAATGAAGGAGTCTGGATGAAGGAGTTCATATCCAATCTAGGTGTAATATATACCTAGTGCATCGGGTCCAATGAAAATCTTTTGTGACAATACTGGAGCAATTGCCTTGACAAAGGAATCCAGGTTTCACAAGAGAACCAAACACATCAAGAGATGCTTAAACTCCATCCGTGATCAAGTCAAGGAGGGAGACATAGATATTTGCAAATACATACAGATCTGAATGTGGAAGACCCGCTGACTAAGCCTCTTCCACGAGCAAAACATGATCAGCACCAAGACTCCATGGGTGTTAGAATCATTACAATGTAATCTAGATTATTGACTCTAGTGCAAGTGGGAGACTAAAGGAAATATGCCCCAGAGGCAATAATAAAGTTGTTACTTATATTTCCTTATATCATGATAAATGTTTATTATTCATGCTAGAATTGTATTAACCGGAAACTTGATACATGTGTGAATACATAGGCAAAACACAGTGTCCCTAGTAAGCCTCTACTAGACTAGCTCGTTAATCAAAGATGATTAAGTTCCTGACCATAGGCATGAGTTTTCATTTGATGAACGGGATCACATCATTAGGAGAATGATGTGATTGACAAGACCCATCCATTAGCTTAGCATAATGATGTTGGGGAACGTAGCAGAAATTCAAAATTTTCCTACGTGTCACCAAGATCTATCTATGGAGAAACTAGCAACGAGGGAAGGAGAGTGCATCTACATACCCTTGTAGATCGCTAAGCGGAAGTGTTCAAGTGAACGGGGTTGAAGGAGTCGTACTCGTCGTGATTCAAATCACCGGAGATCCTAGTGCCGAACGGACGGCACCTCGCGCTCAACACACACAGACAGCCGGTGACGCCTCCCACGCCTTGATCCAGCAAGGAGAGAGGGAGAGGTTTAGGAAGACTCCGTCCAGCAGCAGCACAACGGCGTGGTGGTGGTGTAGGAGCGTGGCAATCCCGCAGGGCTTCGCCAAGCACCAAGGGAGAGGAGGAGGAGGAGAGGCAGGGCTGCACCAAGAGGGAGAGAACTCATGTGTGTTGGGCAGCCCCAAACCTCAAGTATATATAGGGGAGGGGGAGGGCTGTGCCCCCATCTAGGTTTTCCACCCCCAAGGGGTGCGGCCAGCCCTAGATGGGGCTTGGGGAGGCGGCCAAGAGGGGAGGGAGAGGGAGGCGCCCACTAGATGGGCCTTAGGGCCCATCTGCCCTAGGGTTTGCCCCCCTCCCACTCTCCCTTGCGCCTTGGGCCTCTTGTGGGGGGCGCACCAGCCCCTTTAGGGCTGGTTCCCTCCCACACTTGGCCCATGCAGCCCTCCGGGGTTTGTGGCCCCACTTGGTGGACCCCCGGGACCCTCCCGGTGGTCCCATGACGCCTGGGAAAAACCCGAAACCTTTCCGGTGACCAAAACAGACTTCCCATATATAAATCTTTACCTCCGGACCATTAGGAACTCCTCGTGACGTCCGGGATCTCATACGGACTCCAAACAACATTTGGTAACCACATACAAACTTCCTTTATAACCCTAGCGCCATCGAACCTTAGTGTGTAGACCCTACGGGTTCGGGAGACATGTAGACATGACCGAGACATTCTCCGTCAATAACCAACAGCGGATCTGGATACCCATGTTGGCTCCACATGTTCCACGATGATCTCATCGGATGAACCACGATGTCAAGGACTCAATCAATCCCGTATACAATTCCCTTTGTCTAGCGGTATTGCACTTGCCCGAGATTCGATCGTCGGTATCCCATACCTTGTTCAATCTCATTACCGCAAGTCTCTTTACTCGTTCAGTAACACATCATCCCGTGATCAACTCCTTGATCACATTGTGCACATTATGATGATGTCCTACCGAGTGGGCCCAGAGATACCTCTCCGTCACACGGAGTGACAAATCCATCTCGATTCGTGCCAACCCAATGACACTTTCGGAGATACCGTAGTGCACCTTTATAGCCACCCGATTACGTTGTGACGTTTGGTACACCCAAAGCATTCCTACGGTATCCGGAGTTGCACAATCTCATGGTCTAAGGAAATGATACTTGACATTAGAAAAGCTTTAGCATACTAACTACGATCTTTGTGCTAGGCTTAGGATTGGGTCTTGTCCATCACATCATTCTCCTAATGATGTGATCCCGTTATCAACGACATCCAATGTCCATGGTCGAAACCGTAACCATCTATTGATCAACGAGCTAGTCAACTAGAGGCTTACTAGGGACATGGTGTTGTCTATGTACCCACACATGTATCTGAGTTTCCTTTCAATACAATTATAGCATGGATAATAAACGATTATCATGAACAAGGAAATATAATAATAACTAATTTATTATTGCCTCTAGGGCATATTTCCAACAGTCTCCCACTTGCACTAGAGTCAATAATCTAGTTCACATCGCCATGTGATCAACACTGACAGGTCACATCGCCATGTGACCAACATCCAAAGAGTTTACTAGTGTCTGTAAACTAGTTCACATCATCATGTGATTAAGACTCAATGAGTTCTGAGGTTTGATCATGTTTTGCTTGTGAGATAGGTTTTAGTCAACGGGTCTGAACCTTTCAGATCCGTGTGTACTTCGCAATTCTCTATGTCATATTGTAAATGTTGCTTCCACGCTCCGCTTGGATCTATTCCAATTGGTTGCTCCACTATACGATCCGGTTTGCTACTCGAGTCACTCGGATAGGTGTTAAAGCTTGCATCGACGTAACCCTTTTACGCCAACTCTTTATCACCTCCATAATCGAGAAACATGTCCTTATTTACTCCAAGGACAATTTTTGATCGCTGTCCAATGATCCATTCTGGATCATTCTTGTACCCTTAGACCGACTCATGGCAAGGCACACTTCGATGCGGTACACAAGATAGCATACTATAGAGCCTATGTCCAAGCATAGGGACAACCTTCGTCCTTTCTCTCTTTTCTCGCCGTGGTCGAGCTTTAAGTCTTAACTTCATACCTTACAACTCGGCAAGAACTCCTTCTTTGATCGATCTATCTTGAACAACTTCAAGATCATGTCAAGGTATGTGCTCATTTGAAAGTATTATTAAGCATTTTGATCTATCCTCATAGATCTTGATGCTCAATGTTCAAGTAGCTTGATCCAGGTTTTCTATTGAAAACACCTTTCAAATAACCCTATATGCTTTCGAGAAAATTCTACATCATTTCGATATACTCATCGAAATTCTATAGTGCTCCCACTCACTTCTTTGGAAATACAAGTTTCTCATAAACTTTGTATAAACCCAAAATCTTTGATCATCTCATCAAAGCGCACATTCCAACTCCGAGATGCTTACTACAGTCCTTAGAAAGGATCGTTGGAGCCAGATACCTTTTAGCATCCTTAGGATCGACAAAACCTTTCGATTGTATCACATACAACCTTTCCTTACTAAAACCGATAAGGAAACTCGTTTTGACATCCATCGCCAGATTTCATAAATGCAGCTTATGCTAACATGATTCCGACGGACTTAAGCATCGCTACGGATGAGAAAATTTCATCGTAGTCAACTCCTTGAACTTGTGAAAAACTCTTCGCCACAAGTCAAGCTTCACAGACGGTGACATTACCGTCCACGTCCGTCTTCTTCTTAAAGATCCATTTATCTCAATGGCTTGCCGATCATCGGGCAAGTCCACCAAAGTCCATGCTTTGTTCTGATATATGGATACTATCTCGGATTTCATGGCTTCTAACCATTTGTCGGAATTTGGGCCCACCATCGCTTCTCCATAGCTCGTAGGTTCATTGTTTTCTAGCAACATGACCTTCAAGACAGGATTGCGTACCACTCTGAAGTAGTACGCCTCCTTGTCACCCGGTACATTAGTGATCCGAAACTTCATGATCACTATCATAAGCTTCTACTTCAATTGGTGTATGTGCCACGGGAACAACTTCCTGTGCCCTGCTACACACTAGTTGAAGTGACGGTCCAATAACCTCATCAAGTCTCCACCATCCTCCCACTCAACTTTCCGAGACAAACTTTTCCTCGAGAAAGGATCCGATTCAAGAAACAATCCCTATTGCTTTCGGATCTGAATTAGGAGGTATACCCGACTATTTTGGGTGTCCTATGAAGATGCATTTTATCCGCTTTGGGTTCGAGCTTATCAACCTGAAACTTTTTCACATAAGCGTCGCAGCCCCAAACTTTCAAGAAACGACAACTTAGGTTTCTCCAAACGGTGTCGTCTTAACGGAATTACGTGGTGCCCCATTAAAGTGAGTGCGGTTGTCTCTAATGCCTAACCCATGAACGATAGTGGTAATTTGATAAGAGACATCATGGTACGCACCATATCTGATAGGGTGCAACTATGATGTTCGGACACACCATCACACTATGGTGTTCCAGGCGGTATTAATTGTGAAACAATTTGCACAATGTCTTAATTGTGTGCCAAAACTCGTAACTCAGATATTCATCTCTATGATCATATCATAGACATTCTATCCTCTTGTCACGAAGATCTTAAACTTCACTCTGAAATTACTTGAACCATTCAATATTTCAGACTTGTGTTTCATCAAGTAAATACACTCAAGATCTACTTAAATCATCCGTGAAGTAAGAACATAACGATATTCATCTGCATGCCTCAAAGACTCATTGGACTGCACACATCAAAATGTGTCACTTCAACAAGTTGCTATCTTGTTCCATCTTATCAAACCGAGGCTTTTAGGTCATCTTGCCCATGTGGTATGATTTGCATATCTCAAGTGATTCAAAATCAAGTGAGCCCAAACGATCCATCTGCATGGAGTTTCATTATGCGTATACACCAATAGACATGGTTTGCATGTCTCAAACTTTTCAAAATGAGTGAGTCCAAAGATCCATCAACATGGAGCTTCTTCATGCTTTTACACCAATATGACTTACATGGCGATTGCCACAAGTAAGTGGTACTATCATTACTATCTTATACTTTTGGCATGAAAATGTGTATCACTACGATCGAGATTCAATAAACCATTCCTTTAGGTGCAAGACCATTGAAGGTATTATTCAAATAAATAGAGTAACCATTATTCTCCTTAAATGAATAGTCAGTATTGCGATAGACATAATCCAATCATGTCTATGCTCAACGCAATCACCAAATGACAATTATTCAGGTTTAATACTAATCTTGATGGTAGAGGAGCGTGCGATGTTTGATCAAATAAAACTTGGAAACACTTCCAACACATATCGTCACTCACCTTTAGCTAGTCTCCGCTTATTCCAGTATCTCTTTTATTTCGAGTTACTAACACTTAGCAACCGAACCGTATCTTAATACCCGGTGCTACTAGGAGTACTAGTAAAGTACACATTAACATAATGTATATCCAATATACTTCTATCGACCTTGCCACCTTCTCATCTACCAAGTATCTAGGGTAATTCTGCTCCAAAGGTTCCCCTTATTACGAAGCACTTAGTCTCGGTTTGGGTTCAACCTTGGGTTTCTTCACTAGAGCAGCAGCTGATTTGCCGTTTCCTGAAGTATCCCTTCTTGCCCTTTCCCTTCTTGAAACTAGTGGTTTCACCAACCATCAACAATTGATGCTACTTCTTGATTTCTACTTTCGCGGTGTCAAACATCGTGAATACCTAAGGATCATCATATCTATCCCTGATATGTTATAGTTCATCACGAAGCTCTAGCAGCTTGGTGGCAATGACTTTGGAGAAACATCACTATCTCATCTGGAAGATCAACTCCCACTCGATTCAAGTGATTGTTGTACTCAGATAATCTGAGCACAAGCTCAACGATTGAGCTTTTCTCCCTTAGTTTGTAGGCTAAGAAAATCGTCGGAGGTCTCATACCTCTTGACGTGAGCACGAACCTGAAATCCCAATTTCAGCCCTCAAACATCTCATATGTTCCGCGACGTTCAAAACGCCTTTGGTGCCTCAACTCTAAACCGCTTAACTGAACTATCACGTAGTTATCAAACGTGTATGTCCGATGTTCGCAACATCCGCAAACAACGCTTGGGGTTCAGACATCGAGCGGTGCATTAAGGACATAAGCTTTCTCTCGTCCGCATAATCGCCATCGTCAACTTTCAACTATATTTTCTCTAGGAACATATCTAAACAGTGGAACTAAAGCGCGAGCTTATGACATAATTTGCAAAAGGTCTTTTGACTATGTTCAAGATAATTAAGTTCATCTTATGAACTCCCACTCGATAGACATCCCTCCGGTCATCTAAGTGATTACATGATCCGAGTCAACTAGGCCGTGTCCGATCATCACGTGAGACGGACTAGTCATCATCGGTGAACATCTTCATGTTGATCGTATCTACTATACGACTCATGCTCGACCTTTCGGTCTCGTGTTCCGAGGCCATGTCCGTACATGCTAGGCTCGCAAGTTAACCCTAAGTGTATTGCGTGTGTTACGAGGCCATGTGCGTACATGCTAGGCTCGTCAACACCCGTTGTATGTGAACGTAAGAATCCATCACACCCGATCATCACGTGGTGCTTAGAAGTTTACTTAACTTTAGCAACGGTGCACGTTAGGGAGAACACTTCTTGAAATTGTTGTAAGGATCATCTTATTTACTACCGTCGTTCTAAGTAAACAAGATGCATAAACATAATAAACATCACATGCAATTATATAGTAGTGACATGATATGGCCAATATCATATAGCTCCATTGATCTCCATCTTCGGGCTCCATGATCATCATCGTCACCGCATGACACCATGATCTCCATCATCGTGTCTTCATGAAGTTGTCTCGCCAACTATTACTTCTACTACTATGGCTACCGTTAGCAATAAAGTAAAGTAATTACATGGCGTTGTTTAATGACACGCAGGTCATACAATAAATAAAGACAACTCCTATATTCTCGCCGTTGTCATACTCATCGACATGCAAGTCGTGAATCCTATTACAAGAACATGATCAATCTCATACATCACATATCATTCATCACATTCTTCTTGGCCATATCACATCACATAGCATACCCCGCAAAAACAAGTTAGACGTCCTCTAATTGTTGTTTGCATGTTTTACGTGGCTGCTATGGGTTTCTAGCAAGAACGTTTCTTACCTACGCAAAACCACAACGTGATATGCCAATTGCTATTTACCCTTCATAAGGACCCTTTTCATCGAATCCGTTCCGACTAAAGTGGGAGAGGCGGCACCGCTAGCCACCTTATGCACCAAGTGCATGTCATCGGTGGAACCATCTCACGTGAAGAGCGTGTAAGGTCGGCTCGGGCCGCTTCATCCCACAATACCGTCGAAACAAGATTGGACTAGTAACGGTAAGCATATTGAACAAAATCAACGCCCACAACTACTTTGTGTTCTACTCGTGCAAAGAATCTACGCAATAGACCTAGCTCATGATGCCACTGTTGGGGAACGTAGCAGAAATTCAAAATTTTCCTACGTGTCACCAAGATCTATCTATGGAGAAACTAGCAACGAGGGAAGGAGAGTGCATCTACATGCCCTTGTAGATCGCTAAGCGGAAGTGTTCAAGTGAACGGGGTTGAAGGAGTCGTACTCGTCGTGATTCAAATCACCGGAGATCCTAGTGCCGAACGGACGGCACCTCCGCGCTCAACACACGCGACAGCCGGTGACGCCTCCCACGCCTTGATCCAGCAAGGAGAGAGGGAGAGGTTTAGGAAGACTCATCCAGCAGCAGCACAACGGCGTGGTGGTGGTGTAGGAGCGTGGCAATCCCAAGAGGCTTCGCCAAGCACCAAGGGAGAGGAGGAGGAGGAGGCGGGGCTGCACCAAGAGGAGAGAACTCATGTGTGTTGGGCAGCCCCAAACCTCAAGTATATATAGGGAGGGGAGGGCTGTGCCCCATCTAGGATTTCCACCCCAAGGGGTGCGGCCAGCCCTAGATGGGGCTTGGGAGGCGGCCAAGAGGGAGGGAGAGGAGGCGCCCACTAGATGGGCCTTAGGGCCCATCGCCTAGGGTTGCCCCTCCCACTCTCCCTTGCGCCTTGGGCCTCTTGTGGGGGGCGCACCAGCCCCTTTAGGGCTGGTTCCCTCCCACACTTGGCCCATGCAGCCCTCCGGGGTTTGTGGCCCCACTTGGTGGACCCCCGGGACCCTCCCGGTGGTCCCGGTACGCTACCGGAAAAACCCGAAACCTTTCCGGTGACCAAAACATGACTTCCCATATATAAATCTTTACCTCCGGACCATTCCGGAACTCCTCGTGACGTCCGGGATCTCATACGGGACTCCAAACAACATTTGGTAACCACATACAAACTTCCTTTATAACCCTAGCGTCATCGAACCTTAAGTGTGTAGACCCTACGGGTTCGGGAGACATGTAGACATGACCGAGACATTCTCCGGTCAATAACCAACAGCGGGATCTGGATACCCATGTTGGCTCCCACATGTTCCACGATGATCTCATCGGATGAACCACGATGTCAAGGACTCAATCAATCCTGTATACAATTCCCTTTGTCTAGCGGTATTGCACTTGCCCGAGATTCGATCGTCGGTATCCCATACCTTGTTCAATCTCATTACCGGCAAGTCTCTTTACTCGTTCCGTAACACATCATCCCGTGATCAACTCCTTGATCACATTGTGCATATTATGATGATGTCCTACCGAGTGGGCCCAGAGATACCTCTCCGTCACACGGAGTGACAAATCCCAGTCTCGATTCGTGCCAACCCAACAGACACTTTCGGAGATACCGTAGTGCACCTTTATAGCCACCCGCGTTGCCAGGACGTTTGGTACACCCAAAGCATTCCTACGGTATCCGGAGTTGCACAATCTCATGGTCTAAGGAAATGATACTTGACATTAGAAAAGCTTTAGCATACGAACTACGATCTTTGTGCTAGGCTTAGGATTGGGTCTTGTCCATCACATCATTCTCCTAATGATGTGATCCGTTATCAACGACATCCAATGTCCATGGTCGAAACCGTAACCATCTATTGATCAACGAGCTAGTCAACTAGAGGCTTACTAGGGACATGGTGTTGTCTATGTACCCACACATGTATCTGAGTTTCCTTTCAATACAATTATAGCATGGATAATAAACGATTATCATGAACAAGGAAATATAATAATAACTAATTTATTATTGCCTCTAGGGCATATTTCCAACAAATGATCGTTAATTTTTATTGCTATTGCTTTCTTCATGACTTATACATATTCATTTGAATATGAGATTATGCAACTCCCGAATACCGAAGGAATACCTTGTGTGCTATCAAACGTCACAACGTAACTGGGTGATTATAAAGATGCTCTACAGGTATCTCCGAAGGTGTTTGTTGGGTTGGCATAGATCGAGATTAGGATTTGTCACTCCGAGTATCGGAGAGGTATCTCTGGGCCCTCTCGGTAATGAACATCATGATAAGCCTTGCAAGCAATGTAACTAATGAGTTAGTTGCGAGATGTGGTGCATTACGGAACGAGTAAAGAGACTTGCAGGTAACGAGATTGAACTAGGTATGAAGATACCGACGATCGAATCTCGGGCAAGTAACATACCGATGACAAAGGGAATGACGTATGTTGTCACTACGGTTTGACCGATAAAGATCTTCGTATAATATGTAGGAACCAATATGAGCATCCAGGTTCCGCTATTGGTTATTGACCGGAGAGGAGTCTCGGTCATGTCTACATAGTTCTCGAACCCGTAGGGTCCGCACGCTTAACATTCGATGACGATTTGTATTATGAGTTATGTGATTTGGTGACCGAATATTGTTCGGAGTCCCGGATGAGATCACGGACATGACGTGGAGTCTCGAAATGGTCGAGAGGTAAAGATTGATATATTGGATGATAGTATTCGGACACCGGAGTGTTTCAGAATGTATCGGGTACATATCGGCATCGGGGTTGCGGAACCCCGGGAAGATATGGGCCATATGGGCCATAGGAGGGAGGCACACCAGCCCACAAAGGGGTGGCGCGCCGCCCATAGGGAAGGAGGCCGAATAGGACTAGGAGAGGGGGTGGCGCCCCCCTTTCCTTCCCCCTCTCCCTCTCCTTCCCCCTTTCCCCTCTGATAAAAGAAAAGGGGAGGGGGGGGGGCGAATCCTACTAGGAGCCCAAGTGGGACTCCTCCCACTTGGGGCGTGCCTAGGGCCGGCCTCCTCCCCCTCCCTCCTTTATATACGTGGGGAGGGGGGCGCCTAGAAGACACATCAATTGTTCCAAGCCGTGTGCGGCGCCCCCTCCACAGTTTACTCCTTTAGTCATATTCACGTAGTGCTTAGGCGAAGCCCTGGGCGGATCACTTCACCATCACCGTCACCACACCGTCGTGCTGACGGAACTCTCCCTCGACACTTTGCTGGATCAAGAGTTCGAGGGACGTCATCGAGCTGAATGTGTGCAGAACTCGGAGGTCCGTACGTTCGGTGCTTGATCGGTTGAATTGAGAAGACGTCCGACTACATCAACCGCGTTAAACTAACGCTTCCGATTTCGGTCTACGATGGTATGTGGACACACTCTCCCCCTCTCGTTGCTATGCATCTCCTAGATAGATCTTGCGTGATCGTAGGAATGTTTTTGAAATTGCATGCTACGTTCCCCAACAGCTCCAACATGAACAACTTTATATTTTCAATCAAGTGACCATAAGACGATTTGGCGAGGGCGAATTTGACAATGAAGAAAGAGCTCCCATCGACGGCGGGCGATCAGAGGGCGGCTCGCACACCTCTTGGTTATTGGTGAGAAACTTAGTCGCTCCTGTCCGCCACCTCCAAATTGCTTAGACTGCCACAACGGCTCCTCCCGGCCCGCTCACACACAAGTCAAGAGATAATATCAAGTGACTATCATCAAATGGGCCGGCCACGGAAATCCGGTGAAGTAGCATTAATGGCCGAGTGCCCTTCATCGTTGGTGCGCGGGAGGCAGGTCTGCTACAAACCCCACACGCGATGCAAGGAGGAAGAAGGTGAAACTTCCGCCCCGCACCGATGGTTGGGCTTGGAGCGAGCATCATATTGACCATTCTAGCCTCCAAATATGGAGTCCGCGTGCTCGTTTATGGAGCGAACTCTATAAATTATGACAATCAGAAGCTATATGATGGATTTGCTAAAGTTGAGTTTTTGAGTAAAATCGTCGTACCCATCTTTGAAAAAAAATATATTTAAAGAAGTACTCCTTCCGTAAACTAATATAAGAGCGTTTAGATCACTAAAGTAGTAATCTAAACACTCTTTTATTAGTTTACAGAGGGAGTACTATGGAAGCAATTCCCACAGGTTCGGGTAAAAAAAAAGTAAAATCGTTCGTATTGATGATTCGGGCTATAGGACGACTCTGCCACAGTTGTTCTAGCTATAGAATCGTAGTTCGCTCTTGTCCACGCTCCACAACAGTGAGGCATATACGATGGTCTTATCTACTGTATCATGCTTTGTCATCCACCCTTAAATATCCCATCCCATGTAGCATTGCCCTTCGTCATAGAGCGTGAAAATATCCCCGATACTTTCTGCGGCTTCAGTTCCTGACAGAGGAAGGGCCCGCAAGGTGAGCATCACGCATCACAGATTCGCAGTCGGCAACTCGCTGCCGCTGCCATCAACGGAACGCGTGAGAGGTTCACGTCCTCACGGGTCCCAATCCCACCATCGCTCGTTCTGGAACAACCGCGACATTTCCATCCGGACTTGTTTCGGAATTTGAGCTTCCCGCAGCAAAGGCCAACTCGTGCCTGAATTCGAGCTTACCAGACCAGAGCGTGCATGGTAGTGCCGACCGAACACTGTAACTACTGAACGTTTCACTTCTTACATGGCCACTTGGACGTGTATTATTTTCCCACCACGTGCACCACTGCCCGTCAGGTCTGGTGAATTGTGTTCACGCCACACTTTCTCAACGAGTCACTTTCTTGTAATAACAAGGAGAAGGTGCTACATTGCCCAAAGAGGAGAGAAAGCGGCCAAGCTTTAACATTTGGTCGCGTTCCATCCTTGTCTTAGTTGTGTAATCACCATCGCATTAGCAAATTGTTTGGTATTATCACAACTAGTCGTTGCCATCAGGCATCGGCCTTTGTTTATGCGTTAGGTGCCGCGTTCCGTAAGCTCATTTGGCTCTACCAAAAACAACGAGCCATCGAACCCGTCAAAGTCCATTGCAAGATTAACAATAACATCAATTATCTTCCGTCCACATTACGTTCTTCTGAGACTTCAGCCTTTGGCCAGCTGCAGCGCATAAACAAGAATATGATATTGCTAGCCGCATCGCGTCGCCTTAGAGCATGTTTATAGATAAAAATAGAATCATATAGCAAAAACAAAAATCATCGGTGCTTCGACGCAGAGCACCTACTGTTTTAAAATCATAAGTACTCCCCTGTTTTCTAAATATACGTTTTTGTATTTCAATCAGATTTTGTATTTTTTTCGAAAAGGGGATTCCCCGGCCTCTGCATCAGAACGATGCATACGGCCATCTTATTAAAACAAATAAATAAGTTCCAACAAGGTCTCAAAGTCTCCAAATGAAAAGTAAAAATCAGCTCACACAGAGCTAAAAAGGGCTAGAAACACAAACTAGCCAAATAAAAGGACGCCACAACCGGCTGGCAAAAGAGAAATAGGTAAACTAATTGCCTATCGTATTCCATGACCGCCATCCAAACCGGTTGAAGATATCCCATACCATCTCCCAAATGGATAGATCCAAGATGTAAACGCTCCCCGGCATTCCGTCGGAGTGAGTAGCGACCACGAACGAATCAACGCCGTGGCTCTAAAAATAACCTGCAAAAAATGAATGTGTGTTGTCCTGTTAAAAACCAAATCATTTCTGCAATTCCAAAGCGCTCACAACAAGGCGCAGACTCCTACACGAATATGTCTCGCTAACCCGGGCTCTACCCTGTTAAGCCACATTCCAAATAACGTGTTGACAGAACTCGGTGGAGTAATATTAAAAGCAATATGGATCATCCTTTATAAAACTTTGGCTAGTGGGCAATCAAGAAAAAGATGCTTGATCGTCTCATCCCGATCACAGAAACTACACCTAGTAGGTCATGTCCAATTATGCCGGATTTTGTATTTAGATACAGAGGAGTAACTTGCACATCCTGATTCTGCTTACATTGCACAACTGCGCCCGGAAGCAGTTGCTCAGATTTGCATTTCCGCGCAAACAAAAGCAACGCTGCGCCAAGAGCACGGGGTCGTGCCTGTGATTAATGACCAAACTTCGTAACCGGTACTCCGTCGTCGTGCTCATGCACGCTTTGATGGCTCGTCCTCTCAAGATCCCGTGCTTCAGTTAAGAAGACGCATAAACGAGAACCCGTCATGCGTCGCCACGAGGAACTGCCACTCCGGGTACGTGGCCGTAGTACACGGCACGGCGGCACCGGTACAAATCCGGGGAGACAACGAGAGCGCGCCCGCCTAACTCAGGAGAGACACCGCGCATGCATGCTTGCACCGCACGGTACGCGGGGGGACAGCACCAACATTTCTGCCCAAGCCCGGTCCGGCGGCATTCTATTCCGAACCCAACACGCCAGCCCAGCCGCAAACCCAGCCAAACCAAACAAAAAACCGACCCAAATTCCCCCAGCAGATTGCTGTTATCCACGGTTTTTTTTCCCACTCACGACAACAGAGGTGAAAGTGAAACCGAGCGGCGAATAAGCAGGAGCAGGTCGGCGTGCGTGCGTGCCCCGGCGTTGGTTTGCTTGTCGCGGGGCGCCGGCCGTTCCCGTTCCGTTCTTATCCACTCCGGCGCGGTGAGCCGAAGCGGCGTCGGGGCCACGCGGCCGAATCGCTGCCAGTGACCCCTCGCGCCCGTGGATCCACGTCGACCAGGTCAAGCCCCATTATCCCCTCCCCCCTCCCCGTCCCCCCACCCTCACCACTAGCCCGACTATTATTATCAACGCGTCGGCGTCGCCCGCCCGCCTCTCCTCCTCCTCCTCCTCCTTTCCCCATTCGATTCCCCCCTCCACCCGCCTCCGTCCCCTCCTCGCCTCTCCGATTCCATCACCCCCTTCGACCGCGCCCGGAATCTGCGCTCCGAGGGGATCCCCCCGAGGCATGGAGATCTCCTTCGAGGCGTGGGAGGGGGTGCAGCGGCATGGCCAGGACATCGCCGACCGCCTCGCGCAGGGCTTCACGGGCCTGCTGCAGGCGCCGCCGCAGTTCCCGTGGCCGCCCGTCTCGCACAAGCTCATGCCCTTCGAGATCGACCTCCCCGTCGTGCCCTTCGGCGCCGCGCGGGGGGCTGCCGCCGCCGGCGGGAAGGACTTCTTCCCCACCGCCGCCGTCGCCTCCGTCATCGACATCGGCGGCAGGCTCGGCCAGGCCGGCGTCGAGATTGGCACGTCCGTCGGCGGGGCCGTGCAGCACGCCGTGCGCCAGCTGCCCGTGCCCTTCCGGGGCGCCCAGATCCGCCGCCGCAAGCTGCAGCCGCGGCCCCCTTCTGCGGAGGGGGCCGTCGGCCTCTCCTCGGAGAGGGCCGTCGATAGATGCCCTCTCGAGGCGGCCGCCGCCGCTGCGGCTGCGGCCACTGGAAGCGCTGCCGCCTCGACTGTCAGTGGTATTAGAAGCGGGGACGACCTTGATGAAGATGATGACGGATATGGCTGCGAAATCGGAACCCTCGGAAACTTTAAGAAGTCCAAGGTACGATTCAACTACTTCCTACTCCCTGAGTTCTATTGTGGGTTTGAGTATGTTTGCATCTCACAGCCTTAATTCAGGCTTTACTCCCATTGAAAGTACTAAAATCTTAGAATCACAATCTTATTATCCCTGAAGTGTCTAGAATATGTAAGCTAAACCTTAGAATTTTGATGAACTCGAATTGTTGGGATTATGTGAATCTTATTATTATCCCTCTGCTTGTTTAGAGCCAAGCCGTCTTTACAGGCATGACACAACATAATACTTTGCTCTTCTCTTGATGAACGTTCAGGGTACCGTAAATATGTCAGCGACATACAACACCAGAAACAATGATATTGATAGTTCTGTTGTTGCTCGTGGAGACCTGTGGAGGCTAGAGGCATCACGCAGCGGTTCAACTTCTGGAAACGATACTTCGCCCCTTTACCTTGTTCAGTTGGGGCCTTTGCTATTTGTTCGTGACTCAACACTCCTATTGCCTGTTCATCTGTCAAAGCAACATCTGCTGTGGTATGGCTATGATCGCAAGGTACATATCCTTTATGTCGCCTTCTCCCAATATGTTAAACCCATTCATTCATTATTCGGTACATGCTTTTGTTTTATGGAAATTCATGTTCTCTTCGTTTTCTTATATGCTACGCCGTATTGTACATCCTGGATCTTTTACTGAAAAGTGGTTGTTTCATATGCAGAATGGAGTGCATTCCCTCTGCCCAGCTATTTGGTCGAAACAGAGAAGATGGCTGATGATGTCGATGATGTGTCTTAACCCAGTAGCTTGCGTAAGTATGAGCGTGTTTTTTTTATTAAAGTTTCTGTGTACTACAGTTATTCTCATATGCTGTGATGTGTTGAGAGTTGGAAATCGGCACTGTTTGGGCTTTCCGATGTGCTTTCTTTGCATTATAGTAGCGGGATGAATCATATATGCTGCCATGGTTCTTTGGTTAGTGGGTATTGCACATCTTGTTATTTGCTAGAAAAACCTGTCCAGTTGAATTCTTTGGATCTTTATTCCATCTGATAACCAGTGAGTAATAGTTCTGTTCTGCACAACTAGTGTGCCAGCATTTTTCACTGGCCAGTAGAATTGGTGAGAAGTCTTGTATTCTATAAAATATCTACGCCATTCACAATGCTAACCATGCTTTTAAAATTATTAACAGGCGTAACTTAGTTGGGATATTTATTGTTATAAGTTGGTTTTTATCTAATAGAATGACATCTTTTTGTTACAGTCCTTTATGGATCTACAGTTTCCTAATGGGCAAGTAACGTACGTTGCTGGAGAAGGGATAACAGCGAGTGGTTTTGTTCCGTTGTTTGGTGGGTTGCTTCAAGCTCACGGGAAATTCCCAGGAGAAACAAGAATGAGCTTCTCTTGCAAGGTTAGTGTTTCCTTAGTTCCCTTAAGGTCATTTGTATCATCAAAATATACTGTTTTCTGTAAGTCGATGCCCATGGGGTGTGAGCTTCTCCTTGAAGATTGCATTTCTGCTGCCATTTCTGAAAATAAATTTCTGCTAGTCATATGTAGAGCAAAGTTATAAGTTCTAAGCATTTGACCAGTGTCTGATTGGAATTCTGCTGTAATAATCAATTGATAATACAGTGATTTGTTTGCAAAAACACTATCCATGTCAGATGTGGTCTGGTGACATTTTATCATACAGGGAGCTGCACATAAATTTGCACATTACCGTATTCGTCCTATCTTTCATTTCTTGTGACACAAGAGCAAATATTTATGATCTATTCTGTTACAGTGATCTTCTCATGTTCTTAAGAACCAAAGTGACTTCTCTCTTAATTCTCTTGCATTGTATTTTTTTCAATATTAGTTAGCACAAGTTTAACCTTTGTAACCTTCAACCCTACTCTTATTTTTTCTTCCTTATTCAAGAACAAGCGAGGAACAAGGTTCACTCCTATGTTTCAATGGCCTGACAAATCTCTTTCACTTGGAGTTACTCAAGCCTTGGCATATAAGAGATCTGGTCTTATGGTGAGGCCCAGCATACAAGTCAGGTAATTCACTGAAAGCATTTGGATAATTGTGGGGCCTTCTGTTGTTACATCTTGCCCTATATTATATGGTCAAATGAGTTAGAATGTGAATGACAATTGTTTTGCGATGTTTGCTACTATCTTAGATGTGTTGATATGATGCTAAAAGCACGCTTTGTTGCAGCTTTTTTTTATGCAGCATTGCATTCCTTTTTGATAAATGAATTGCTAGGATAGATCAGAATCTTCCATTGCTAATGATCAAAGTTTTGAACTTCTGACCAGAATCTTCTATTGTTATTTTTCTCACTACATAGAATAATTATGTGCTGCTTCTTTTTTGTATCCATTAATCTTGTGGAACATGAGAAATTCTTTCGATGCTGGATGTTATCAACTTTAAGGGATTTTGTTAAATGTTTGCTTTTGCATCGCTGGCTCATTTTAGTACTCCCTCCGTCCGGAATTACTTGTTGCATAAATGGATGAAAATGGATGTATCTAGAATTAAAATACATCTAGATACATTCATTTCTCCGACAAGTATTTCCGGAGGGAGGGAGTACTAAAACTATGGGCTTCTGGGTGGACAGTGCTGTTTTTCTTAACGTTTACCCTTGAGTGACCAAGAGACTGCTAAGCAGATGCCATTGATCAACTTACATCCTCTTGTGTTATTAGACTAAAAAAAGTCCCCTGTGCTGGGGGGTTAGTTTTGTTTTGTTCATCCTTGTATTTTTGTTTTTGTTTTAACACTCTTCATGGCAAGTTTTGTTTTGTTCATCCTTGTATTTTTGTTTTTGTTTTAACACTCTTCATGGCATTCTACTCTACAGTGTATGCCCTACATTTGGAGGAAGTGATCCTGGGGTACGTGCAGAGGTCATCCATTCATTAAAGGAGGAACTAAATGTTATGTGTGGTTTATCCTGCTCAAGAAATCCGTCAGCTTTTACTGCTCTTTCTGTAAGTTTTCCTCATTGAAACAAGGCATCTGCTCGATTCTTTTGTAATACCATAGTTTGGTTGTAGCTTCGATTATACATTCGCTCTAACTGTACACCTATATATGGCAGATTGGGCGGTCAAAGTGGAATGGTCAAGTGGGCAGTTCTGGAGTAGTAGTCACGTTGGAAACACCTCTAAATAACATTGGAAGGCCATCTTTATCTGTGCAATTAAATGGCGGTTTCGAGATTTGAAGTCCTGTGCAGGAGTTGTACATACCCATTGTACATAACACCACCACTAATCTTGATGTTCCACCCCTGCTGGGATAGCGCATCGGCCCGTTACATGTATGCGGAAGTGAGATGCAGCTTGTTCTTGTGGCCATAGGTCTTGACTTAGCAAATCAACCGGTCTATTACATATGTAGGCAGTGACGACCATATTTCCCAAAAAGACTGGTGAAGCAATCACGAGTTCAAGCACTTCCTAAGGGAAGTAGAGATAAAATAAGCTCAAGCCTAGTTCGCCATTTGTAAGGTGGCAAAGGAAATGCTTGTGGACTGCTTATGTGTCATGCAAAGAAGATTGGCAAATCGGATATTTTGTGACAAAGGTGAACTTGGGTGGATGAATTCGCGTGCTTATTTTTTCCCTGCACTCTTGTATTCCTCTACATGTAACCCTAACTAAAGAATTGGAGTACTTTGGTGGAACTGTCAAATCTATTCTGCCTTCCCTGGTTGTATGCCATCTGACTGTCGGATATTGAACTTTGAGAACTCAAGTCTCTTATACTAAAATTAGCGGGTTGAACACAACGTAATCCGTCAACTTCACAAGTTGGATGTGGTGCCAGCTACAAGGTGTTCTACATGACTTGGTAGCTTTCCCGCTGCATACTTTGCACCATATGCAATGTACTGAAATATTACTAGCCCGTTTACTAGTTAATACTCCCTCTGTTACAAATATAAGATGATCTAACTTTCCCTAAATCGGATGTATACAAACATGTTTTGGTGCGTTTGTTTACTTATTTCAGTTTGTATGTACTCACTTCGTTCTTAAATGCAAGTCTTTTTAGAGATTCCAATATAGACTACATAGGGAGCAAAATAAGTGAATCTACACTCTAAAATATGTTAATATTCATCCATATTGTAGTTCATATTAAAATTTCTAAAAAGACTTATATTTAAGATCTGAGGAAGTAGTTTATATTAAAATATCCAAAACTATCTTATATTTGTGAGTGGAGAGGATATTATTTTACTCCCTTCGTCTCAAAATTCTTGTCTTAGATTTGTCTAAATACGGATGTATCAAGTCACGTTTTGGTATTAGATACATCCGTATCTAAACTAATCTGAGACATGATTACAAGGATAAGAGCATCCATTCAAAAAAAAAGAGAAGATAAGAGCATATTCGTCCTTAGTGACAGCCTGTTTCGGAGCCGCTGCATCTGTGCCCCTAGGATCATTCTTTGACACCCCCCTTCGTTGCGCCTTAGCATTGAGAGGATGAACTATGTTCACCAAACTCCTAGCTCCTGCTATCGGCACAAGCCCTTGGTCATTTAATAGTAAAGCAAATTCCCATCTCCTGCACGGTCCCTAAGTCATTTTTAATGGTGAAGCCCCATCCGCCTGCCCAAAAGCTCCATAAGTATTGAATCTTCAAAATTCACTTGGGGGAGGAGTCCAGACCTGTTTTTTTTTTCTTGTCAGAAAATGCAGCTAAACTGAACACACAATTTCATCAGTGGTCTGATTTTATCGCCCAGTTTGGCCTTATTTCGTTCATACCATCAAATCCTCTTGAAGCTGCATGATTTCTTCCATCATGGAGGAAACATTTCGTATTTCGTAGTCATAGCATTATCATCCTGTTTGTAAAATCAGGCATTCAACTAGTTTCAGTCGACAATCTTTCCCTCCATAAAGCTCTTTCAAATTTACATTTCAGCAAACGACCTATCAATTAGATAATTTAAGTGACAAGGTTATTACCTTTCAGGTGGTCGCTCTTCTAGTGATGTCCCTTGGCACAAATAAGCTTCCGTTATTCGTTTGGGAAGTATTGCGCTGAAAGGACTTGAGTACATAGAGAGTAAGAGTTATGTGTACTTTTTCGTGCCTCGCTTGCCAACATGGCTAGAAATTTTGGAAGAGTACAAGTCTCTAAAACCCAGTCATCCATCTTTCTTTGGTTTTGTTGGTTTCTCCCATCCAATCCAATGGACCTGGTTCTCTTTATCAATTTGATTAACTCCACCAGTATGTTCCGATCATTGAACTGATAGCATCACAAAGTGATTTGGTGAGATCAAAGCAGGCCATGGCCCATGGCATATAAAGGGATGGCTTATGCTACTGCCTTTACGTTTTAATCCTTTTTCCAGCCTCTGATGAGAATCTCTCGTTAAAGTTTGGCCGCAGTTTTTGCGTTTGCTCCTAGCAGCAGCAGGAGCGAATCATCGGCAAAGAGAAGATGGCTTACACTCTGGGCTGCATTGCAGATTTCGGTTCTTTTTAGCCTACCACAATTTTCAGCATTTTGCAACATAGCCGAAAATCCTTGAAAGAGAAGATGTGCGTGTTATATGAGGCCAAACCTCTTGCAATGATAATAACTATGAAAGGAGATGCTTTCCTTTATGCACCCAAAAGACACCTCTGCGACGTTATTAACCTGAGTTAGAAGTGCGTCCCATAACACCCTGAAGTAACAAGCTAAGTTTTAGTTCTTGCATTAACGAGTTCTAAACGCTCGAAGTAAAACCGAGATTTGTAACTGGCTATCACCCTTAGCCATATATATAAGCAACGGAAGCTTCACACATCACCTGAACCAGATCGCGCAAGAGGTGCAAGTGCAAGGCAGAGCCCTTCTCTTCAGCGTCGGACGCAGCGATGGAGACCGCTCCCTCCACTTTGGTGTCCCTTCTCCTCGTCCTCTTCCTCCTCTCCTCACCCGCCGCCGTGGCCCGGCCAGTCGTGGGCGTGCTCACCCCCGACGTCCTCCTCGCCTCACCGGCCGACGCGCCCGAGCCCTCGGCCTTGGCACCAGGCCGCCCCGACGTGCACGCCTCCGACTACGGCGTGTACATAGTCTTTGTGAGCCGCGCTGGTTACGTAGACTCCGTGGACTACGACGTTCGGCTGCTCGCCTCCGTCGTCGGAAGGTTGGTTGTGACTTGTGTGGCAAGCAACATTTCCGCGTCCACAGCGCACAGCATCCGTCCTTTCTCTTAGGTGATCGATGACATTTTTGTTGTTTCTACAGCACGGAGGAGGCAAAGAAGGCCATGATCTACCACTATAGCGGTCTCGGGTTCGCGGCGAGGCTCACATGCCATCAAGCGGACCAGTTAGCAAGTGAGCGCGCCTGATTATCCGCCAAGTTTCTTCCGTAAGACGCATTCAGAAAGCTGGTGTCGGTTTTGCTTTTGGCTCAGCTTTTTTGCTTGGCTTGTGCAGGGAAGGAGGGCATTGCAACCTTCAAGGACAAGACATACTATGTGGACAACGACGGCGGTTTGCCTCGATTCTTTGAAGAGAATGTCTGAAGAACAAATCTTTACTCAACTGCTGCTATCACTACGACCTGAAACATGTCACTATGAAGTCCTGGGCGATTTGTTGCACCAACTGTTAAGTTCGTACTGTACCCTGAAAAAACAAACGCTTGCAAGTTCATAGGAAATTAGTACTTGGAAAATAATGAATAAAGCACCACCGGGTGTGACAAATGATTCAGAAAGTTCTGCTTCATGTCTAAGATGATGATACCTGAGGGCCCCGTATACAGTTTTATGCAGATTTTCTGTAGCCCAGATGATCTGATTTGTTTGAATCAGAGTCAATTTTTCAGCAATTTCCTCATGATTCATGCTCACTCAAGCCTAGAGCGAGTGGGAGGCTGAGATGACAGACGGCGGAGCTATGGTGGGTTGAGGTTGGAGAAAGCGGCGAGCCAAATTGACCGCACCCTTAGAAAATATACCAGGCAACTGCGCTATAGGCAATCCTAAATTTTAATAAGAAAGCCAACTCCCTATGCTTCAGCCACATTTGACAACAAGAAACACAGTCTATCTTGAATTCTCAATTTTCACAACAAAGTCGCTATAAGAAAACCACATAAAGAATGTAACTGAAGTGTGCCAACTCTATGCAGATAACAGACTCCTTATTAAAGGTTATACATGTCACGATAATAACCCCTCTGGTACGACTCGTTATGGCTGAACTCATGATGGTTGACCACCAGCTGACTCTTGAAGAAGAGGAAACGAGCATCTCTCGCGGCCCGGCTGTCGAGGCACAAGAGCTCCTGCTGCTTCCTCACCCATTCTTCAGAAGGAGCCCTGCCATAATCCTCTCTTGAAGTATCGTCCATGCAGTGGAACTCCATGGTCTTGAGGAACCTGCTCCTCCCGTGAAGGAACTTGGCCATGTCCCTCTGCCACTCCTGTCCTCGGTAAACTTCGAACACCACCTTCTCGAGGTAGTTGTCCATGCAAGGAACGGATGCCAGGACGTCCCACGACCCCGGGGAGCCGTCACGAGCCTCGGACCAAGAGTCTGACTGTTACAAAAGTTTCAATCAGGAATAGGATACGCCAATGCGAATTTGGGCAAACATGCCTGGTCTACCATTGCAAGGGACAACATGGAGTAGATATCTGATATAAACAATTCAGTGACCAGCCAGAACAATTTACCTTGATGTAGATCGTCTCCAAGCAAGGGAACACCTTGAGCAGCTGCATAACCCAGTTGATGTAATGTTCGTTGATGTACCCGTCCGGCGTGTGCATCAGGTCGACGGCTAGAGTCTTGAGGCTTGGCATAATGGTCTCAGCATGAATATTCTTTTCCTGGATTTGCATCAATTAGAATGGTTATTAATTAAGGATTTACAGGAAGCGATTGCAAGGTCAATCTCTGGTTGCTTCATTCGTAATTATAAGCTTACCCTGAACTTGGTGAACTTGGTGTTTCCAAACTCAATATCGTTGTTCATGCCGATGTAGCCTAAGAACTCCAGCTTTGGAGCGTGCACGATCATGATTTTGACCGACCTGCTGTTCAGGTAGCAGCCGAGCACCTGCTCCAGGTTGGGAGCGTCGTCAATGAAGAGCTCCTTGAAGTCGCCACTGGTGTTCAGGACCTTGAGGCTCCTAGACCGGACATGTAGGCGGTCGCACTTGCTGATGGAAGTGATCCTCAGGCGCTCCAGCGCCCTGCAGTTCGAGAGCAGGGAGTTCAGCGAGTCCTCGGAGATCTTGACGTCGGACAGGTCGATCTTGGCGAGGACGGCGAGGGATGCGGCGGCCTCGGTGGCGTCAGGGAAGGTGCCGTTAATCACCTTGAGGCGCTTCAGGGATGCGCAGGCGAAGAGGGAATCCGGGACCTTCTGCTGCCGCTTCTCGTTGAAGTAGAGGACGAGTTTTTCGATGCCGCGGTTGGCCAGATCCCGGAGCCAGCCGTCGACGGCGCCCTCGTCCTGGCGGCGGAAGGAGAGCCTGTACGTGCTGAATGAGCGCACGGGCTCGGTGGGGTGGGCGGCGAGGATGGAGGTGACGGCCTCGACGGCCCTGTCGCGGCGAATACTGCCGGCCTTGAAATCGAGGAGGGTGGATGGGAAGAGGCGGCGCCAGCGAGAGCTGAGGATTGAACACCTCGCCGCTTCGTCCATGTCGAGGCGGGAGAGGATGGTCACCAGGATGATGTCCGGGAGATCGCTGAGGCGGTCGAGGAGGAGGTCGTCCCCGACGGCGGCCGCCATCTCCGGTCAATTTGTGCGATCCTAGGTTCTTTTTTTTGAGACAAGTGCTATCCTAGGTATTGCTGCGCCGGTGCGGCGGTGGATCGACTAGTGAGTTTGGGTTTTAAAGGCTGATCCGTGTAGGACTCCAGGTCCAAGTATGGCCCGGTTTCAATCTCCTCTAAACAAAAAATCGGCCCGTTTTAATCTCGTAAAAAAGGCCGGTTTTCCGAGATTCCATCAACAGAAAACGATTTGCTAAAAAAAATTAACAGAAAACGAAACCACGAGCTATATCAACACACTTTTTCTAGGTTAAAAAAAACACACTTTCTGACATGGATGCATCGTTTTCGGCTGATGAGTTGAGAGGATCCACGAGTGCAGTCATCGCAGATAAATACGGGGTCTTCTTGGCGGTCACCCAGGGCATTCGGGTTTACCCGAACTTTTGGGTCGGGTAATTCGGGTTTTTTGAAATTCGGGTTTCCAGAAACAACTCCCAAAATATCTCTAAAAAAACTAAAACCCGAAATATCGGGTACCCGAATTTTCGGGTTCGGGTAGTCCCAAATTCCCCAAACTGTGAACAAAGGTACTTACTGATGTGATTATTTGCTATAGTGGCATTTGCATCAGTATGGCTGTTACTCGCCTAGGTTAGATAGAAACAATGGCCTTTGCATCAGTACGACTGTTACTTGCCTCAAGCTGCTGCAGAGCCACACACTTGGCAAATACAAAGTACATCTGAGTAGTTTTTAGCAGGATACTTCAGCATGGAAAATGTCAATTTTTAGCAGGATAACTTAGCATGACAAATGACACTTGTCAAGATCCTTCGTTGCTTCGAGTCATCGCGCTGATGATGCAACACCAGGGACGGGGACATGGGCCAGTGACCGGGAGTCCGGGATGGCGGGAAGGGACTATGGGTGGTGGGACGACGGAATGGGATGGAGGGACGGTGGATGGCGGGACGGTGGAATGGGATGTCGGGACGGCGGACGGCGAGGCAGCAGGATGGCGGATGGTCCGACGGCCGAGTGGTGATTGAGACCGGTGGTGATGGTGGGACTGGCGGGCTTGCGGCGCCGACGGGCGACTTTGACGAGAAGGAGCAGCCGGGCAACCGGCAGGGCCGCAGGGGAGTTTGGCGGCAAGGGTAGGAATCGGGGAAGGGTGAGTGGGGAATGCAGGGAGGAGTTGGCGTAGCTGTGAAGCTGTGTATGGACTATGGAGGAAGGCCGAAACCGGGCCAAGCTAAATGGGCTACCGAGTACATAGGCCAGAACTTTTGTCTTTGCTATTCGGGCTTTGGCCTGTTCGGGTACCGGGACAAAATACCCGAATTTCCCAAAATAATTTCGGGTTTTCGTACCGGCCACTCGAGAAATGTGTTTGGGTTTTTGGTTCGGGTTATATGGGTTCGGGCTTCGGGTTTTTCGGGTTTGGGGTTCGGGTTCGGAAAAAAGTGCCCAGGGTGACTTGGCGGCCTCCTACTCTCCAATGCCCCATGTAGTTGATGCACATATGGCTGAGTCTCTAGCTATGAGAAATGGGTTGATGTTAGCTAATGATATGAGGTTCCATTTCATCCAAATAGAGTCTGATTCGATGGAGGTGATTAATGCTTGCTTAGGACAAGACATAATTTGGAACGGAGCATCGGCAATTTATGTAGAATGCTCCACTTTGTCTGGTATGATAGGATTTGTTCATTTTTTGCATTGTAATAGAGAAGCAAACGAGGTAGCTCATAAGATTGCTAAATTTTCTTTTGATCATAATTAGGTTTGTAATTGGGTAGATGAACCCCCAGGTTTCCTGGTTGATGCCTTGGTAAACGATGTAACTATTTTACCAAATCAATAAAGCAAGCCATGATGACATTACCTAAAAATACAATTTTTTTGACAAACTTCTCCTTTATTCACTCACAACAATTGTTGCATCGTTTACAAGATGGGATAGCACCGCATCCGGTGCGGAATACGGAATCCATCCAGACAAAGGAAGGAGAAAATTTAGTCATCCTAACTAGTTCGTGGGCTACTTGATTACGTTTCTCTATTACAATGATCATATATCACATGACTGAAATCAAGTGACATGAAATAACAATTGTCAAATGTCGCATTAGCTACCATGGATGAATTCCCATCGTTTGAGCTATTCGAACTGATCTCAAGCTTACTGCAACCCACAGTTTGTGCGAGGTTCAGGCCCAATTTCACCGCCAAGGTCTCAGCTGTGAAAGAGTCATAACAAATCTCTATTTTTTTGGTTTGTTGCAACAACAAAATTTCCATTTTGGTCTCGGATAACAACCCTCACAGACCCTTCGTGTGAATCATAGTCAGATCCTACATCCACATTTAGTTTCATATAACCAGACCTAGGTTTCTTCCATGCAACCATACGGGCTTTGGCCTTCGGCATACAAGCAATGCTGAAATTCACCGAGAGGCCACGTACTGCGAGATTGATCTGTGAGGGGTTTTAACTATCCTCTCCATGGTAATTTTTCCTTTATTCAAACCATATGCACCACATTGTAGTAGCCACCTATTCCCTTAGTTTTGGCAGTCCTAGAATCTGAATTTCGTAGTCCTCCATGCATAACAAGTATTGTAGTACCTCCTAGCATGACAGATACTTTGAGCATCCTCTTTAATGACATCATGTAAACCCAACTGCCTCCAGACATCCACTGATTTTGAGCACTTGAAGATGAAATGCTAGATATTATCTGGGCCTAGATTACACGCGGGATAGTGCACTTTAACCATCATATGTTTTGCCGCCAGGATTGCCCTAGAAGGGATCATATTGTGAAGGGCCCTCCAAATAAATATTCTGATTTTTGCTGGGCATCGTAGACTCCAAACTAAATTCCTCGTCTCATTAGGAGTTGACGAGCCCATGGAGGCTTGAAACTTATGTTCAAACTGGCCATCCCATTCCAATTGGTAGGTTGAATGAACTTAGAAAATACTCATCTTGGTAGGACTCTAAGCAACAAAATCTGTCATTTCATGCACGGGGGAGTAATAGCTAGTATCCTTTGACCATCCACTTGCCATAACATTTGATTCACCAATTATATGTCCCACTCTCTTGAAGATGGGTCGATAAGGTCACATACCTGAGAGAGAAGATTATTTCCCATAGGAGTTAACGTTCTTTTCGATGGTGATTGGGGGATGACCAGGTTCTCAACAATTGAAGAACGCTACCTGAGCATAATTTGTAAATTTAGTCCCTAAAATTGTATGATCAGATTCAGAATTGCTTGAAGAACCACCAATCTTGGTTGCAGGTTTCTTGTTCTTCTCCATGTCTGCACATTGGGATTTTGCTAGAAACCTTGCCCCTTGTTCTGATGTTGCAACATCTGATCTTGATTCAAAGCAATCCACTAGTTGTTGCGGTGGAAACCAGGAGGAGGTGGGTATGCAGGGTAAGACCCCAGGAAGCCCCACAACAGCGCCCCTAGGAAGCCATATGGCAGCACCATGGGTTGAGTAGTGTTATCCATGAGGAACCTCAATCGCCCCCGGCGGAGGCTGCTCGACTGGTCATCGTGCACCCCTACATCACCCTCTCCCCTAGCACCATGACCTCCCATCATACACTTCCTCAAGGTCTCTTGGAAATTAGGTCACCATGGATACTCCACGCCAATCTCCTTTGAGTAACTGTCTATGGGGACCCAGCCCCGTGCCACACAGAGAGCTCTGCTGACCCGTTCAAGCCTCATACACGCTTTCCTTCCCCGCTCAGGTTTGAAACGAAATCCTCAAGAATCCTCCAGAATCACCAATGGCGATGATCCAGAGCCAATCGATCTGCACAACCACCAACCATGACCATGTCGTGCGCAATCCTCATAACAGACCTAGGCAGAGGATGAGTGTGGATGGAATCACTCACTGTGGAACCACTCTGAAAAATCCTCATCTCCTTCCCAGTCTCTGCAATGGCGATGCTGCTTCCTCTACAAGTTAAGCTAGTATTAGATACGTCGCGAGAGGTTGGACTAGCGCAAACAGACTTGATACGTCTCCAACGTATCTATAATTTATGAAGTATTCATGCCATGTTTACAACAATTGTATATGGTTTTGGTATGATTTTATTAGAACTAATCCGGACTGATGTTGTTTTCAACAGAACTACCGTGGTGTCGTTTTTTGTGCAAAAATAAAAGTTCTCGGAATGGGATGAAAATTGAAGGAAATATGCCCTAGAGGCAATAATAAAGTTATTATTTATTTCCTTATATCATGATAAATGTTTATTATTCATGCTAGAATTGTATTAACCGGAAACATAATACATGTGTGAATACATAGACAAACAGAGTGTCACTAGTATGCCTCTACTTGACTAGCTCGTTAATCAAAGATGGTTATGTTTCCTAACCATAGACATGAGTTGTCATTTGATTAACGGGATCACATCATTAGGAGAATGATCTGATTGACATGACCCATTCCGTTAGCCTAGCACTTGATCGCTTAGTATGTTGCTATTGCTTTCTTCATGACTTATACATGTTCCCGTAACTATGAGATTATGCAACTCCGCTTACGGAGGAACACTTTGGTGCTACCAAACGTCACAACGAATCGGGTGATTATAAAGGAGTACTACAGGTGTCTCCAAAGGTACATGTTGGGTTGGCGATTTCGAGATTAGGTTTTGTCACTCCGATTGTCGGAGAGGTATCTCTGGCCCTCTCGGTAATGCACATCACTATAAGCCTTGCAAGCAATGTAGCTAATGAGTTAGTTACGGAATGATGCATTACGTAACGAGTAAAGAGACTTGCCGGTAACGAGATTGAACTAGGTATTGGATACCGACGATCGAATCTCGGGCAAGTAACATACCGATGACAAAGGAAACAATGTATGTTGTTATGCGGTTTGACCGATAAAGATCTTCGTAGAATATGTAGGAGCCAATATGGGCATCCAGGTCCCGCTATTGGTTATTGACCAAGAATAGTTCTAGGTCATGTCTACATAGTTCTCGAACCCGTAGGGTCCGCACGCTTAAGGTTTCGATGACAGTTATATTATGAGTTTATGAGTTTTGATGTACCTAAGGAGTTCGGAGTCCCGGATGAGATCGGGGACATGACGAGGAGTCTCGAAATGGTCGAGACATAAAGATCGATATATTGGACGACTATATTCGAGTTCGGAAAGGTTCCGAGTGATTCGGTATTTTCGAGTACCGAGAGTTACGGGAATTCGTATTGGGCCTCTTTGGGCCATACGGGAAAGGAAGAGAGAAAGGGCCAAAAGGGTGGCGCACCTCCCTTGGACTAGTCCGAATTGGACTAGGAGGGGGGGCGCACCTTCCTTCCTTCTCCTTTCTCTTCCCTTTCCTTCTCTCCTACTCCTACTACATGGAAGGGTTCCTAGTTGACTAGGAAAGGGGAATCCTACCCGGTGGGAGTAGGACTCCCCTAGGGCGCGCCAGAGAGGGCGGCCCTCCCTCCTCCACTCCTTTATATACGGGGGGGGTGTTGGGGAACGAGTAATTTCAAAAATTTTCCTACGATCACGCAAGACCATGGTGATGGCATAGCAACGAGAGGGAAGAGTGTCCGTCCACGCACCCTCGAGACCGAAAGCGAAGCGTTATAACAACGCTGTTGATGTAGTCGACATCTTCACGATCCGACCGATCCAAGCACCGAACGACGGCACCTCCGAGTTACGCACACGCTCAGCTCGATGACGATCCCGGACTCCGATCCAGCAAAGTGTCGGGATGAGTTCCACAAGACGACGGCGTGGCAGGACGAGGTTGATGCTCCACCGACGCAGGGCTTCGCCTAAGCTCCGCGACGATATGACTTCTCCGCGCAGGCTTCGCTTAAGCTCATGACGATATGACCAAGTGGAATATGGTGGAAGGGGCACCGCACACGGCTAAGGAAAGATCCGTAGATCAACTTGTGTGTCATGGGGTGCCCCCGCCCCTCAGATATAAAGGAGGCAAGGGAAGGTGGCCGCCCAAGGGGAGGCGACTAAGGAGGAGTCCTACTCCCACCGGAGTAGGACTCTCTCCTAGTTGGACTAGGATTGGAGGAGGAAAGAGGAAGGCGCGCCCCTCTCCTTGTCCTATTCGGACCAGAGGGGAGGGGGGCGCAGCCCACCTTGGCCGCCCTTCCTCTTCTCTCCTATGGCCCATAAGGCCCATATACCCCGGGGTTCCGTAACCCGGTGTTCCAGTAACTTCTGCTTTCACTCGAACCCTTCCAAGTCCAAACATAGGCTTCCAATATATCAATCTTTATGTCTCGACCATTTCGAGACTCCTCGTCATGTCCGTGATCACATCCGGACTCAACAAACTTCGTGCATCAATACTTATAAACTCATAATGAACTGTCATCGAAACGTTAGCGTGCGGACCCTACGGGTTCGAGAACTATGTAGACATGACCTAGAACCATTCTCGGTCAATAACCAATAGCGGAACCTGGATGCCCATATTGGTTCCTACATATTCTACTGAAGATCTTTATCGGTCAAACCGCATAACGACATACGTTGTTCCTTTGTCATCGGTATGTTACTTACCCGAGATTCGATCGTCGGTATCCAATACCTAGTTCAATCTCGTTATCGTAAGTCTCTTTACTCGCTCCGTAATACATCATCTCACAACTAACTCATTAGTTGTAATGCTTGCAAGGCTTAGGTGATGTGTATTACCGAGAAGGCCTAGAGATACCTCTCCGACGATCGGAGTGACAAAACCTAATCTCAAATACGCCAACCCAACAAGTACCTTTGGAGACACCTGTAGTACTCCTTTATAATCACCCGATTACGCCAGACGCTTGGTAGTACCAAAGTGTTCCTCCGTAAACGGAGTTGCATAATCTCATAGTTACAGGAACATGTATGGGTCATGAAGAAAGCATTAACATACTAAACGATCAAGTGTTAAGCTAACGGAATGGGTCATGTCAATCAGATCATTCAACTAATGATGTGACCTTGTTAATCAAATAACAACTCCTTGTTCATGGTTAGGAAACATAACCATCTTTGATTAACAAGCTAGTCCAAGAGAGGCATACTAGTGACATACTGCTTGTCTATATATTCACACATGTATTATGTTTCCGGTTAATACAATTCTAGCATGAATAATAAACATTTATCATGATATAAGGAAATAAATAATAACTTTATTATTGCCTCTAGGGCATATTTCCTTCAGCCTCCCACTTGCACTAGAGTCAGTAATCTAGTTCACATCATCATGTGATTCAACACTAATATTCACATCTCGTATGTGATTAACACCCATAGTTCACATCGTCATGTGACCAACACCCAAAGGGTTTACTAGAGTCAATAATCTAGTTCACATCGCTATGTGATTAACACCCAAAGAGTACTAAGGTATGATCATGTTTTGCTCGTGAGAGAAGCTTAGTCAACGGGTCATCACATTTAGAGCCGTATCTATTTTGCAAATATTCAATGTCTACAAAGCTCGCACGGAGCTACTCTAGCTAATTGCTCCCACTTTCAATATGTATCCAGATTGAGACTTAGAGTCATCTGGATTAGTGTAAAATGCTTGCATCGATGTAACTCTTTACGACGGGCCTTTTATCACCTCCATAATCGAGAAATATTTCCTTAGTCCTCACTAAGGATGTTCTTGACCAATGTCCAAAGGATCTACTCCTAGATCACCATTGTACCCTTGCCAAATTCAGAGCAAGGTATACAATAGGTCCGGTACATAGCATAGCATACTTTATAGAACCTATGATCGAGGCATAGGGAATGACTTTCATTCTCTTTTCTATTTTCGCCGTGGTCGGGATTTGAGTCTTACTCAATTTCACACCTTTGCAACAGTGCAAGAACTTTTCTTTGACTGCTCCATTTTGAACTACTTCAAAATCTTGACAAGGTATATATTTATTGAAAAACTTATCAAGCGCCTTGATCTATCTCTATAGATCTTGATGCTCAATATGTAAGCAGCTTCACCGAGGTCCTTCTTTGAAAAACTCCTTTCAAACACTCCTTTATGCTTTGCAGAATAATTCTACATCATTTCCGATCAACAATATGTCATTCACATATACTTATCGAAATGTTGTAGTGCTCCCACTCACTTTCTTGTAAATACAGTGCCTTTCCAAAAGTCATATAAAATCATATGCTTTGATCAATACATCAAAGCGTATATTCCAACTCCGAGATGCTTGCACCAGTCCATTGATGGATCATTGGAGCTTGCACATTTTGTTTAGCTCCTTTAGGATTGACAAAAACTTCTGGTTGCATCATATACAACTCTTCTTTAATAAATACATTAAAGAATGTAGTTTTGACATCCATTTGCCAGATTTCATAAAATGTGGCAATTGCTAACATGATTCGGACAGACTTAAGAATCGCCACTGCTTGAGAAAATCTCATTGTAGTCAACACCTTGAACTTGTCGAAAACCTTTTTGCACAAGTCGAGCTTTGTAGATAGTAACACTACTATCAGCATCTGTCTTCCTCTTGAAGATCCATTTATATAACATGGCTTGCCGATCATCGGGCAAGTCAACCAAAGTCCATACTTTGTTTTCATACATGGATCCCATCTCAGATTTCATGGCTTCCAGCCATTTTGCGGAATCTGGGCTCACCATCGCTTCTTCATAGTTTGTAGGTTCGCCATGGTCAAGTAACATGACTTCCAGAATAAGATTACCGTACCACTTTGGTGCGTATTTTACTCTGGAAGACCTACGAGGTTTGGTAGCAACTTGATCTGAAGTTTCATGATCATCATCATTAACTTCCTCACTAATTGGTGTAGGAATCACTGGAACTGATTTCTGTGATGAACTACTTTCCAATAAGGGAGAAGGCACAATTACCTCATCAAGTTTCTACTTTCCTCCCACTCACTTCTTTCGAGAGAAACTTCTTCTCTAGAAAGGATCCATCTTGCCTTCGGATCTGTGATAGAAGGTGTACCCAATAGTTACCTTTGGGTATTCTATGAAGACGCACTTCTCCGATTTGGGTTCGAGCTTATCGGTGAAAACTTTTTCACATAAGCATCACAACTCCAAACTTTAAGAAACGACATACTTAGGTTTCATCGTTAAACCATAGTTCATACGGTGTCATCTCAACGGATTTAGATGGTGCCCTATTAAACGTGAATGCAGCTGTCTCTAATGCATAACCCCAAAACGATATTGGTAAATCGGTAAGAGACATCATTGATCGCACCATATCAAAATAAAGTACGGTTATGACGTTCGGACACACCATTACGTTATGGTGTTCCATGTGGCGTGAGCTGTGAAACTATTCCACATTGTTTTATATGAAGGCCAAACTCAGAACTCAAATATTCTCCTCCACGATCAGATCGTAGAAACTTTATTTTCTTATTACGATGATTCTCCACTTCACTCTGAAATTATTTGAACTTTTCAAATGTTTCAGACTTGTGCTTCATTAAGTAGATATACTCATATCTGCTCAAATCATCTTGTGAAGGTCGAAAATAACGATACTTGCCGTGAGCTTTAACACTCATCGGACCGCATACATCAAGATGTATTATTTCCAATAAGTCATTTGCTCGCTCCATTGTTCCGAGAACGAGTCTTTAGTCATCTTGCCCATAAGGCATGGTTCGCAAGCATCAAGTGATTCATAATCAAGTGATTCCAAAATCCCATCAGCATGGAGTTTCTTCATGCGCTTTACACCAATATGACCTAAACGGCAGTGCCACAAATAAGTTGCACTATCATTATTAACTTTGCATCTTTTGGCATCAATATTATGAATATGTGTATTACTACGATCGAGATCCAACAAACTATTTTTATTGGGTGTATGACCATCGAAGGTTTTATTCATTTAAACAGAACAACAATTATTCTTTGACTTTAAATGAATAACCGTTTTTGCAATAAACATGATCAAATCATATTCATGCTCAACGCAAACACCAAATAACATTTATTTAGGTTTAACACTAATCCCGAAAGTATAGGGAGTGTGCGATGATGATCATATCAATCTTGGAACTACTTCCAACACTCATCGTCACTTCCCTTCAACTAGTCTCTGCTTATTCTCAGAACTCCTGTTTGAGTTACTAATCTTAGCAACCGAACAAGTATCAAATACTCGGGGCTACTATAAACACTAGTAAGGCACACATCAATAACCTGTATATCAAATATACTCTTGTTCAATTTGCCATCCTTCTTATCCGCCAAATACTTGGGGTAGTTCCGCTCCAAAGGACCAGTTCCATTGCGAAAAAAACACTTAGTCTCGTGCTTAGGTCCAGACTTGGGCTTCTTCACTCGAACAGCAACTTGCTTGCCGTTCTTCTTGAAGTTCCCTTCTTCCCTTTGCCCTTTTCCTTGAAACTAGTGGTCTTGTCAATCATCAACACTTGATGCTCTTTTCTTGATTTCTACCTTCACGATTTCGCATCACGAAGAGCTTGGGAATTACTTTTGTCATCCCTTGCATATTATAGTTCATCACGAAGTTCTACTAACTTGGTGATGGTGACTAGAGAATTCTGTCAATCACTATCTTATCGGAAGATTAACTCCCACTTGATTCAAGCGATTGAAGTACCTGCATAATCTGAGCACATGCTCACTAGTTGAGCGATTCTCCTCCATCTTTTAGCTATAGAACTTGTTGGAGACTTCATATCTCTCAACTCGGTATTTGCTTGAAATATTAACTTCAACTCTGGAACATCTCATATGGTCCATGACGCTCAAAACGCCTTTGAAGTCCCGATTCTAAGCCGTTAAGTATGGTGCACTAAACTATCAAGTAGTCATCTTATTGAGCTAGCCAAACGCTCATAACGCCTCGCATCCGCTCCTGCAATAGGTCTCATCACCTAGCGGTGCATCAAGGACATAATTCTTCTGTGCAGCAATGAGGATAAACCTCAGATCTCGGATCCAATCCGCATCATTGCTACTAACATTTTTCAACACAATTTTCTCTAGGAACACATATAAAAACATATGAAAGCAACAACGCGAGCTATTGATCTACAACATAATTTGCAAAATACTACCAGGACTAAGTTCATGATAAATTAAAGTTCAATTAATCATATTAAAAAAACTCCCACTTAGACAGACATCTCTCTAGTCATCTAAGTGACCACGTGATCCAAATCAACTAAACCATGTCCGATCATCACGTGAGACGGAGTAGTTTCAATGGTGAACATCACTATGTTGATCATATCTACTATATGATTCACGTTCGACCTTTCGGTCTCCGTGTTCCGAGGCCATATCTGTTATATGCAAGGCTCGTCAAGTTTAACTTGAGTATTCCGCGCGTGCAACTGTTTTGCACCGTTGTAGATGGACGAGAACTTATCACACCCGATCATCACGTGGTGTCCGGGTACTACTTAACTTTGGCAACGGTGCATACTCGAGGAGAACACTTCTTGATAATTTTAGTGAGAGATCATCTTATAATGCTACCGTCAATCAAAGCATTATAAGATGCATAAAGGATAAACATCACATGCAATCAATATAAGTGATATGATATGGTCATCATCATCTTGTGCTTGTGATCTCCATTGTCAAGCACCGCCATGATCACCATCGCCACCGCGCGACACCTTGATCTCCATCGTAGCATCGTTGTCGTCTCGCCAACTATTGCTTCTACGACTATCGCTACTCCTTAGTGATAAAGTAAAGCAATTACATGGCGCTTGCATTTCATACAATAAAGCGACAACCATATGGCTCTCGCCATTGCCGATAACTCGGTTACAAAACATGATCATCTCATACAATAAAGTATAGCATCACGCCTTGACCATATCACATCACAACATGCCCTGCAAAAACAAGTTAGACGCCTTCTACTTTGTTGTTGCAAGTTTTACGTGGCTGCTACGGGCTGAGCAAGAACCGTTCTTACCTACGCATCAAAACCACAACGATACTTCGTCAAATAGACTCCGTTTTAACCTTCTCAAGGACCGGGCGAGCCACACTCGGTTCAACTAAAGTGAGAGAGACAGACACCGCCGGTCACCTTTAAGCAACGAGTGCTCGAGCGGTGAAACCAGTCTCGCGAAGCGTCACGCGTAATGTCGGTCCGGCCGCTTCATCTCACAATACCGCTGAACCAAAGTATGACATGCTGGTAGGTAGTATGACTTGTATCGCCCACAACTCACTTGTGTTCTACTCGTGCATATGACATCAACGCATAAAACCAGGCTCGGATGCCACTGCTGGGGAACGAGTAATTTCAAAAATTTTCCTACGATCACGCAAGACCATGGTGATGGCATAGCAACGAGAGGGAAGAGTGTCCGCCCACGCACCCTGAGACCGAAAGCGGAAGCGTTATAACAACGCTGTTGATGTAGTCGACGCCTTCACGATCCGACCGATCCAAGCACCGAACGACGGCACCTCCGAAGTTCTCGCACACGCTCAGCTCGATGACGATCCCGGACTCGATCCAGCAAAGTGTCGGGATGAGTTCCACAAGACGACGGCGTGGTGACGAGGTTGATGCTCCACCGACGCAGGGCTTCGCCTAAGCTCCGCGACGATATGACTTCTCCGCGCAGGGCTTCACTAAGCTCCGCGACGATATGACCGAAGTGGAATATGGTGGAAGGGGCACCGACACGGCTAAGGAAAGATCCGAGATCAACTTGTGTGTCATGGGGTGCCCCTGCCCAGATATAAAGGAGGCAAGGGAAGGTGGCCGCCCAAGGGGAGGCGACCAGGAGGAGTCCTACTCCCACCGAGTAGGACTCCCCCTCTCCTAGTTGGACTAGGATTGGAGGAGGAAAGAGGAAGGCGCCGCCCTCTCCTTGTCCTATTCGGACCAGAGGGGGAGGGGGCGCAGCCCACCTTGGCCGCCCTTCCTCTTCTCTCCTATGGCCCATAAGGCCCATATACCCCCGGGGTTCCGTAACCCCGGTGTTCCTAAGAACTCCTGTTTTCACTCGGAACCCTTCCAAGTCCAAACATAGGCTTCCAATATATCAATCTTTATGTCTCGACCATTTCGAGACTCCTCGTCATGTCCGTGATCACATCCGGACTCAACAAACTTCGTGCATCAATACTTATAAACTCATAATGAACTGTCATCGAACGTTAAGCGTGCGGACCCTACGGGTTCGAGAACTATGTAGACATGACCTAGAACCATTCTCGGTCAATAACCAATAGCGGAACCTGGATGCCCATATTGGTTCCTACATATTCTACGAAGATCTTTATCGGTCAAACCGCATAACGACATACGTTGTTCCCTTTGTCATCGGTATGTTACTTACCCGAGATTCGATCGTCGGTATCCAATACCTAGTTCAATCTCGTTACGGTAAGTCTCTTTACTCGTTCCGTAATACATCATCTCACAACTAACTCATTAGTTGTAATGCTTGCAAGGCTTAGGTGATGTGTATTACCGAGAAGGCCTAGAGATACCTCTCCGACGATCGGAGTGACAAAACCTAATCTCAAATACGCCAACCCAACAAGTACCTTTGGAGACACCTGTAGTACTCCTTTATAATCACCCGATTACGTTGTGACGCTTGATAGTACCAAAGTGTTCCTCCGTAAACGGAGTTGCATAATCTCATAGTTACAGGAACATGTATGGGTCATGAAGAAAGCATTAACATACTAAACGATCAAGTGTTAAGCTAACGGAATGGGTCATGTCAATCAGATCATTCAACTAACGATGTGACCTTGTTAATCAAATAACAACTCCTTGTTCATGGTTAGGAAACATAACCATCTTTGATTAACAAGCTAGTCCAGTAGAGGCATACTAGTGACATACTGTTTGTCTATATATTCACACATGTATTATGTTTCCGGTTAATACAATTCTAGCATGAATAATAAACATTTATCATGATATAAGGAAATAAATAATAACTTTATTATTGCCTCTAGGGCATATTTCCTTCAGGGGCACCCATGGACACACAAGTTGATCTACGGATCGTTCCTTAGCAGTGCAGGCGGTGCCCCCCTCCACCATATTCCACTTCGGTCATATCGTCATGGCGGAGCTTAAGCGAAGCCGGCGCGGAGAAGTCATATCGTCATGAGCTTAAGCGAAGCCCCTGCATCGGTGGAGCATCATCATCGTCCACCACGCCGTCGTCTTGACGGAACTCATCCCGACACTTTGCTGGATCGAGTCCGGGATCGTCATCGAGCTGAACGTGTGCAGAACTCGGAGGTGCCGTACGTTCGGTACTTGGATCGGTCGGATCGTGAAGACGTACGACTACATCAACCGCGTTGTTATAACGCTTCCGCTTTCGGTCTACGAGGGTACGTAGACAACACTCTCCCCTCTCGTTGCTATACATCACCATGATCTTGCGTGTGCGTAGGAAATTTTTTGAAATTACTACGTTCCCCAACAAAAATTTATGGTGATTTTTTATGGACCAAAAGTAACCCCCGAAGCACCAGAGCTGGACTAGAAGAGTCCCGAGGAGACCACAAGCCAGGGGGCGCACCCTACCCACCAGGGCAAGCCCTGAGGGCTTGTGGGCCCCTTGGGCATCCCTTGACTTGTTTCCAACGCCAAAAATTCTTATAAATAGGGAAACCTCCGAAAAGAACCCTAGATCAGAAGTTCCGCCACCGCAAGCCTCTGTAGCCATGAAAAAACAATCGGGAGCCCGTTTCGGCACCCTGCCAGAGGGGGAAACTATCACCGGAGGCCATCTTCATCATCCTGGCAGCCGCTATGATGAGGAGGGAGTAGTTCACCCTTAGGGTGAGGGTATGTACTAGTAGCTATGTGTCTGATCTCTCTCTTGTGTTCTTGATTTGGCACGATCTTGATGTACAGCGAGCTTTGTTAACATATTTGGATCTTATGGTGTGTCCCCCCCCTCTACCTTCTTGTGATGAATTGAGTCTTGCTCTTTGAGGTTTCGTTATGTTGGATTGAGTATTGGATTTGAGAACACTTGATGTATGGCCTGCGATGGGATATCTGTGGTGACAATGGGATGTTCTATTGATTCACTTGAAGTATGTTTTGGCACTCAACTCGCGGATTCCCGAGGTGACATTGGGGTAATCTATGCATAGGGGTTGATGCACGTTTTTGTTGGGGAACGTAGTAATTTCAAAAAATTTCCTACGTACACGCAAGACCATGGTGATGGCATAGCAACGAGAGGGAGAGTGTCCGCCCACGCACTCGTGAGACCGAAAGCGAAGCGTTATAACAACGCTGTTGATGTAGTCGACGCCTTCACGATCCGACCGATCCAAGCACCGAACGCACGGCACCTCCGAGTTCTCGCACACGCTCAGCTCGATGACGATCCCCGGACCGATCCAGAAAGTGTCGGGATGAGTTCCACAAGACGACGGCGTGGCAGGACGATGATGATGCTCCATCGACGCAGGGTTTCGCTTAAGCTCCGCGACGATATGACTTCTCCGGCGCAGGCTTCGCTTAAGCTCCGCGACGATATGACCGAAGTGGAATATGGTGGAGGGGGCACCGACACGGCTAAGGAACGATCCGTAGATCAACTTGTGTGCCGGGGTGCCCCCTGCCCCTGAGATATAAAGGAGCAGGGGGTGCGGCCAGCCCAAGGGGCCGAGGAGTCCTACTCCCACCGAGTAGGACCCCTTCCTAGTTGGATAGGATTGGGGAGGGGAAGAGGAAGGGCGCCGCCTCTCTCCTGTCCTATTCGGACCAGAGGGGAGGGGGCGCGCCTGCCTGGCCGGCCCTTTCCTCTTCTCCCTATGGCCCATCAAGGCCCATAGACCTCGGGGTTCCGTAACCCCGGTGTTCCGTAACTTCCTGTTTTCATCCGTAACCTTTCCAAGTCCAAACTGTTGGGGAACGAGTAATTTCAAAAATTTTCCTACGATCACACAAGACCATGGTGATGGCATAGCAACGAGAGGGGAGTGTCCGTCCGCCCACGCACTCGTGAGACCGAAAGCGAAGCGTTATAACAACGCTGTTGATGTAGTCGACGCCTCCACGATCCGACCGATCCAAGCACCGAACGACGGCACCTCCGAAGTTACGCACACGCTCAGCTCGATGACGATCCCGGACTCCGATCCAGCAAAGTGTCGGGATGAGTTCCGTCGACGACGGCGTGGGACGATGTTGATGCTCCACCGACGCAGGGCTTCGCCTAAGCTCCGCGACGATATGACTTCTCCCGCGCAGGCTTCTCCTAAGCTCCGCGACGATATGACCGAGGTGGAATATGGTGGAAGGGGCACCGACACGGCTAAGGAAAGATCCGTAGATCAACTTGTGTGTCTTGGGGTGCCCCTGCCCCAGATATAAAGGAGACAAGGGGAGGTGGCCGCCCTATAGGAGGCGCACAAGGAGGAGTCCTACTCCCACCGGAGTAGGACTCCCCCCTTCCTAGTTGGACTAGGATTGGAGGAGGGAGAAGGGGAAGGCGCGCCCCTTCCTTGTCCTATTCGGACTAGAGGGGGAGAAGCGCAGCCCACCTTGGGCTGCCCTTCCTCTTCTCCTATGGCCCATTAAGGCCCATTGACCTCCCGGGGTTCCGGTAACCTCCGGCATCTCGCAAAATCCCGATTTCACCCGAACACTTCCGATGTCCAAATGTAGGCTTCAATATATCAATCTTTATGTCTCGACCATTTCGAGACTCCTCGTCATGTCCGTGATCACATCCGGACTCAACAACCTTCGTGCATCAATACTTTTAAACTCATTATGAACTGTCATCGAACGTTTAGCGTGCGGACCCTACGGGTTCGAGAACTATGTAGACATGACCTAGAACCATTCTTGGTCAATAACCAATAGCGGAACCTGGATGCCCATATTGGTTCCTACATATTCTACGAAGATCTTTATCGGTCAAACCGCATAACGACATACGTTGTTCCCTTTGTCATCGGTATGTTACTTACCCGAGATTCGATCGTCGGTATCCAATACCTAGTTCAATCTCGCTATCGTAAGTCTCTTTACTCGTTCCGTAATACATCATCTCACAACTAACTCATTAGTTGTAATGCTTGCAAGGCTTAAGTGATGTGTATTACCGAGAAGGCTCGAGATACCTCTCCGACAATCGGAGTGACAAAACCTAATCTCAAATACGCCAACCCAACAATTACCTTTGGAGACACCTGTAGTACTCCTTTATAATCACCCGATTACGTTGTGACGCTTGGTAGTACCAAAGTGTTCCTCCGTAAACGGAGTTGCATAATCTCATAGTTACAGGAACATGTATGGGTCATGAAGAAAGCATTAACATACTAAACGATCAAGTGTTAAGCTAACGGAATGGGTCATGTCAATCAAATCATTCAACCAATGATGTGACCTTGTTAATCAAATAACAACTTCCTTGTTCATGGTTAGGAAACATAACCATCTTTGATTAACAAGCTAGTCTAGTAGAGGCATACTAGTGACATACTGTTTGTCTATATATTCACACATGTATTATGTTTCCGGTTAATACAATTCTAGCATGAATAATAAACATTTATCATGATATAAGGAAATAACTAATAACTTTATTATTGCCTCTAGGGCATATTTCCTTCAGTCTCCCACTTGCACTAGAGTCAATAATCTAGTTCACATCATCATGTGATTCAACACTAATATTCACATCTCGTATGTGATTAATACCCATAGTTCACATCGTCATGTGACCAACACCCAAAGGGTTTACTAGAGTATGATCATGTTTTGCTCGTGAGAGAAGCTTAGTCAACGGGTCTGTCACATTCAGAGCCGTATGTATTTTGCAAATATTCTATGTCTACAATGCTCGCACGGGCTACTCTAGCTAATTGCTCCCACTTTCAATATGTATCCAGATTGAGACTTAGAGTCATCTGGATTAGTGTAAAATGCTTGCATCGATGTAACTCTTTACGACGGGCCTTTTATCACCTCCATAATCGAGAAATATTTCCTTAGTCCTCACTAAGGATGTTCTTGACCAATGTCCAAATGATCTACTCCTAGATCACTATTGTACTCCTTGCCAAATTCAGAGCAAGGTATACAATAGGTCCGGTACATAGCATAGCATACTTTATAGAACCTATGATCGAGGCATAGGGAATGACTTTCATTCTCTTTTCTATCTTCCGCCGTGGTCGGGCTTTGAGTCTTACTCAATTTTACACCTTTGTAACACAGGCAAGAACTTTTCTTTGACTGCTCCATTTTGAACTACTTCAAAATCTTGACAAGGTATGTATTTATTGAAAAACTTATCAAGCGCCTTGATCCATCTCTATAGATCTTGATGCTCAATATGTAAGCAGCTTCACCGAGGTCCTTCTTTGAAAAACTCCTTTCAAATACTCCTTTATGCTTTGCAGAATAATTCTACATTATTTCCGATCAACAATATGTCATTCACATATACTTTATCGTAAATGTTGTAGTGCTCCCACTCACTTTCTTGTAAATACAGGCTTCTCCAAAAGTCTGTATAAACCCATATGCTTTGATCACACTATCAAAGCGCTTATTCCAACTCCGAGATGCTTGCACCAGTCCATAGATGGATTGTTTGAAGCTTGCACATTTTGTTAGCTCTTTAGGATTGACAAAACCTTCGGTTGCATCATATACAACTCTTCTTTAATAAATCCATTAAAGAATGTAGTTTTGACATCCATTTGCCGATTTCATAAAATGTGACAATTGCTAACATGATTCGGACAGACTTAAGAATCGCTACAGCTTGAGAAAATCTCATTGTAGTCAACACTTTGAATTTGTCGAAAACCTTTTTGCACAAGTCGAGCTTTGTAGATAGTAACACTACTATCATCATCTGTCTTCCTCTTGAAGATCCATTTATTTAACTTGACTTGCTGATCATCGAGCAAGTCAACCAAAGTCCACACTTTGTTCTCATATATGGATCCTATCTCAGATTTTATGGCCTCAAGCCATTTCATGAATCTGGGCTCATCATCGCTTCCTCATAGTTCGTAGGTTCATCATGGTCTAGTAACATGACTTCCGAACATGATTACCGTACCACTCAGTGCGGATCTTACTCTGGAAAACCTACGAGGTTTGGTAGCAACTTGATCTGAAGTTTCATGATCATCATCATTAACTTCCTTACTAATTGGTGTAGGAATCATCGAACTGATTTCGTGATGAACTACTTTCCAATAAGGGAGAAGGTACAATTACCTCATCAAGTTCTACTTTCCTCCCACTCACTTCTTTCGAGAGAAAATTCTTCTCTAGAAAGGATCCATCTTGGCAACGAATAACTTGCCTTCGGATCTGTGATAGAAGGTGTACCCAATAGTTACCTTTGGGTATTCTATGAAGACGCACTTCTCCGAGTTAGGTTCGAGCTTATCAGGCGAAAACTTTTTCACATAAGCATCACAACTCCAAACTTTAAGAAATGACAGCTTAGGTTTACTGCTAAACCATAGTTCATACGGTGTCATATCAACGGATTTAGATGGTGCCCCATTAAACGTGAATGCAGTTGTCTCTAATGCATAACCCAAAACGATAGTGGTAAATCGGTAAGATACATCATAGATCGCACCATATCAAAATAAAGTACGGTTACGACGTTCGGACACACCATAATGTTGTGGTGTTCCAGGTGGCGTGAGCTATGAAACTATTCCACATTGTTTCAATTGAAGACCAAACTCGTAACTCAAATATTCATCTCCACGATCAGATCGCAGAAACTTTATTTTCTTGTTGCGATGATTTTCCACTTCACTCTGAAATTCTTTGAACTTTTCAACTATTTCAGACTTATGTTTCATCAAGTAGATATACCCATATCTACTCAAGTCATCTTGTGAAGGTCAGAAAAATAACGATACTTGCCACGAGCATCAACACTCATTGGATCGCATATATCGGTATATATGTGTTACTTCCAACAAGTCAAGAGTTTGTTCCATTGTTCCGAGAACGGAGTTTTAGTCATCTTGCCCAAAAGGCACGGTTCGCAAGCATCAAATGATTCATAATCAAGTGATTCCAAAAGTCCATCAAGATGGAGTTTTCTTCATGCGCTTTACACCAATATGACCTAAACGGCAAGTGCCACAAATAAGTTGCACTATCATTATTAACTTTGCATCTTTTGGTTTCAATATTATGAATATGTGTATCACTATGATCGAGATACAATGAACCATTTTCATTGGGTGTGTAAGGTTTTATTCATGTAAATGAACAACAATTTATTCTCTTACTTAAATGAATAACAGTATTGCAATAAACATGATCAAATCATATTTATGCTCAACACCAAATAACACTTATTTAGGTTCCACACTAATCCCGAAAGTATAGGGAGTGCGATGATGATCATATCAATCTTGGAACTACTTCCAACATTCATCGTCACTTCCCTTCAACTAGTCTCTGCTTATTTCATGACTCTGTTTCAAGTTACTACTCTTAGCAACTGAACCAAGATCAAATACCGAGGGTTGCTACGAACACTAGTAAAATACACATCAATAATTTGTATATCAAATATACCTTTGTTCACTTTGCCATCCTTCTTATCCGCCAAATACTTAGGGGTAGTTCGCTTCCAAAGGACCAGTTCCATTGCAGAAAAAGTACTCGGTCTCGTGCTTAGGTCTAGACTTGGGCTTCTTCACCGAGCAGCAACTTGCTTGCCGTTCCTTTTGAAGTTTCCCTTCTTCCTTTGCCATTTTCCTTGAGACTAGTGGTCTTGTCAACCATCAACACTTGATGTTTTTCTTGATTTCTACCTTCGCCGATTTTAGCATCGCCAAGAGCTCGAGAATCTTTTTCGTCATCCCTTGCATACTATAGTTCATCACGAAGTTCTACTAACTTAGTGATGGTGACTAGAGAATTCTGTCAATCACTATCTTATCCGGAAGATTAACTCCCACTTGATTCAAGCGATTGAAGTACTCGCATAATCTGAGCACATGCTCACTAGTTGAGCGATTCTCCTCCATCTTTTAGCTATAGAACTTGTTGGAGACTTCATATCTCTCAACTCGGGTATTTTGCTTGAAATATTAACTTCAATTCCTGGAACATCTCATATGGTCCATGACGCTCAAAACGCCTTTGAAGTCCCGATTCTAAGCCGTTAAGCATGGTGCACTAAACTATCAAGTAGTCATCATATTGAGCTAGCCAAACGCTCATAACGTATGCATCCGCTCCTGCAATAGGTCCGCACCTAGCGGTGCATTAAGGACATAATTCTTACGTGCAGCAATGAGGATAAACCTCAGATCACGGATCCAATCCGCATCATTGCTACTAACATTTTCAATACAATTTTTTCTAGGAACACATATAAAAACATAGGGAAGCAACAACGCGAGCTATTGATCTACAACATAATTTGCAAAATACTACCGGGACTAAGTTCATGATAAATTAAAGTTCAATTAATCATATTACTTAAGAACTCCCACTTAGACAGACATCTCTCTAGTCATCTAAGTGATCACGTGATCCAAATCAACTAAACCATAACCGATCATCACGTGAGATGGAGTAGTTTTCAATGGTGAACATCTTATGTTGATCATATCTACTATATGATTCACGTTCGACCTTTCGGTCTCCGTGTTCCGAGGCCATATCTGATATGCTAGGCTCGTCAAGTATAACCTGAGTATTCTGCGTGTGCAAAACTGGCTTGCACCCGTTGTAGATGGACGAGAGCTTATCACACCCGATCATCACGTGGTGTCTCGGCACATTTAACTTTGGCAACGGTGCATACTCGGGAGAACACTACTTGATAATTTTAGTGAGAGATCATCTTATAATGCTACCGTCAATCAAAGCAAGATAAGATGCATAAAGGATAAACATCACATGCAATCAATATAAGTGATATGATATGGCCATCATCATCTTGTGCTTGTGATCTCCATCTCCAAAGCACCGCCATGATCACCATCGCCACCGGCGCGACACCTTGATCTCCATCGTAGCATCGTTGTCGCCTCGCCAACTATTGCTTCTACGACTATCGCTAACGCTTAGTGATAAAGTAAAGCAATTACATGGCGCTTGCATTTCATACAATAAAGCGACAACCATATGGCTCTCGCCGATTGCCGATAACTCGGTTACAAAACATGATCATCTCATACAATAAAATATAGCATCACGCCTTGACCATATCACATCACAACATGCCCTGCAAAAACAAGTTAGACGTCCTCTACTTTGTTGTTGCAAGTTTTACGTGGCTGCTACGGGCTGAGCAAGAACCGTTCTTACCTACGCATCAAAACCACAACGATATTTCGTCAAATAGACTCCGCTTTAACCTTCTCAAGGACCGGGCGAGCCACACTCAGTTCAACTAAAGTGAGAGAGACAGACACCGCCGGTCACCTTTAAGCAACGAGTGCTCGGAGCGGTGAAACCAGTCTCGCGAAGCGTCACGCGTAATGTCGGTCGGCCGCTTCATCTCACAATACCGCTGAACCAAAGTATGACATGCTGGTAGGTAGTATGACTTGTATCGCCCACAACTCACTTGTGTTCTACTCGTGCATATGACATCAACGCATAAAACCAGGCTCGGATGCCTTTGTTGGGGAACGAGTAATTTCAAAAATTTTCCCACGATCACACAAGACCATGGTGATGGCATAGCAACGAGAGGGAGAGTGTCCGCCCACGCACCCTCGTGAGACCGAAAGCGAAGCGTTATAACAACGCTGTTGATGTAGTCGACGTCTCCACGATCCGACCGATCCAAGCACCGAACGACGGCACCTCCGAGTTCTCGCACACGCTCAGCTCGATGACGATCCCGGACTCCGATCCAGCAAAGTGTCGGGATGAGTTCCACAAGACGACGGCGCAGGACGATGTTGATGCTCCACCGACGCAGGGCTTCGCCTAAGCTCGCGACGATATGACTTCTCCGGCGCAGGGCTTCTCCTAAGCTCCGCGACGATATGACCGAGGTGGAATATGGTGGAAGGGGCACCGACACGGCTAAGGAAAGATCCGTAGATCAACTTGTGTGTCTTGGGGTGCCCCTGCCCCAGATATAAAGGAGACAAGGGGAGGTGGCGGCCCTATAGGAGGCGCGACTAAGGAGGAGTCCTACTCCCACCGGAGTAGGACTCCCCCTTCCTAGTTGGACTAGGATTGGAGGAGGGAGAAGGGGAAGGGGCGCCCCCTTCCTTGTCCTATTCGGACTAGAGGGGGGGGCGCAGCCCACCTTGGGCTGCCCTTCCTCTTCTCCTATGGCCCATTAAGGCCCATTGACCTCCCGGGGTTCCGTAACCTCCGGTACTCCGTAAAATCCCGATTTCACCGGAACACTTCCGATGTCCAAATGTAGGCTTCCAATATATCAATCTTTATGTCTCGACCATTTCGAGACTCCTCGTCATGTCCGTGATCACATCGGGACTCAACAACCTTCGGTGCATCAATACTTTTAAACTCATTATGAACTGTCATCGAAACGTTAAGCGTGCGGACCCTACGGGTTCGAGAACTATGTAGACATGACCTAGAACCATTCTTGGTCAATAACCAATAGCGGAACCTGGATGCCCATATTGGTTCCTACATATTCTCTGAAGATCTTTATCGGTCAAACCGCATAACGACATACGTTGTTCCCTTTGTCATCGGTATGTTACTTACCCGAGATTCGATCGTCGGTATCCAATACCTAGTTCAATCTCGTTACGGTAAGTCTCTTTACTCGTTCAGTAATACATCATCTCACAACTAACTCATTAGTTGTAATGCTTGCAAGGCTTAAGTGATGTGTATTACCGAGAAGGCTCGAGATACCTCTCCGACAATCGGAGTGACAAAACCTAATCTCAAATACGCCAACCCAACAATTACCTTTGGAGACACCTGTAGTACTCCTTTATAATCACCCAGTTGCGTTGTGACGTTTGGTAGTACCCAAAGTGTTCCTCCGGTAAACGGGAGTTGCATAATCTCATAGTTACAGGAACATGTATGGGTCATGAAGAAAGCATTAACATACTAAACGATCAAGTGTTAAGCTAACGGAATGGGTCATGTCAATCAAATCATTCAACCAATGATGTGACCTTGTTAATCAAATAACAACTTCCTTGTTCATGGTTAGGAAACATAACCATCTTTGATTAACAAGCTAGTCTAGTAGAGGCATACTAGTGACATCTTTGCTTGTCTATATATTCACACATGTATTATGTTTCCGGTTAATACAATTCTAGCATGAATAATAAACATTTATCATGATATAAGGAAATAACTAATAACTTTATTATTGCCTCTAGGGCATATTTCCTTCACAAACATAGGCTTCCAATATATCAATCTTTATGTCTCGACCATTTCGAGACTCCTCGTCATGTCCGTGATCACATCCGGGACTCCGAACTACCTTCGGTACATCAAAACTTATAAACTCATAATGAACTATCATCGAAACGTTAAGCGTGCGGACCCTACGGGTTCGAGAACTATGTAGACATGACCTAGAACCATTCTCGGTCAATAACCAATAGCGGAACCTGGATGCCCATATTGGTTCCTACATATTCTACGAAGATCTTTATCGGTCAAACCGCATAACGATATACGTTGTTCCTTTTGTCATCGGTATGTTACTTACCCGAGATTCGATCGTCGGTATCCAATACCTAGTTCAATCTCGTTACCGGTAAGTCTCTTTACTCGTTCCGTAATACATCATCTCACAACTAACTCATTAGTTGCAATGCTTGCAAGGCTTATGTGATGTGTATTACCGAGAAGGCCCAGAGATACCTCTCCGACAATCGGAGTGACAAAACCTAATCTCGATTCATGCCAACTCAACATATACTTTTGGAGACACCTGAGAGTACCTTTATAATCACCCATTTACGTTGTGACGTTTGGTAGCACACAAAGTGTTCCTCCGTAAACGGAGTTGCATAATCTCATAGTTGCAGGAACTTTGTATAAGTCATGAAGAAAGCATAAGCAACATACTAAACGATCAAGTGCTAAGCTAACAAAATGGGTCATGTCAATCACATCATTCTCCTAATGATGTGATCCCATTAATCAAATGACAACACATGTCTATGGTTAGGAAACATAACCATCTTGATTAATGAACTAGTCTTGTAGAGGCATACTAGTGACTATCTGCTTGTCTATGTATTCACACATGTATTATGTTTCCGGTTAATACAATTCTAGCATGAATAATAAACATTTATCATGATATAAGGAAATAAATAATAACTTTATTATTGCCTCTAGGGCATATTTCCTTCAGTCTCCCACTTGCACTAGAGTCAATAATCTAGATTACACAAGAATGATTCTAACACCCATGGAGTCTTGGTGCTGATCATGTTTTGCTCGTGGAAGAGGCTTAGTCAACGGGTCTGCAACATTCAGATCCGTATGTATTTTGCAAATCTCTATGTCTCCCACTTGGACTTGGTCCCGAATGGAATTGAAGCGTCTCTTGATATGCTTGGTCCTCTTGTGAAATCTGGATTCCTTTGCCAAGGCAATTGCACCAAGATTGTCACAGAAGATCTTCATTGGTCCCGATGCACTAGGTATGACACCTAGATCGGAAATGAACTCTTTCATCCAGACTCCTTCATTTGCTGCTTCCAAGCAGCTATGTACTCCGCTTCACATGTAGATCCCGCCACGACGCTTTGTTTAGAACTGCACCAACCGACAGCTCCACCGCTTAATAAAAATACGATCCGGTTTGCGATTTAGAATCGTCCGGATCAGTGTCAAAGCTTGCATCGACGTAACCATTTACGACTAGCTCTTTGTCACCTCCATATCGAGAAACATATCCTTAGTCCTTTTCGTATTTCAGGATGTTCTTGACCGCTGTCCAAATGATCCACTCTGGATTACTTTGGTACCTTCCTGCCAAGCTTACAGCTAAGCATACGTCAGTCTGGTACATAGCATTGCATACATGATAGAGCCTATGGCTGAAGCATAGGAACATCTTTCATTTTCTCTCTATATTCTCTGCTGTGGTCGGGCATTGAGTCGACTCAATCTTACACCTTGTAATACAGGTAAAAACCTTTCTTTGCTCGATCCATTTTGAACTTCTTCAAAACTTTATCAAGGTATGTGCTTTGTGAAAGTCCAATTAAGCGCCTTGATCTATCTCTATAGATCTTGATGCCCAATATGTAAGCAGCTTCACCGAGGTCTTTCATTGAAAAACTTTTATTCAAGTATCCTGCTATCCAGAAATTCTATATCATTTCCAATCAACAATATGTCGTCCACATATAATATCGAAATGCTACAGAGCTCCCACTCACTTTCTTGTAAATACATGCTTCTCCAAAAGTCTCAGATAAAACCATATGCTTTGATCACACTATCAAAGCGCTTATTCCAACTCCGAGAGGCTTGCACTGACCATAAATTGATCGTTGAGCTTGCACACTTTGTTAGCACCTTTTGGATCAACAAAACCTTCTCGTTGCATCATATACAACTCTTCTTCTAGAAATCCATTCAAGAATGCAGTTTTACATCCATTTGCCAAATTTCATAATCATAAAATGCGGCAATTGCTAACATGATTCGGACAGACTTAAGCATCGCCACGGGTGAGAAAGTCTCATCGTAGTCAACCCCTTGAACTTGTCGAAAACCTTTTGCAACAAGTCGAGCTTTGTAGACAGTTACATTACCATCGGCGTCAGTCTTCTTCTTAAAGATCCATTTATTCTCAATGGCTTGCCGATCATCGGGCAAGTCTACCAAAGTCCATACTTTGTTCTCATACATGGATCCCATCTCAGATTTCATGGCTTCAAGCCATTTTGTGGAATCTGGGCTCACCATCGCTTCTTCATAGTTCGTAGGTTCACCATGATCTAGTAGCATGACTTCCAGAATAGGATTACCGTACCACTCTGGTGCGGATTTTATTCTGGTTGATCTACGAAGTTCATTGACAACTTGATCTGAAGTTTCATGATCATTATCATTATCTTCCTCGCTAACTGGTGTAGGTGTTACAGAAACTGATTTATGTGATGAACTACTTTCCAATAAGGGAGCTGGTACTATTACCTCATCAAGTTCCACTTTCCTCCCACTCACTTCTTTCGAGAGAAACTCCTTCTCTAGAAAGGATCCATTCTTAGCAACGAATGTCTTGCCTTCGGATCTGTGATAGAAGGTATACCCAATTGTCTCCTTTGGGTATCCTATGAAGACACATTTTCCGATTTGGGTTCAAGCTTATCAGGTTGAAGTTTTTTCACATAAGCATCGCAACCCCAAACTTTCGAAACGACAACTTTGGTTTCTTGCTAAACCATAGTTCATAAGGCGTCGTCTCAACGGATTTTGACGGTGTCCTATTTAACGTGAATGCGGCCGCCTCTAAAGCATAACCCCAAAACGATAGCGGTAAATCGGAAATAGACATCATAGATCGCACCATATCTAGTAAAGTACGACACGACGCTCGACACACCATTACGCTGTGGTGTTCCGGTGGCGTGAGTTGCTAAACTATTCCGCATTGCATCAAATGTAGACCAAACTCAGAACTCAAATATTCTCCTCCACGATCAGATCGTAGAAACTTTATTTTCTTGTTACGATGATTTTCAACTTCACTCTGAAATTCTTTGAACTTTTCAAATGTTTCAGATTTATGCTTCATCAAGTAGATATACCCGTATCCGCTTAAATCATCTGTGAAGGTGAGAAAATAACGATATCCGCCACGAGCTTCAACATTCATCGGACCACATACATCGTATGTATGATTTCCAATAAGTCTGTTGCTCTCTCCATACAACCGGAGAACGGTGTTTTAGTCATCTTGCCCATGAGGCACGGTTCGCAAGTACCAAGTGATTCATAATCAAGTGATTCCAAAAGTCCATCTGTATGGAGTTTCTTCATGCGTTTACACCGATATGACCTAAACGGCGGTGCCACAAATAAGTTGCACTATCATTATCAACTCTGCATCTTTTGGCTTCGACATTATGAATATGTGTATCACTACTGTCGAGATTCAACAAGAATAGACCATTCTTCAAGGGTGCATGACCATAAAAGATATTACTCATATAAATAGAACAACCATTATTCTCTCGATTTAAATGAATAACCGTCTCGCATCAAACAAGATCCAGATATAATGTTCATGCTCAACGCGGCACCAAATAACAATTATTTAGGTCTAAAACTAATCCCGAGGTAGATGTAGAGGTAGCGTGCCGATCGCGATCACATTGACTTTGGAACCATTTCCCACGCGCATCGTCACCTCGTCCTTTGCGCTGCTCGTCTATTCCGTAGTCCCTGCTTTGAGTTGCAAATATTAGCAATGTAACCAGTATCAAATACCAGTGCTACTACGAGCTCTAGTAAGGTACACATCAATAACATGTATATCACATATACCTTTGTTCACCTTGCCATCCTTCTTATCCGCCAAATACTTGGGGCAGTTCCGCTTCAAATGTCGATCCGCTTGCAGTAAAAACACTCAGTTTCAGGCTTAGGTCCAGACTTGGGTTTCTTCTCTTGAGCAGCAACTTTCTTGCTGTTCCTTTTGAAGTTTCCCTTCTTCTTCCCTTTGCCCTTTTTCTTGAAACTAGTGGTCTTGTTGACCATCAACACTTGATGCTCTTTCTTGATTTCTACCTCCGTGGCTTTTAGCATTGCGAAGAGCTCAGGAATTGTCTTAGTCATCCCTTGCATATTATAGTTCATCACGAAGCTCTTGTAGCTTGGTGGCGTGATTGGAGAATTACATCAATGACACTATCATCCGGAAGATTAACTCCCAGCTGAATTAAGTGATTATTATACCCGGACATTTTGAGTATGTGCTCACCGTGAACTATTCTCCTCCATCTTGCAGCTATAGAACTTATTGGAGACTTCATATCTCTCAATCCGGGCATTTGCTTGAAATATTAACTTCAACTCTGGAACATCTCATATGCTCCATGACGCTCAAAACGTCGTTGAAGACCCGGTTCTAAGCCGTAAAGCATGGCACACTGAACTATAGAGTAGTCATCATTTGTGCTCGCCAGACGTTCACAACCACGGCGTTGCTCTGCAAAGAGGCACGGCACCAGCGGTGCTTCGGGGCGTAATTCTTCCGTGCAGCAATGAGGATAATCCTCAAGTTACGGACCCAGTCCGTAATTGCTACCATCATCTTTCAACTTTGCTTTCTCAAGGAACGCATTAAAATTCAACGGAACAACAAGACGAGCCATCTATCTACAAGAAACATAGACAAGCAAAATACTATCAGTACTAAGTTCATGATAAATTTAAGTTCAATTAATCATATTAAAAACTCCCACTTAGACAGATATCTCTCTAGTCATCTAAGTGATTACGTGATCCAAATCAACTAAACCATAACCGATCATCACGTGAGATGGAGTAGTTTTCAATGGTGAACATCACTATGTTGATCATATCTACTATATGATTCACGCTCGACCTTTCGGTCTCCGTGTTCGAGGCCATATCTGCATATGCTAGGCTCGTCAAGTTTAACTGAGTATTCTGCGTGTGCAAAACTGGCTTGCACCCGTTGTAGATGGACGAGAACTTATCACACCCGATCATCACGTGGTGTCCGGGTACTACTGAACTTTTAGCAACGGTGCATACTCAGGAGAACACTTCTTGATAATTTTAGTGAGAGATCATCTTATAATGCTACCGTCAATCAAAGCAAGATAAGATGCATAAAGGATAAACATCACATGCAATCAATATAAGTGATATGATATGGTCATCATCATCTTGTGCTTGTGATCTCCATCTCAAGCACCATCATGATCACCATCGTCACCGGTAGCGACACCTTGATCTCCATCGTAGCATCGTTGTCGTCTCGCCAACTATTGCTTCTACGACTATCGCTCTTGCTTAGTGATAAAGTAAAGCAATTACATGGCGTTGCATTTCATACAATAAAGCGACAACCATATGGCTCCTGCCGATTGCCGATAACTCGGTTACAAAACATGATCATCTCATACAATAAAATATAGCATCACGCCTTGACCACATCACATCACAACATGCCCTGCAAAAACAAGTTAGACGTCCTCTACTTTGTTGTTGCAAGTTTTACGTGGCTGCTACGGGCTGAGCAAGAACCGTTCTTACCTACGCATCAAAACCACAACGATAGTTTGTCAAGTTGATGCTGTTTTAACCTTCGCAAGGACCGGGCGTAGCCACACTCGGTTCAACTAAAGTGAGAGAGCAGACACCCGCGGTCACCTTTAAGCAACTAGTGCTCAAGCGGTGAAACCAGTCTCGCGTAAGCGTCACGCGTAATGTCGGTCCGGCCGCTTCATCTCACAATACCGCTGAACCAAAGTATGACATGCTGGTAAGCAGTATGACTTATATCGCCCACAACTCACTTGTGTTCTACTCGTGCATATGACATCAACGCATAAAACCTGGCTCGGATGCCTTTGTTGGGGAACGAGTAATTTCAAAAAATTCCTACGCACACGCAAGACCATGGTGATGGCATAGCAGCGAGAGGGGAGAGTCGTCCGCCCACGCCTCGTGAGACCGAAAGCGAAGCGTTATAACAACGCGGTTGATGTAGTCGACGTCTTCACGATCCGACCGATCCAAGCACCGAACGACGGCACCTCCGAGTTCTCGCACACGCTCAGCTCGATGGCGATCCCGGACTCGATCCAGCAAAGTGTCGGGATGAGTTCCACAAGACGACGGCGCAGGACGATGATGATGCTCCACCGACGCAGGGCTTCGCCTAAGCTCGCGACGATATGACTTCTCGGCGCGAGGCTTCGCCTAAGCTCATGACGATATGACGAAGTGGAATATGGTGGAGGGGGCACCGCACACGGCTAAGGAACGATCCGTAGATCAACTTGTGTGCAGGGTGCCCCTGCCCCTCAGATATAAAGGAGCAAGGGGTGCGGCCAGCCCAGAAAGGCGCTGAGGAGTCCTACTCCCACCGAGTAGGACTCCCCCCTTCCTAGTTGGATTAGGATTGGGGGAGGGAAGAGGAAGAGGCGCCGCCCCTCTCCTGTCCTATTCGGACTAGAGGGAGGGGGCGCGCCTGCCTGGCCGCCCTTTCCTCTTCTCCCTATGGCCCATCAAGGCCCATAGACCCCCGGGGTTCCGTAACCCCGGTGTTCCGGTAACTTCCTGTTTTCATCCGAAACCTTTCCGAAGTCCAAACATAGGCTTCAATATATCAATCTTTATGTCTCGACCATTTCGAGACTCCTCGTCATGTCCGTGATCACATCCGGGACTCGAACTACCTTCGGTACATCAATACTTATAAACACATAATGAACTGTCATCGAAACATTAAGCGTGCGGACCCTACGGGTTCGAGAACTATGTAGACATGACCTAGAACCATTCTCGGTCAATAACCAATAGCGGAACCTGGATGCCCATATTGGTTCCTACATATTCTCGAAGATCTTTATCGGTCAAACCGCATAACGATATCGTTGTTCCTTTGTCATCGGTATGTTACTTACCCGAGATTCGATCGTCGGTATCCAATACCTAGTTCAATCTCGTTACGGTAAGTCTCTTTACTCGTTCCGTAATACATCATCTCACAACTAACTCATTAGTTGCAATGCTTGCAAGGCTTATGTGATGTGTATTACCGAGAAGGCCCAGAGATACCTCTCCGACAATCGGAGTGACAAAACCTAATCTCGATTCATGCCAACTCAACATATACTTTTGGAGACACCTGTAGAGTACCTTTATAATCACCCATTTACGTTGTGACGTTTGGTAGCACACAAAGTGTTCCTCCGGTAAACGGGAGTTGCATAATCTCATAGTTGCAGGAACTTTGTATAAGTCATGAAGAAAGCATAAGCAACATACTAAACGATCAAGTGCTAAGCTAACGAAATGGGTCATGTCAATCACATCATTCTCCTAATGATGTGATCCCATTAATCAAATGACAACACATGTCTATGGTTAGGAAACATAACCATCTTCGATTAATGAACTAGTCTTGTAGAGGCATACTAGTGACTATCTGTTTGTCTATGTATTCACACATGTATTATGTTTCCGGTTAATACAATTCTAGCATGAATAATAAACATTTATCATGATATAAGGAAATAAATAATAACTTTATTATTGCCTCTAGGGCATATTTCCTTCAGTTTTCATCCTACGTTCTCCGATAGAAACTTTGTAGTGATTCTTTGTTGCACGTTGAAGGCTTGTTATATGATCCAATTATGTTATCATTGTTGAGAGAATTTGCACTAGTGAAAGCATGAATCCTAGGCCTTGTTTTCAAGCATTGCAATACCGTTTTTGCTCACTTTCGTTACTAGTTACCTTGCTGTTTTTATATTTTCAGATTGCAAAAACCTATATCTACTATCCATATTACACTTGTATCACCATCTCTTCGCCGAACTAGTGCACCTATACAATTTACCATTGTATTCGGTGTGTTAGGGACACAAGAGACTCTTTGTTATTTGGTTGCAGGGTTGTTTGAGAGAGACCATCTTCATCCCACGCCTCCCACGGATTGATAATCCTTAGGTCATCCACTTGAGGGAAAATTGCTACTGTCCTACAAAACTCTGCGCTTGGAGGCCCAACACGAGTCTACAAGGAGAAGTTGAGTAGTAGACATCAAGACCCTCCCTCTCTTCTGCGTTGATCCTCGACATTACTTGGAGTGCCAGACTGTGTCGCACTACCCTCGCCGCCCTTGCTTGATGGGTCGGTTTGTGTCCAGTCTCGCCCCAACTCATCTTGTCGTGGCGGCCGCCCCTCCTCCTCGTTCCTCTCTTCACCCCCACCTCACGCATTGTAACGCCCGGACACACCCGTCGATGGTCGTTACTCCTGGCGGGATCTAGACTGGCCCCACCGATCGGTCGGTCACCCATCCTGAAACTACCCCAAGCTGAGCATGCTTAACTTTGGAGTTCTATCCGAATGGGCTTCCGAAAAAGAAGAATTCCTTATTGATATGAGTAGTCTATCATCCCTATTAAGCCAGGCTATCACATACATCCCCACTCAGAGGAACCGACGTCCTTGTCGGCCACAGGAACGTTCCCTCTTGGCACATACGTCTGTGCATCCAGTCCGGTACATGTGCCATGCCGTGTGCCACGACGGGTCACAAACGTCATGAACAACATGACCGTGCACCTGTCCGCAAATATCTGTGTAACCGCGAGGGTCGGCTCTGATACTGACTTGTAACGCCCCGGACACACCCGCCGGTGGTCGTTACTCCTGGGGGGGGTCTAGACTGGCCCCACAGATCAATACTAGTCTTTTCTGGGCACTTTGTGCTCACTCGTGCACACCCGGGAGCAACTTCCCGGTCGGCCACCCATCATGAAACTACCCAAGCTGAGCACGCTTAACTTTGGAGATTTATCCGAATGGGCTTCCGGAAAAGAAGGAATTCCTTATTGATATGAGTAGTCTATCACCCCTATTAAGCCAGGCTATCACATGCATGTGCCCATCCAATTCGTCGCTGCCGCTCCTCCTCGATGCATCACAATCCCCTCCTCTTTTTGAGCGGCGGTGGCTGGTGAGATTGGAGGCGGCAGCTCGCTCGATGGGGGTAGAGATCCTGCGGTGCCCGACTCATGTGGTGGAGACCCAGGGGTCGCGTCTGGAAGGGATACTACGGAGGATGACAATGTGGAGAGACGCGACTGCTGGCTGGAAGGGAGGCAATGGCCATCGATGGTGCTGCCACTCTGTTGGGACGGCCTTGTTGTCGCTGCCTAGCATAGGGTTTGGGAATGGTGATATGTGCTAATGTTGGTGTTGGTCAGAGGTGATTTGGTGGTTCATATAGTGTTGTTGTTTGTCTTCTTTACTTAATTTGGCCTATTAATTTTGACAGATCCAGTGGAAGGCTCCAGGTGGTTGCTGATTCATGGATGTTTCCTTTGTAAACAATGTGATTTTACAGACAAAGAGGTGGATCATGGGTGTCAAATGCTGGCCAATTAAGGTTGCATTAGAGCTGCAGGTGGATGCTATACGTTTTGAAAATTTATTTTGAAAGCCATGTAGGTAGACCGAGCTTCTCATTTCAGCATATATTTTTACAAGAACTACTTCTAGACATAATCATTGTTAAGCAGTTGCTCTATCAGTGGACACAAAATTTGGAGGAAGGGTTATGGTTAAACTACTCACATATAGACCCTCACAATAGTAGATAGTTTTCTTGGCAATGATAAGAATCTTGAAGATTGCTTTAAAATGAACTTAATATTTATCCTCTGTTACTATTTCTTTGCAAATTTATTTGGCAACACTAGGAACGAAAATCATGATAACCAACCTTTACCAAGGGACCCATTGAACCATAGTCCACATAAATGTTGTTGAGTAAACAAATGAATCTCCATGCGAAGTTCTGTCGAAGGGTTCATACATTTTTTAGATGAAAGTGTTCATACGTTGGTGAGCAAATGTACTTTGGCCAAAAACATGCCAAAGCAGAGAGCCACTTAGAGGGCTGGGGCAACCACAAAATAATTGTATGTCAAATTTCTCTTTGGCATTACATATTACTTGCATCATCTAAGTATAAAGAAGCCATTGTTCATTTGATCTCTACTGCAGATTCACCATGTAATTAGTTCCCAAACCGATCTGATTTGAGTGAAGTTAAAAGCGAGGATATACAAGAGCAATATTTGATAATATGGTTACTAGCCAGTATGGTACTCAATTCATACCAACGAACATGTTCTCTTATGCCCATAATGTAGCTATACCTGATATTTCTTACAATGACCTGAACATTGGTGAGGCAATTGAAAGCATGAACAATGGCAATAGCAGTTGCCTAATTATATGGAGATTATCTGCAGGGGAGTCTGGGGAATGTCCTAAAACAGAGTCTGGTTTCTCTTTGTGGCTGGTGAATCGTCACTGCATGATTTGCCTCAAAACTGTCAGTCCTATGAGGAACAGACCCCCGCCTAATATACGTGAAGGCAGCTCGGTGCAGGCGGACTCTCTGGATCAATACTGTGATTATCTTTACCATATTACTACATGGATGTGTCTCCCTGGAGTCCTAATCCCGTGAGAAGATCGAACCTGAATATATTGGTTTCAAGAGTGAGTACTGACTTTTCTCCAATACCCTCATGTATAGGAGCATAACAGATTAAATGCCTTTGTATTTTTATGATCAATAATATATCATAGAAGTAGCAATTCTTTTACTCAAAGGGATTCTGACAAGAAATTGCCTCCGTGTATTATTATTTTGATTTATGTAACCTTGGTAGCCAGCGAGCTCCTGGTTATCTATTGCCACTCCAGGTAAAATCTAATAATTTTAAACAATCTTTGTCCGCAAATACTTTTATTCATGGTCAAGAGTGATGACATACAAGTCACATGGTCAAATGGAGAGAACAACCAGGCAATTAACGGGGGATGTACATACACGGAAACAAAACCCCGCCCCCCGCCCCCTGCGTCGCCCCGGGCTATTCGGGCGGGATCTCGATCCCTAGCCGCCGGGGGTCCCCTTCCCTCCCTTCCTCCCCTCCCTTCGCCGCCGCCGAGGGACACCGCCGGCGATGACCCGGGCTGACGGCGGTGGCGGGGTCCTCCCTCTTGCTCGCGGTGGGGGTGGTGATGGCGCCCATGGCATGGGTGGCGCGGCCGATCCGCTGGCGGCGCTGGCGGGCCCGCCTTCAGCAAGCGGCTGCCTCGACTAAGGGCCGATCTGGCTTGGCGGCGCTGGCAGGCCTGTTTTCCGGCGGCGGCGGCAATGCCGCGGCCTAGGGCGGCGATGGTGGGTGCGGCGGCGGCTCGCCTCGGGCTGCGTGGCGGCGTTCGACGGCGGCGGCCGGTTCGCGGCGACACACCATCGACCTCGGATCGGCGGTGGCGGCATGGAGGTCGGTGGTTGGGTCGACACCATGCGGGTTGTGCCTCCGGACAGATCTGATCGGCGGTGCGGCTCGCTTCGTTGTCTGGCGGCTCAGATCGGCGGCGACCCGTGCACACATTACGTGATGGAGGTTCTTCGAGCGGATCCGGATGAAAACCTTGTGCTCGGCTTGATGCCATGACCGGCGTTGGTGGCACCCTGTTGTGTCATTACCTTCTTGAAGGCATCGCCGTGGAGAAGCTCTAGACCTCTATCCGCTACCTTCCGGGGAAACCCTAAATCAGTTGATCGGATGACGGCGGCGCGTTGGTGTCGTTTCCTCCTTGGGGGCGTCATTCTTGGAGGCGTACACGGGATCGAGGGACCAGCGGGAGCCTTTTGGTGGAGCGGTGCTTCATCCTTCACATTGATGACGACGGATCTTGGCGGCGTGGTGCAGTGGAGACTCGGCGCCCGATGGCGCGCGTGATGGACTCGCGCAGTGGAGGTAGTTATCCAAGGCGTCAAGGTGGCGTCGATGACGGAGTGACGACAAGGTAGAAGCCTTAATATCTGCTCAAGACGGACTGTGGAAGATGGCAGCGACGACACATGTGAGTCGTCGGACAGTTTATGCCCTGCACCGGTATGTGGCTCGGCCGGGCTTCGGCTTTGAAGATAGGATTAGGTGAGTAGTCTGGGTATGTGGCCTAGGTAGCACCCCTGCATCATTTGGATAGGAGTAGTGGCATATGTTGCCAAGATGGCGGATTCAGGCATATTGTTGTAATACTTTGTAAGGTCCTCGAGAATAATCAATAAAGTGGCCGTATGCATCTTCCAGATGCAGAAGCCGGGGTCATCCTCCTTTTCTAAAAAAAAACATGGTCAAATAGAGACTCTACGGTCAGGTCATATATAATTATGTGTGCTTGCTAAGTTTACATAGCCTTGCCCGAAAACAAGTACATTTCATATTATTTTTCTTCCATAGGCTTGGTCAGTAATATATTGATTCATTTTTTAAAGTCTTTCGTGTTTGATTATCCCATTGCCTTTTTAGTGTAGAATATCCATTGTCTGTCAAACTAAATAAGACGGAAACAAATTTCTGAGCGTGTGATCAACAGCTACAGGTGAAAGTGGAGAATGGTAACATTACAACACAACAGCTGTAATCCATGAAAGATAGAATCTCCCAGGGATCGATGATGAGCACCAAGGCGAGCAATCCATTCGTAGCTACCACGCGCTGGCCCAACTCGCTAGCAAAGAAGAAATTATCCTGCTGACATGTATAGGAGCGCATGTTCAGGCAATAACACCACGGGCACAACATAGATAGAATAACTGTAACCACATATCACACGCGAATAACCAACCTGAAATTAAACTCCGTATTATACGCCCCGATTCGACCGAAAAACTAGGCGTGGACTAGCGGGTATCAAACGGACATGTCCCTCGCGCGGCGGAGCGCGCATGATCATCTAGTATACTACATAATCCAAGTCCGGGACCAAATTTGTGCAACACGACAAGTTGAGGGACAAAAGGCATAGTATTCACTCGTTTTCTCCATGGTGCACTTTCCGTGCAATTCTAGTTTCGAATGCCATGGCCTCGAAAATTCAAATGTCGGAGATGAACTTGAACTACGGTGCAAAGATACCAAAATGCTAAACCATTATGCTATGATTATATTATAAACAGTACCAGCGATACACATCCAACAAGAAGTCCAGCTACTTGTGTTCTAGGAAAAATAATTCCAGCCAACCAGCATGCTACGGTACAGCCAATCCAGCCTGCAGATTCTTTTTCTATTCCAGTAAACTAAAATGAACAATTCTCGGATTCTGACACAAGATCACAACTTACGCGCATCCGGCGACAACAGGGATTTTCAGGTTGCAACCACCTTCTACGTTTTCTGGTGCTTCAGAGTATCCATCAGCGAAACTCTGTTTTCATTCTGGCACCGCCGGGGACAGCAATGGCACAAGTAGAGACCATTGACTGGCTCACAACTTGTGAAGAACCGGAACTCCATGTCCTGGCAGACTCTATTTATGCTGCTTAGAATATTTATCAGTCTACTGGCACAATCTTCGCCTTTCAAACAGTAGAGCTCGACGACCTTAAGAGTTTTAGCCATCTCAAGCATAAAAGTCAGAAAGCCCCACTGGCACATTTCTCCTCCAAAATCCTCGAACACCAATTTGTTGAGCGAATGCTCGATGCACCGGATAGAAGTTGTCATGTCCCATGATTCAGGAGCAACCCGCTGCGAAATTGATCGACTGTCTGCCTGCAAACGCCGACCGTGATTAACAAATAATGCATGGTATGATGGTAGAGCTAAGTAGATTGGGGGTTAAGGAGAGCTGAGCTGCAATGGTTACCTCGACATGGAGCTCCTCAAGGCATGGGAAGCATTTGAGCAACTGAGCAACGAAGATGGTATGTCCCTTCTCTGAGAAGGGCACTTGGATGGCCAAGGTCTTCACGCTGCACATCAGGGTAGTGGACTGCAAGATGCCTCCCTGCAATATGCAAAGCATGTCATAGGAAGCAAAGATACTTACTTTCAAAGCAATATCATCCGAGTTTTAGCTCCAACAAACAGAAGAAAAGGCAAAGCATTTACATCGAAAATGGTATCACGCAGCACGAGAGGCCCGTCGTTCTTCCCCAAGTACCCCAGCACCTGCAGCTTGGGGGCGGAAACAATTTTCACCGTCGCTCTGCCGCTCGGCAAATGGATGCCCACCAGTTCTTCAAGGCTCGGGGCGTCCTCGACAACGAGCTCACTCAAGTTGCCCAAGTCGCCGTACAGCCGTACCAGGCTCTTGGACCGGAGGCGGATTTGCTTGACCCCGGTGATGTTCTTGAGCTTTGCGCACTCCAGGGATGGGCAATGAGCAAGCATCGCCTGCAGGGCGTCCTGGGAGGTTCGGACATTGGACAGGCGAAGCGTCTTGAGGGCGGGGAGCCGCAGCGCGTCCACCTCCGCTTCCTTGGGGAGATCGCAGAAGCACACTCTTAGGGTTTCGAGGGAGGCGAGCTGGAGGAGCGACGCGGGGAGGGTCGGCCTCCAGACCGTGTACAACATGTCGACGTCGACTTCTCGGACACCGCAGGTCGCGAGGACGGGGAACCAGCCGCTGACGACGCCCATGCGATTGTTGAACCCCTGCCCATACATCACGAAGCGGAAGCTGCGGATGCGGATGTGGCGGCGCGAAGCGAGGATGGAGTCGACGGCGCGGATGAACCAGTCGCAGCCGCGGCCTGCCTCCGGCGGGAACGGCTGGCACGCGTTGAAGTCGAGGAGATACTGGTCGAACAGGCGGCGCCACCGCGAAGAGAGCGCCGTCGAACGGGCGGCGTCGCGGAGTGGTAGGTAGGAGAGGATGCACAGCAGGATCGCGTCCGGGAGTTCGCCGATGCGATCCTGGGCCGCCGCGTCGCCGACGCCGCCGCCGCCGCCGAACTCCGCGCGACGGCGCTTGGCCGCCCTGCCATCGAATTTCCCGTCGGCGTTCACGCTCGGGGTCGGGGAAAGCGGCGGGGGTTCGCCATCTCCGCCGCCGCGCCCGCGCCTCGCGCGAGAGGGGTTGGCCGCCCTGCCGTCGAACCCCTCGTCGGAACGCAGCGGGGAGTCGGCGGCGTAGGAGGGGGGCCGATCCGACGACACGATCTGACCTCGCTGCGACGAGGTCGTGGAGACGGTGGCGGGGGAGTAGACGCAGCACATGCCTACTCCATCGGATGGAGGGTTCTGGAAGAACTGGGTACTTCGTCCGTAAGGAATTTGTTGTCCACTCGCCGGATCCGGATCCTCGTTGCATAGGTAACGGTTTCTGTCTGGCAGATCCTGCTGTCAGGTCCAATCCGCGCCGTCCGTCTGAAACCAACGGTTGGATCTTCTAGTCGCACAGCTGGGACCTCCACCTACCCACGCCGTCCATGAAGTGGAGGCAGCCGCAGTTGCAGCCGAACCACCTCCCGGCAGGAAGAAAATCTTATATTGGTCGTACGGGCCATCCAGGGAGACCCCATCGATCCGCTGACACGTTGCGTCGCAAATCTCAAAGCAGCCAAAGAACACATCGTCATCTTTGTTATACCAAATCAGATGTCGATTAGAAATTTAGAATTCCCCATCTTTGGCCTGCTGGGCATGGCCGCACGGTGGCGGGATTCTGCCGGGCGCCGGCACAGGGAGACGCGGTGAGATGTCTACACCAACTCCGGTGGGTGTATGAGGGTCGACGGCCCGCGGAGCTCACCGGAGATGGGCGGAAAAGCTGAAGGTTTATTCCAAAAGCGAAGTTTCGTGTGTCCCGTGAGGCTGCGAGGTTGCCGGAGATGGCTTGTACAGCGCCACCGTGAGCTTGCATGCACTCCACCCTAGTAGCTTCCTGCAGCGCTCTCTTGCCGCTGCAGCCCGGGCAGTGTGCGGCGGCTGAGTTGGTGGGAACACGAACAGGCAAGGAAGAAGATGACGATGCGTTCGTTGGCTGCTTTGAGATTTGCGAAGCCACGTGTCAGCCGATCGATGGGGTCTCCCGGGATGGCCCGTACGACCAGGTCGTATAAGATTTTCTTCCCTCCCGGCATAGGTTTACTGTATTCAAGTATTTTTCTTGCAGAAAACTTTGTTATATATCCGTTTTGACTCAAAGCAAAGAAAAAAAAATCGTTTTGACTATTTTCATGCATATATCTCAATCAACTATTAAAAGGGAGTTGGTGGGTTTTTCTCACCCACCTTCTTGTTACTTTTTTCCTCTTCACAAACCTCCTTGGTTTGAAATAATGTAAATCAAATTGGTACTCCCTCCTTCTGAAACTCGGCGCTTTATTTGAAAAAGTTCCAAAATTTTAGATGCCTAAACTTCTCAGCCTGCACAATTCTCTCAGTTAGTTTATTCTAACTAAGGCCAGTCCATGCGGTTAGACAACAACACTTGGTGAGTTCTCGCAGAAACAACAACACTTTGTGCAATTGGGCCTTCTCTCCCTCCGCTTTTTCTTACCGTTTGTTGTTTTTCAGGATCGGTCAACCACCTTTGTTGGGCGAGATCGTGAATGAATCATCTAATCATACGACGACTCGCCAACAATCAGTTGTACACTAATTTTCGTGTCAAAAAGTTTAGGTGCCTTAGAAAATGGGGAGGGAGTACTTTCCTTTGTTTGTCCTACTGGAAACGATTTCCTTCATTAACTCTATTAAATCTTACCAAAATCATGTCTTGCATTAACTCAATTTACTCAAATCAATTGTTACCAAACCTCAACTATGTATGAAAAAGTGATCAATCGTTGTGTTACAATGTCCCTTGCACCCATCCTAGTTACTTTTGTATTGGAATTTACATTTCTAACCATATGTCCAACATCTAACTTCAACATCTAGTACATGTGAGGCAAGCTGTGATATTTTTACAAAGGATATGACTACTATGATCCACATTTGCAGAAAACCCACTAGTCCCTGATACGATCCCATCCTTGCCTCACCCAGAAAATAACGGAAATAAATTTTGACCAAAACTTAACATATTTTTAGTGATACTAGATAATTGCCCATGTGTTGCAACGGGGTGTAAATAACTAAATATCCTAATATGTTTGCCCATGATTGCCTGTCCATATTAATGTGATTGTATAAATAATTGTTCATCAAGCCCATGATTTACATACCTAAATAAATTTTAGGATTTTATTTGATAATCATTTATTTTATAAATAATTGTCTATCAAGCTGTTCAATGGAGAGAATGAGAGCTCTACCATTGAACTGAATGACTCCTTTGATGATACCAGGAGGCGTTTTGTGCAGCAAATGCAGGAGTATGAGGTCAAGGGGGCTTTAAAAAGGATGAAAGGAGGCAAGACGATATCCCTTGACTGTATCCTCATTGAGGTGTGAAGAGTCCTCAGAGACATAGCGATAGTATGGCTAATTAAGCTTGTCGACCTCATTTTTCGCGCAAACAAGATGCTATAAGAATGGAGACATAGTATTAGTACCAATCTTCAAGAACAAGGGGGATGTTCATAGTTGTGCTAATTACCGTATAATTGAGCTAATAAGCCATACAATGAAGTTATGAGAGAGAGAGAGAGCCATTGAGCACCGCTTAAGAAGAATGAGAAGCGTGACCAAAAAGTAGTTTGATTTCATGCATGGGAGGTCTACATAAAAGTTATTTTCTTGGTAGGACAATTTATGGAGAAACACAAGGAGCAAAAAAAGGACCTGCGTATCGTGTTCATTAACTTGAAGAAGGCCTACGATAAGATACCACTGAATGTCATGTGATGGGTCTTGGAGAAACACAAAATCCCTACAAAGTACATTACCCTCATCAAGGAAATGTGCGGTTATGTTGTGACAAGTGTTCGAACAACTTTTCGATAAAATAGGACTGCACCAACGGTCAGCTTTGAGCCCTTATCTTTTTGCTTTGGTGATGGCTGAGGTCACAAGGGATATAAAAAGGAGATATCCCATGGTGCATGCTCTTTGTGGATGATGTGGTGCTAGTCAATGATAGTTGGATGGGGTTCATGGAAAGTTAAAGCCATGGAGACAAACCTTGAAATCGAAAGGTTTTAGGCTTAGTAGAACCAAAACCGAGTACATGAGGTGCGGTTTTAGTACTACTAGGCACGAGGAGGAGGTTAGCCTTGATGGGTAGGTGGTACCTTATAAGGACACTTTTCGATAGTTTGGGTCAATGTTACAGAAGGATGAGGATATCGATGAAGATGTGAACTATCGAATCAAAGCCGAATGGATGAAGTGGCGCCAAAGCTTTTGGCGTTCTCTATGACAAAAGACTGCCGCAAAAGCTAAAAGGCAGGTTTTATTGGACGATGATTCGACCCACAATGTTATATGGCGCCGAGTGTTGGCCACTAAAAGGCGACATGTTCAACAGTTAGGTGTAACGGAGCAAACCAACCTATGGTTGGATTGTTAGGAGTATAGTGGTATTCCCAGCCCCCCAGGGTTCAAGTCCCGGTGCTCGCATTTATCCTGGATTTATTTCAGAATTTCCTGTGATGCCCGTTCAGTGGGAGTTGACATTACCGTCCACTACGAGGCACCTATAGTGGCTTTGTAAAATCTCAAGACGATATGTCGGCTCGGTCTCTTGGAGGTTCTAATAGGGGGTAGGGTGTGCGTGTGTACGTTCATAGGGGTGAGTGTATGCGTGTATATATGAGTGCATGTGTTTGTACTATGTTCAAAAAAATTAGGTGTAACGGAGATGTGCATATTGAGATGGATGTGTCCCCACACAAAGAAGGATTGAGTCTGGAATGATGATATATGAGGTAAATTTGGGGTACCACCGATTGAAGAGAAGCTTGTTCAACATCGTCTAAGATGGTTTGTGCATATTCAGCGTAGGCCTCCGGAAACTCCAGTGCATAGCAAACGGCTAAAGCATGCCGATAATGTAAGAGAGGTTGGGGTAGACTAAAACTTGCCATTGGAGGAGTCCGCAAAGAGAGATTCGAAGGACAGGAGTATCACCAATGAACTAGCCATGGTCAGGGATGCGTGAAAGCTAGTTGTCCATGTGCCAGAACCATGAGTTGGTTGCGATATCTTATTGAATTCAGCTCTAGCCTACCCTAACTTGTTTGGTACTAAAGGCTTTCTTGTTGTTGTTATTTGATAATCACTTATTTGGTATGAACTTATTGTCTTGCCAAAGAAAAGATAATTTTATTTGGTAAGTCAATAAAAGACGAGTGAGAAGAGGGAATGTTAGATGAAGGACGAGTGGACGATAGAACCTCACTTTCTTTTTAAGTAGGACAGATATGCACCAAAAATGGGGTGATTTTCTTTCATTTTCTGAACATGCTCTCTAGACAGCAAGATCATGACCGTCTTAGCCATATGGTGGATGCACTGACTGCAGTCGCACTTCGAATGGCTTCGCCGCAGATCTTTTGAGCTTCTAGCCACTTGTTGGTATTTTCTTCCACTTCTTTTTATGATTTCTCTTGGGCACGTTCGTGTTGTTACCCCAACAGACTATTTTATTTTCGATGCGGCACTTGACTTGGTTGCGTGGACATGTTGATTGCTTATATATAAAGCGGAGTGAGTGCCTGTTTTGAGAACATGCATGCATTAATTTATTTTTGATCTGTTGCAACTCATGGACACTTGGCTAGTACTTATGGAAAAAGGAACAAATAAGATGCATATGTGTGTAGTACCACAACATAGCCCTTGGCATGGCGGAAAAACGTTCTTGAGGAGGTGTGAGGTCAGGGGACGAACTCGCTCTGCCGGTATAAATTTTTTCGTCACCTATCGTCTTAGCTAGTAGGTTTATAGTTAAAAACAAGCTTTTCTCCTCAAGTCTCTGTGCTTCCGTGTCATCCCTGGATCGGTAATGCTGACACACACAGTACTCGAAGGATTTATAACAGAGTAGCAATCACACACTTATTACATCGAATGTCTCAAAAGAGAACTTATTACAATAATATGGCTTAAGGCCATCTAATACGATAACATCGGAAGGCTTGGAAGATAAAGTGAGTCCATCAACTTCAACGGCATAGCTGAGCTGCACGGCAACGACCTATCGAACCTTACTCCTCGTCTGAAAAGTCTGCAACATAATACGTTGCAGCCCGAGAACGGGTCAGCACATGGCATATGCTGGCAATGTAACACAATAGAGCAATAACAGAATAATGCTACTACTACATGCATATTTGGCTGGTGGAAAGCTCTACGGTTACAGTTTTGCGGAAAGCCAATTTTTCCCTACAACAAATGAATAAATTTTAGTTTAACTATCATGGTGGTTGAAACATCATTGAGAAGGTATAACCCCAACTCAATCCCAATTAAAATAGTTAACATCCCAGCAATATTAATTTAGAGTGAGGAGATACATGTGAATACTCAAGTACTAGATACTCAGAATTGTCCATAACCGGGGACACGGCTAACCATGATTAGATTGTACACTCTGCAGAGGTTTGCGCACTTTTCCCCACAAGACTCGACCGCGTCCATTGATTTCTCGCATTGCATGGTGTTTGAGAAACGAATGACCGAGACACAGTCTTTCAGAGACATTAACTCTCTACTCCGGGTAGACCATACCAAACCTACAAAACCCACTACCTGCTGATCTACCTCTTCAAGAGCTTCACGTAACTTACTCAACTATGCTAGAGCCCATAATAGCTTGTGGCTGCACACGGAAGTTTCTAGCATGAATAATCTCAGTTCCCTTTGAGCCTGGGTGGCGGTCCATAGGAAGATCACACGGATACCCCGGGATTTCCAAAACAAAACAAACAACAGTGGGTTCCCCAGGTGCCTCAATCCACCCAGATGTGTATTAAAGTTGCCACCTTAAGTTAACCATTAATAAACAATCTCACATCTGTCATGGATAACTCTCAAACCCAACCACGTCTACGAGCATAGCATAGCAAAATAAGCAACAGGTAGAAGTAACTCCCAAGGTTTGAATGTAACAGGGCAATAGGTTCCTACCTCAACATCTACTTCCCAACCCACAAATTAATGACATCCTAATCATGCAATGTGTGAGGGTCGAAACTAATGCATAAAAACTGGGTATGAAAAGAGTATGATCAAAGTGTTACTTGCCTTGCCGACGATCCGGGAATCCTAGAGATTCGTAGTAACACGCTTCGCACTCCGGGAATTCTATCGCAAACAAACAACAGCATACATAAGCAACAAGCAAAGATGTACAAACGAAACTTCAACTGAAAGAGGTTGACCGGAGAGTTCAACTTAAGAACTCCGGTTCACAAGAAGAATCAAACCAAACGGAGCAACGAAACTCAAACGGCGAAAGAAACAAGATCCGTTTACTAATCTGAACTAGGGTCAAATTTTACAGAGGCAAAAACTTGTTTGAGTTGGCTATTCGGAAAGAGGGTTTCGAGATGAAACTCCAGGCGCTTGAATCGCCTGATTCCGATAAACGAGCGAAAAGTTATACTAGTTCGAACATCGGAATTAGAAATTGCGATCGGAATAATCGTGGAATAAATCCGATAAAAAGAAAATGACGAACGACTAAAAGAACGAACGTTCATTAGCAGAAACTAAACGACGAACACGTTCGTTAGAACGAACTAACGAGCGAACGCTCGCTAAACAAATAAACCTAAGAAATAAAACCGATCTATAAAAAAACGAACTAGGGTTTTTTTCTTTCTAAAAAAAACCGAAGGGGTTTTTCTTATAAAAACCGGGCGGCGGGCGGCTACCTCCGCGAGGTCGTCCGGCGAGGTGGGCGGCTCGGTGGGCTCGGCGAGGGGCGGCGGGCTCGGGGTCGAGGCTTGCGGCGGGTGCGGGAGGCGGCGGCTCGGGCTCGGGGCTCGAGGCGGCTCCGGTGGTGGTGGTGGTGATTAGAGGGGCGGCTTATATAGGTTAGGGGGCTCCGACTTGGAGGAGGGGCAAGGCGGAGGCGGCGGCGGTGTCCGGGTTGGACACGGCGGCGGGCGACGCTGGGAAGGCGGCGACGCCGGGCGGCTGGGCCGGCTGCTCGGGTGGGCCCTTGGCCCGATCGGTATGCTGGTCCTCTTTTTTAAACGTTCATGAAACTTAGAAAAATCCTAGAAAAATAAATAAAAATCTAAAAATACCAAAACAAGTTTTCTCCGTCTATATAAAATATTTAGAACAAGAAGAACTTTTCTTAGCCCCTAAAATGCAATTTTTAAAACAGGCAAATTTTTCTAGGGCGAATAAACTTCCAAAATAAATCAAATAAAAACCAAATAATGATTTTAACATTTTTCCTCGGATATTTCAATTATTTTGGAGAAGTCATATTATCTCCCCTCATTTAATATTTAAAAATGAAATATTTTCCGGAGAAAAAAATAATTAAAACCAAAAATCCTCGTCTTCATTATTTGATAAAAATCAAATATGAAAATCAAAAAATCCCCAACTCTCTCCGAGGGTCCTTGAGTTGCTTAGGATTTCGAGGATTCCAAACGAAAATGCAATAAAATATGATATGCATGGATGACCTATGTATAACATGCCAAATTGAAAATTTGGGATGTTACAAACCTACCCCCCTTAAGATGAATCTCGCCCTCGAGATTCGGGTTGGCTAGAAAATAGGTGCGGATGGTCCTTGCGAATATCCTCTTCTCGCTCCCAGGTGGCTTCCTCCTCGGTATGGTGGCTCAACTGAACTTTGCAAAACTTGATAACCTTTCTGCGAGTGACTCATCGTCAAATCAAGAATCTTTATTGGCTTCTCCTCATAAGTCGATTACTATCCAGGTGAATCGCCTCCACGGGCATCAGATCATTCAACGGTATATCGGCCATCTCAGCGTGGCACTTCTTGGTTGTGATACGTGAAACACATCGTGAACTCCCGACAATCCTTCGTAACTCCAGCTTGTAGGCAACTTCTCCCATCCGCTCCAAAATACGATACGGTCCTACAAATCTTGGGGCTAACTTTCCTTTACTCCAAAACGTTTCACTCCTCTCAAGGATGATACTGCAGATAGGCTCATCTCCAATTTCATAGGTTACTTCCTTGCGTTTTGAATCTGCGTAACTCTTCATCTAGACCGAGCAATCTTTAGTCTGCCTCTCGATCAGTTTAACCTTCTCCTCTCGATTCCTTGATCAAATCTGGTCCAAACAACCGACGGTCTCCAACATCATCCCACATCAATGGTGTTCTACATCTGCGCCCATCTGAGCTTGAACGGTGCCATCTTCAAACCGGCTCGGTAGCTGTTGTTGTATGAGAACTCTGCGACGGCAAATTGTCATCCCAACTAGATCCATAATCTAGCGCACAAGCTCTCAACATGTCCTCCAAAATCTGATTGACTCTCTCTCATCATCCATCCGTCTGCGGGTGGAACGATCATCAACTCCAACTGGTACCCAAAGTCCGTGTAGCTGATGCCAAAACTTTGAAGTAAACTGTGTTCCTCTATCTGATACGATGTTCCTCGGAACTCCATGCAAACATACGATCCTGGTCATATATATCTTGGCCAACTTTGCACTTGTTGTTTTCACTGGGAAGAAATGGGCTACTTTGGTCAAACGATCCACAACTACCCATATTGAATCATATCCTGCCTTGGTTCTGGGTAATCCGGTAATAAAGTCCATGCCAAGTTTGTCCCACTTCCATTCGAGTATTGGCATAGGCTGTAACAGTCCTGCTGGTTTCTGATGCTCTGCCTTCACTCTCTGACATACATCACATACGGCTACATACTCGGCAATATCCTTCTTCATACCAGTCCACCGTAAACGTTCCTTCAAGTCCAAATACATCTTGGTGTTTCCGGGTGAATCGAGTATGGTGAGTCATGGGCCTCAAGTATTAACTTCACGATCTCCAATTGTTGGGTACATAAACCGATCCTCAAACCACAAGGTATCGTGCTCATCCTCGCGAAAACCTTTGGCTTTTCCTTCGCCCATCTTCTCTCTTATCTCAGCAATCTCTTTGTCCTCCTTCCGAGCTTCGAATCTTGTTCAACAACGCCGATGAACCTCCATTGTTGCAAGAAAACCTCGTGGAACAATCTCCAATCGAAGTTCCATGATCTCCGCAGCTAACTCCTTTGGCAATCCTTTGCTTTCAAGGATATTAGCATAACTCTTCCGGCTCAAAGCGCCCGCTACGACGCTGGCCTTTCTGGATGATAGTGTAGCTTCATGTCGTAATCCTTTATAAGTTCCAGCCATCTCCTCTCTCGAGGTTTAACTCCTTCTGTGTGAAAATGTACTTCAAACTCTTATGATCCGTGTACACATCACAACGGTTTCCAATAAGATAATGTCTCCAGGTCTTCAACGCATGTACTACAGCTGCTAACTCCAAATCATGTGTGGCATAGTTCAACTCATGTGGCTTCAATTGTCGTGAGGCATACGAAACAACTTTTCCATCCTGCATAAGAACACATCCAAGTCCCAAGCGAGAAGCGTCACAATACACTTGAAACTCCTTATGTATATCTGGCAATGTCAGCACTGGGGCTGTAGTCAACCGTTTCTTCAACTCCTGAAAGCTTGTCTCGCAATACTCTGTCCATTTGAACTTAGTATCCTTCTTTAGCAATTCAGTCATTGGCTTAGCAATCTTGGAAAAAATCTCAATGAATCTCCGATAATATCCCGCCACCAAGGAAATCATGGATCTCGCCAACGAAGTGGGTGCCAACCATTCAAAGGATCGATCGAACTCATCGATCTCTTGCTATACCATCTCCCGATATAACATGCCCAAGAAATCCAACTTCCTTCAACCAAAACTCGCACTTGCTGAATTTGGCGATAACCGGTGTTCCCGAGTTTTCGAGAACCAAACGCAAGTGTTCCGCGTGCTCCTCTTTGTTCTTCGAGTATACCATAATATCATCAATAAACACCACAACAAACTTGTCCAAATACTCCATGAACACCTTGTTCATCATACTCATGAAATAGGCAGGGCGTTAGTCGGTCCAAATGACATGACCGTATACTCATATAATCCATACCATGTGGTAAATGCTGTCTTTGGTATATCCTTCTCTCGGATCTTCAATCGATGGTATCCTCGATCGAGATCAATCTTCGAAAACACCTTAGCTCCTTGCAACCGAGCAAACAGATCATTAATCATCGGTAAGGATACTTGTTCTTTATCGTTACTTCATTGAGCTCGATAATCCACAACCATCCTCGTGGATTTATCCTTCTTCTCCACCAAAAGTGGGGCTCCCCAAGGTGATGAACTTCTATGAATGTAACCTTTCGCAATAGCTCCTTGATCCGCTTCTTAATTTCCTCATGATCATTTGCGGGCATCCGATAGGGTCTCTTGGATATTGGCCCATGCACGGCAATGGCTCTATCGTAAACTCGATGTCTCGATCCGTGGCATGCCCGTAACTCCTCCGGGAAAACATCCGGATAATCCTTTACTGTGTACTTCCTCTGCATAACTCCCGTGAGGGCATTCACTTGACTCCTCCTAGGCACATGCCTAGATACATACTTAATCCTTTTTCCCTCTGGGGTGGTAAGATAAATTGACTTGCTAGCACAGTCAATACTTCCTCCATACCTTGACACCCAGTCCATACCTAATATCACATCCAATCCTTGCGACTCCAAGATAATTAGGTCAGACGGAAAAACATGCGTGCCAATGATTAGGGGTATCTGGGTGCACCATCTTCTTGCCATGTACTCTGCTCCAGGCGAGCTCACTAGAAGAGGGGTCCTAAGGGTTTGGGTTGGTAACTTAAACTTTTCCACAAATCCCCTTGATATGTATGAATGCGATGCACCAGTATCGAAAAGAACAAGAGCGGTAAATGACTGAACCGAAAACTTACCTATTACCGCGTCCGGCTGCTCTTCAACTTCCTCCACGTTAACGTGGTTCACTTGTCCTTTGTTGAATGGATTGGGCTTCTTCCCATCGCTCCCATTTCCGCTTCCATTCTTTCCTTGAGGCAGTCATTGGCATAGTGCCTGTCTTCCCGCACTTAAAGCAAATAACTTGGCTTAAGTCCCTCTTGGCGGGTGTAGCTGGGTTAGAGCGATTCGATTATTGTTGACTCCATTCCCATTCCGTTCTTCGCACCATTTTGATTATGCGATCCTCCTCCAGTATGGTTATGACCTCCATGGTTATGAACAAGTCCTCCCGAGTTCGGGGTTAAGCGAGGCTTCTGGTGAGCTCCTGAGTTATACTTCCCTTGTCCATACTTCCTCTTACGGCTCTCAATCTGCTGTTGCTTTCCTTCAATCATTAGGGCCTTATCTACCAACTCCTGGTAGTTGTTGAAAGTTGCCACCATAAATTGCATACTCATCTCATCATTCAGCCCTTCCATAAACTTCTCCTGCTTCGCGGCATCTGTGGCCACATCATCAGGGGCATAGCGTGATAACTTGCTAAACTCATCCACGTCTTCGGGCCACAAGACGGTTCCCGGGCGTAAGTTGCGAAACTCACGCTTCTTTATCTGCATGGATCCAGTTGAGACATGGGCCGTGCTAAAAGCTTGTTGGAACTGGTCCCAAGTGACATTGGCTATAGGAAAAGTAGTCGTGTAATTCTCCCACCATGCGGCTGCTGGTCCATCCAATTGATGTGCAGCAAAGCGCACTTTTCAAAGATCCGTGCATCCTGCGGTGGTTAACTCCTTCCAATACGGGCGAGCCAATCATCAACAACTATTGGCTCGGTGCTCTTTGGAAAACACCGCGGTTGTAGCCTCGAGAAACGGGTTAAATTGTCCATTTGGCGGCGGGTTGTTGTTGGCATTGTTGTTGTTGTTGTTGCCCTGGTTCTGAACTAGCAATTGCACCAAGGCATTCTGTTGCTGGATCAACCGGGTGAGCTCCGGTGGGAAAACAAAACCGAGATCACATCTCGGAGGCATCTGAGGGTTTTATATGGAAGAGATTAGAATAGAAAAAGATCTAGGGGAAAAGCACTACCCATATGCATATGAGGCAAACACACACATTCATTCAATCAATCAAGAAAGGGCATACAAAACGGTCTAGGACTATCGCATAAGTGCCAACTAGTACTAATTACATGGGGGAATACTACTATTATATGGTGGTCATCTAGAAATTTTGATCGGTGGAAGACTCCATGATGTCTGCTCCAGCTTCGTCTTCGTAGTCATCATCACTTGGATCAGAGTCGGTGTCGTCGATGATGATGTAGTTGTCCGGACAAGTGGGATCTTCTTCCTCTTCTTCCGGTGCTGGTCCTCCCATGAAGACTCCGATCTTCTTGACTAGGTCGTCATTCTTCTCCAGTAGGGTCTTCATTTCTTCCTCATATCCATCGCGTGTAAACTTGAGTTCTTCCTCCAGCTCGATGATCCTAGTTTTCGCCTTCTTCAAATCCATCATGTCTGCGCACATCTGGTTCTCCTGACGCCGAATGTGCTGGTTTAGCTCCTGGATGTAAGATGCAATGGATCTATCCTTCTTGGTGTTGATTACTTCCCATTGCTCATCTCGGCGCCCACATATTTGATATATGGTGTCTTTAAGTTCCCGGTCGTAGACTTCTCCAATGCGTCCTATGGTAATGTGAGCTGCCATACTCTTGCCAAGGCTTCAGGTGGGTGCTTCAAAAGAAAACTCTATGGGCTTGGAAGTTGGCGAGAACGTCCTTCCTGGAACTTGTACTTGAATCATCCAGCGCTCTTCTTCTGGTAAAGTGGTGTTGTACGTCCTGGTGAAGCTTTGTATTCCAATATTCAGGTACCTAGTGACTTCCTTCAAGTGGCGTCCAAAAGGTGTGTCTTCATCCGGTTGTGCAAACTTGTTCTTCATCTCCGTCATCCTAAAGAGTGGAAAATGGAGAGGAGTCGAAATGAGTAGAGAAGAGTGACCTATGGTTTTATCTTAGTGGTCGTGTCCTACACTCAGCGTGTGCTCTCGATACCATCTTGTAGCGACCCGACCTCGATGGTCAAGTCTCGTGCTTCCGTGTCATCCCCGGATCGGTAATGCCGACACACACAAGATCAAGGATTTATAACAGAGTAGCAATCACACACTTATTACATCGAATGTCTCAAAAGAGAACTTATTACAATAATATGGCTTAAGGCCATCTAATATGATAACAGCAGAAGGCTTGGAAGATAAAGTGAGTCCATCAACTCCAACGGCATAGCTGAGCTGCACGACAACGACCTATCGAACCTTACTCCTCGTCTGAAAAGTCTGCAACATAATACGTTGCAGCCCGAGAACGGGCCAGCACATGGAATATGCTGGCAATGTAACACAATAGAGCAATAACAGAATAATGCTACTACTACATGCATATTTGGCTGGTGGAAAGCTCTACGGTTACAGTTTTGCGGAAAGCCAATTTTTCCCTGCAACAAATGAATAAATTTTAATTTAACTATCATGGTGGTTGAAACATCATTGAGAAGGTATAACCCCAACTCAATCCCAATTAAAATAGTTAACATCCCAGCAATATTAATTTAGAGTGAGGAGATACATGTGAATACTCAAGTACTAGATACTCGAATTGTCCATAACCGGGACACGGCTAACCATGATTAGATTGTACACTCTGCAGAGGTTTATGACTTTTCCCCACAAGACTCGATCAAGGCCCATTGATTTCTCGTGACTTTGCATGGTGTTTGAGAAACGGATGACCGAGACACACGCTCTTCGAGACATTAACTCTCTACTCCGGGTAGACCATACCAAACCTACAAAACCCACTACCTGCTGATCTACCTCTTCAAGAGCTTCACGTAACTTACTCAACTATGCTAGAGCCCATAATAGCTTGTGGCTGCATACAGAAGTTTCTAGCATGAATAATCTCAGTTCCCTTTGAGCCTGGGTGGCGGTCCATAGGAAGATCACGGATACCCCGGGATTTCCAAAACAAAACAGACAACACTGGGTTCCCCAGGTGCCTCAATCCACCCATATGTGTATTAAAGTTACCACCTTAAGTTAACCATTAATAAACAATCTCACATCTGTCATGGATAACTCTCAAACCCAACCACGTCTACGAGCATAGCATAGCAATATAAGCAACACGTAGAAGTAACTCCCAAGGTTTGAATATAACAGGGCAATAGGTTCCTACCTCAACATCTACTTCCCAACCCACAAATTAATGACATCCTAATCATGCAATGTGTGAGGGTTGAAACTAATGCATAAAAACTGGGTATGAAAAGAGTATGATCAAAGTGTTACTTGCCTTGTCGACGATCCGGAATCCTAGAGATTCAGAGTAACACGCGCACCGGGAATTCTATCGCAAACAAACAACAGCATACATAAGCAACAAGCAAAGATGCACAAACGAAACTTCAACTGAAAGAGGTTGACGGAGAGTTCAACTTAAGAACTCCGTTCACAAGAAGAATCAAACCAAACGGAGCAACTAAACTCAAACGATTTAAAGAAACAAGATCCGTTTACTAATCTGAACTAGCGTCAAATTTTACAGAGGCAAAAACTTGTTTGAGTTGGCTATTCGGAAAGAGGGTTTCAAGATGAAACTCCAGGCGCTTGAATCGCCTGATTCCGATAAACGAGCGAAAAGTTATACTAGTTCGAACATCGGATCAGAAATCGCGATCGGAATAATCGCGGAATAAATCCGATAAAAAGAAAACGCCGAACGGCTAAACGAACGAATGTTCGTTAGAAGAAACTAAACGACGAACACGTTCGTTAGAACGAATGAATGAGCGAACGCTCGCTAAACAAATAAACCTAAGAAATAAAACCGATCTATAAAAAAACGAACTAGGGTTTTTTTTCTAAAAAAACGAAGGGGTTTTTCTTAAAAAAAAACCGGGCGGCGGGGCGGCTACCTCCGGCGAGGTCGTCCGGCGAGGCGGGCGGCTCGCAGGCTCGGCGAGGGGCGGCTCGGCAGGGCTCGGCGAGGGGCGGCGGGCTCGGGTGCAGGCGGCGGCGGGTGCGGGCGGCGGCGCGAGGCGGCGGCGGCGATTGGCGGCGGCGGCTCGGGGCTCGTGGCGGCTCCGGCTCCGATGGTGGTGGTGGTGATTAGAGGGGGGGGCGACTTATATAGGTTGGGGGCTCCACTTGGGGAGGGCAAGGCGGCGGAGGCGGCGGCGGTGTCCGGGTCGGAGATAGCGCGACGACGACGGGGAAGGCGGCGGCGCTCGGGCGGCTGGGCCGGCCTGCTCGGCTGGGCCCTTGGCCCAGTCGGGCGCGGGTCCTCTTTTTTTTTAAACGTTCCGCCGAAACTTAGAAAAATCCTAGAAAAATAAATAAAAATCTAAAAATACCAAAACAAGTTTTCTCCGTCTAAATAAAATATTTAGAACAAGATGAACTTTTCTTGGCCCCTAAAATGCAATTTTTAAAACATGCAAATTTTTCTAGGGCGAATAAACTTCCAAAATAAATTAAATAAAAACCAAATAATGATTTTAACATTTTTCCTCCGATATTTCAATTATTTTGGAGAAGTCATATTATCTCCCCTCATTTAATATTTAAAAATGAAATATTTTCCGGAGAGAAAAATAATTAAAACCAAAAATCCTCGTCTTCATTATTTGATAAAAATCAAATATGAAAATCGAAAAATCCCCAACTCTCTCCGAGGGTCCTTGAGTTGCTTAGTATTTCGAGGATTCCAAACGAAAACGCAATTAAATATGATATGCATGGATGACCTATGTATAACATGCCAAATTGAAAATTTGGGATGTTACACCGTGAGGTTAGGGTTTCTCGTCATGTGACGAGATTTGATGCCAGGTGCTTCCGATCTATACAAGGGTTCAATATTGACGATTGCGGCTCCAGGGCACTGGTCCTTAAGGGCACGCGCATGAAGACTTCCTGGCAGTTATTGACAAGGTCAAACCGGCTCCGCTAGAGGGACAGCAACAACGGCGCGTCAGTAGCTCACTCTGGTGGGACTAGTGTTCCTTTGTTGGTTTCAGAATCTCGATGTAACTTTTATTATGTTTGAGATGCTTTGTACTTTCGGTGAGGTTTTATAGGAGTAATAGATCTTATGCTTTTCACAAAAAAACTTATCTCAACTAGGTTCATAGTTTTTTTTGCGGAAGAACTAGGTTCATAGTTAAAAACAAACCTAAGTGTTTTTTGCGGCTGAAGAAAACAACAACAAAAACACTGCAAGTGCGTTATATCGACTAGAGGGGGGTGAATAGGCAATTCTTACAAATTCGTCACTGAGGAATTTCAGGGTGAGGAAATTCCTAAGTCACGAACAACTAGCAGCGGAATAAGTACTCAGAAGTAAGCATAACAGAGCGGTAGCAAAGTCATCATGATGAAATGAAAACAAGCAATGAGTACAAAAAGTGTAAACACAGGATATGCAGGCTGAAGACAATATGACTGAAGAAATAGGATTGAGGAAATTGAGAAAGTCTTCAGTCAAAGTCTTCAAAAAGTAACGATCAAGTACAACAACACGGTAATGAGGAAATGAAAGGGTTGAGGAAATAGAACCAGTTAGCTCGGTGAAGACAGTGATATGGTAGACCAGTTCCAACTGCTGTGGCAGTCGTACGTCTTGTTGGAGCGGCTAGGTATTTAAACCTGAGGACACACAATCCCGGACACACAGTCCTCACCGTATTTTCCTTGAGCTAAGGTCACACAGACCTCGCCCAATCACTCGAGGTAAGTCTTCAGGTGACTTCCAAACCTTCACAAACTCGGTCACTCGGCGATCCACAATTTCCTGTTGGATGCTCTAGACCATGACGCCTAACCGTCTGGAAGATGCACAATCTTCAAAGGTAACAAGCGTCGGTTCCACATAGGAACAAACTCTTCAGTGATGCTCAATCACTTTGGGTTTGTAGGTGTTTGGGTTTGGGTTTTCCTCACTTGATGATTTTCGCTCAAAGTCCTTGGAGGATGGGATGCTCTCAATGACAAGTGTCAGTTTCTCTCGGACCAGCCAACCAGCTAGTGGTTGTAGGGGGCGGCTATTTATAGCCTAGGGAGTAGCCCGACATGATAAGACATAAATGCCCTTCAATGATATGAATGTTAGGTGGGTAGATATTTTGGGACAGATCGCGCGTAGCACAACAACGGTCGGATATTTGATTATCAAATTCCTCAGGGCTATCATGTTCCTCACTTGTAGGCAATCCGCACTGGCGAATTCCTAACTCCTCAGTCAGAACAAATTCCTCAGAGACGAGAAGATCTTCGTCTCTGTCACTAAAGAAATTGACTGAACTATATGAGTTTTCCAATGGCTTCACTCGAAGGGATTGGTAGGTGTAGGATTTGAGATGAGCATCACTTGGAAACTTTTCCTTAGTTTTACCTCGACCCCCTCTAATAGTACGTTTTTTCCTATGACTCAAGAAAGAGAAAACGAAACTACGAAACCAAAAGTCTTCACGCTTCATATTCCTCGCATGAATATCAAGTCTTCAGGATCACACCAATTTCTTCACTTTCAAAGTCTTCAATTGAAGACATTCATTTTTAGGTGTCGACTTTCTCTGTAAATATGAAACTCCTCATAGACTTATAGACCTGTGTACACTCGCAAACTCATTAGTCCCTTAACCTATAACTCTTCAATACACCAAAATCACTAAGGGGCACTAGATGCACTTACAATCTCCCCATTTTTGGTGATTGATGACAATATAGGTTAAGTTCTCAATGGGGATAAACATATGAAGTGTAAATACTGATATTGAGGAATTTGATTGCAAGATATAGAAGAACTCCCCCTGAAGATGTGCATATGTGAGGAATTTGCTTTGAATAGCAATGCACATTGGAGAGTAGAATCATGGAGATCTCCCCCTACATCTTCTAATTCATATACGCATTTAACATATGATCTGAAGAATTTGAAATGCATGATAAAATATGGTGTCTGATGAAATACATGAAGGAAATATGCCCTAGAGGCAATAATAAAGTTATTATTTATTTCCTTATTTCATGATAAATGTTTATTATTCATGCTAGAATTGTATTAACCGGAAACATAATACATGTGTGAATACATAGACAAACAGAGTGTCACTAGTATGCCTCTACTTGACTAGCTTGTTAATCAAAGATGGTTATGTTTCCTAACCATGAACAAGGAGTTGTTATTTGATTAACAAGGTCACATCATTAGTTGAATGATCTGATTGACATGACCCATTCCGTTAGCTTAACACTTGATCGCTTAGTATGTTAATGCTTTCTTCATGACCCATACATGTTCCTGTAACTATGAGATTATGCAACTCCCATTTACCGGAGGAACACTTTGGTACTACCAAACGTCACAACGAATCGGGTGATTATAAAGGAGTACTACAGGTGTCTCCAAAGGTACTTGTTGGGTTGGCGATTTCGAGATTAGGTTTTGTCACTCCGATTGTCGGAGAGGTATCTCTAGGCCTTCTCGGTAATACACATCACATAAAGCCTTGCAAGCATTGCAACTAAAGAGTTAGTTGTGAGATGATGTATTACGGAACGAGTAAAGAGACTTTCCGAACGAGATTAAACTAGGTATTGATACCGACGATCGAATCTCGGAAAGTAACATACCGATGACAAAGGGAACAACGATGTTGTTATGCGGTTTGACCGATAAAGATCTTCAGTAGAATATGTAGGAACCAATATGAGCATCCAGGTTCCGCTATTGGTTATTGACCGAGAATAGTTCTAGGTCATGTCTACATAGTTCTCGAACCGTAGGGTCCGCACGCTAAGGTTTCAATGACGGTTATTATGAGTTTATGTATTTTGATGTACCGAAGGAGTTCGAGTCCGGATGTGATCACGGACATGACGAGGAGTCTCAAATGGTCGAGACATAAAGATTGATATATTGGATGGTTATATTCGACACCGGAAAGGTTCCGGAAGTTTCGGAGAAAACCGGAGTGCCGAGAGGGTTACGGAACCCCCGGGAAGTTATGGGCCTTATTGGGCCAAGAGGGAGAGAGAGGGCTGCACCAGGAGGTGGTGCGCCCCCTCCATGGGGAGTCCGATGGACTAGGAGGGGGCGCAGCCCCTTCCCTCTCCCTCTCCTCTCTTTCCTTCCCTTCCTCTTCCTAGTAGGACTAGGAAAGGGAGTCCTACTCTACTAGGAGGAGGACTCCCCCTTGGTAGCGCCCCAAGGCTGGCCGGCCCTCCCCTTGCTCCTTTATATACGGGCGGGGGGCACCCTAGAACACAAGTTGATCTACGGATCGTTCCTTAGCCGTGTCGGTGCCCCCTCCACCATATTCCACCTCGGTCATATTGTAGCGGTGCTTAGGCGAAGCCTGCGACGGTAGAACATCAAGATCGCCACCACGCCGTCGTCTTCGACGGAACTCCTTCCCGACGCTTTGCTGGATCGGAGCTCGGGGATCGCCATCGAGCTGAACGTGTGCCAAGAACTCGGAGGTGCCGAGTAACGGTGCTTGGATCGGTCGGATCGTGAAGACGACGACTACATCAACAGCGTTAATATAACGCTTCCGCTTTCGGTCTCACGAGGGTACGTGGACGGACACTCTCCCCTCTCGTTGCTATGCCATCACCATGGTCTTGCGTGATCGTAGGAAAATTTTTGAAATTACTACGCTACCCAACGGTGGTATCGAGCCTGGTTTTATGCGTTGATGTCATATGCACGAGTAGAACACAAGTGAGTTGTGGGCGATACAAGTCATACTACCTACCAGCATGTCATACTTTGGTTCAGCGGTATTGTGAGATGAAGCGCCCGGACCGACATTACGCAGACGCTTACGCGAGACTGGTTTCACCGCTGTGAGCACTCGTTGCTTAAAGGTGGTGGCGGGTGTCTGCTCTCTCACTTTAGTTGAACTGAGTGTGGCTACGCCCGTCCTTGAGAAGGTTAAACGGAGTCTATTTGACGAAGTATCGCTGTGGTTTTGATGCGAGGTAAGAACGGTTCTTGCTCAGCCCGTAGCAGCCACGTAAAACTTGCAACAACAAAGTAGAGGACGCCTAACTTGTTTTTGCAGGGCATGTTGTGATGTGATATGGTCAAGACGTGATGCTATATTTTATTGTATGAGATGATCATGTTTTGTAACCGAAGTTATCGGCAATCGGCAGAGCCATATGGTTGTCGCTTATTGTATGAAATGCAAACGCCATGTAATTGCTTTACTTTATCACTAAGCGTTAGCGATAGTCGAGAAGCAATAGTTGGCGAGACGACAACGATGCTACGATGGAGATCAAGGTGTCGCGCGGTGACGATGGTGATCATGACGGTGCTTCGGAGATGGAGATCACAAGCACAAGATGATGATGGCCATATCATATCACTTATATTGATTGCATGTGATGTTTATCCTTTATGCATCTTATCTTGCTTTGATTGACGGTAGAATTATAAGATGATCTCTCACTAAAAATTATCAAGTAGTGTTCTCCCGAGTATGCACCGCTGCCAAAGTTCGTCGTGCCGAGACACCACGTGATGATCGGGTGTGATAAGCTCACGTCCATCTACAACGGGTGCAAGCCAGTTTTGCACACGCAGAATACTCAGAGTTATACTTGACGAGCCTAGCATATACAGATATGGCCTCGGAACACGGAGACCGAAAGGTCGAACGTGAATCATATAGCAGATATGATCAACATAAGATGTTCACCATTGAAAACTACTCCATCTCACGTGATGATCGGTTATGGTTTAGTTGATTTGGATCACGTGATCACTTAGATAACTAGAGAGATGTCTCTAAGTGGGAGTTCTTAAGTAATATGATTAATTGAACTTTAATTTATCATGAACTTAGTCCTGGTAGTATTTTGCAAATTATGTTGTAGATCAATAGCTCGCGTTGTTGCTTCCCTATGTTTTATATGTGTTCCTAGAGAAAATTGTATTGAAAGATGTTAGTAGCAATGATGCGGATTGGATCCGTGATCCGAGGTTTATCCTCATTGCTGCTTGAAGAATTATGTCCTTAATGCACCGCTAGGTGATGACCTATTGCAGGAGCAGATGCGACGTTATGAACGTTTGGCTAGCTCAATATGAGCGAATAGCACGTTATGAACGTTTGGCTAGCTCAATATGATGACTACTTGATAGTTTAGTGCACCATGCTTAACGGCTTAGAATCGGGACTTCAAAGACGTTTTGAACGTCATGGACCATATGAGATGTTCCAGAATTGAAGTTAATATTTTAAGCAAATACCCGAGTTGAGAGATATGAAGTCTCCAACAAGTTCTATAGCTAAAAGATGGAGGAGAATCGCTCAACTAGTGAGCATGTGCTCAGATTGTCCGAGTACTTCAATCACTTGAATCAAGTGGGAGTTAATCTTCCAGATAAGATAGTGATTGATGAATTCTCTAGTCACCATCACTAAGTTAGTAGAACTTCGTGATGAACTATAGTATGCAAGGGATGACGAAAAAGATTTCGAGCTCTTCGCGATGCTAAAATCGGCGAAGGTAGAAATCAAGAAAACATCAAGTGTTGATGGTTGACAAGACTATTAGTCTCAAGGAAAATGGCAAAGGGAAGAAGGGAACTTCAAAAGGAACGGCAAGCAAGTTGCAGCTCGAGTGAAGAAGCCCAAGTCTAGACCTAAGCACGAGACGAGTACTTTTGCTGCAATGGAACTGGTCACTAGAAGCGGAACTACCCTGAATATTTGGTGGATAAGAAGGATGGCAAAGTGAACAAAGTTATATACTGGTCATTGATGTGTACCTTACTAGTGTTTATAGTAGCCCCTGAGTATTTGATACTGCTCGATTGCTAAGATTAGTAACTCAAACAGGAGTTCTGAGAATAAGCAGAGACTAGTTGAAGGGAAGTGACGATGAGTGTTGGAAGTAGTTCCAAGATTGATATGATCATCATCGCACACTCCCTATACTTTCGGGATTAGTGTGGAACCTAAATAAGTGTTATTTGGTGTTGAGCATAAATATGATTTGATCATGTTTATTGCAATCTGATTATTCATTTAAGTAAGAGAATAAATTGTTGTTCTGCTTACATGAATAAAACCTTATATGGTTACACACCCAATGAAAATGGTTCATTGGATCTCGATCATAGTGATACACATATTCATAATATTGAAACCAAAAGATGCAAAGTTAATAATGATAGTGCAACTTATTTGTGGCACCTTGCCGTTTAGGTCATATTGGTGTAAAGCGCATGAAGAAAACTCCATCTTGATGGACTTTTGGAATCACTTGATTATGAATCATTTGATGCTTGCGAACCGTGCCTTTTGGGCAAGATGACTAAAACTCCGTTCTCCGGAACAATGGAACAAGCTCTTGACTTATTGGGAATAATACATACCGATGTATGCGATCCAATGAGTGTTGATGCTCGTGGCAAGTATCGTTATTTTCGACCTTCACAAGATGATTTGAGCAGATATGGGTATATCTACTTGATGAAACATAAATCTGAAATAGTTGAAAGGTTCAAAGAATTTCAGAGTGAAGTGGAAAATCATCGTAACAAGAAAATAAAAGTTTCGCGATCTGATCGTGGAGATGAATATTCGAGTTACGAGTTTGGTCTTCAATGAATACAATGTGGAATAGTTTCACAGCTCACGCCACCGGAACACCACAACGTTATGGTGTGTCCGAACGTCAGAATCGTACTTTATTTTGATATGGTGCGATCTATGATGTATCTTACCGATTTACCACTATCGCTTTGGGGTTATGCATTAGATACAGCTGCATTCACGTTTAATAGGGCACCATCTAAATCCGCTGAAATGACACCGTATGAACTATGGTTTAGCGATAAACCTAAGTCGTCGTTTCTTAAAAGTTTGAGTTGTGATGCTTATGTGAAAAAGTTTTCACCTGATAAGCTCGAACCCAAATCGGAAAAGTGCGTCTTCATAGAATACCCAAAGGAAACTGTTGGGTACTCCTTCTATCACAGATCCAAAGGCAAAACATTCATTGCTAAGATAGATCCTTTCTAGAGAAGAAGTTTCTCTCGAAAGAAGTGAGTGGGAGGAAAGTAGAACTTGATGAGGTAATTGTACCTTCTCCCTTATTGGAAAGTAGTTCATCACAAGAATCAGTTCCAGTGATTCCTACACCAATTAGTGAGGAAGTTAATGATGATGATCATGAAACTTCAGATCAAGTTGTTATTAAAACCTCAGAGGTCTTCCGAGTAAGATCTGCACCGAATGGTACGGTAATCTTATTCTAGAAGTCATGTTACTAGACCATGATGAACCTACGAACTATGAGGAAGCGATGATGAGCCCAGATTCGCGAAATGGCTTGAGGCCATAAAATCTGAGATAGGATCCATATATAAGAACAAAGTGTGGACTTTGGTTGACCTGCTCGATGATCGCAAGTCATGTTAAATGAATGAATCTTCAAGAGGAAGACGGACAATGATAGTAGTATTACTATCTACAAAGCTTGACTTGTTGCAAAAGGTTTTTGACAAGTTCAAGGTGTTGACTACAATGAGATTTTCTCAACAGTAGCGATGCTTAAGTCTGTCCGAATCATGTTAGCAATTGCCATAATTTATGAAATTTGGCAAATGGATGTAAAACTGCATTCTGAATGGGTTTACGGAGGAAGAGTTGTATATGATGCAACGAGAAGGTTTTGTCAATCCTAAAGGTGCTAACAAAATGTGCAAGCTCCAATGATCCATCAATGGTGGTGCAAGCATCTCGAGTTGGAATATACGCTTTGATGTGTTGATCAAAGCATATGATTTTATCTGAGACTTTTGGAAAGGCCTGTATTTACAAGAAAGTGAGTGGGAGCACTACAGCCTTTCTCGATAAGTATATGTGATTGACATATTGTTGATCGGAAATAATGTAGAATTATTCGCAAAGCATAAAGGAGTGTTTGAAAGGAGTTTTTCAAAGAAAGACCTCGTTGAAGCTGCTTACATATTGAGCATCAAGATCTATAGAGATAGATCAAGACGCTTGATAAGTTTTTTCAATAAATATATACCTTGTCAAGATTTTGAATTAGTTCAAAATGGAGCAATCAAAGAAAAGTTCTTGCCTGTGTTGCAAAGGTGTGAAATTGAGTAAGACTCAAATCCCGACCACGGCAGAAAATAGAAAAGAGAATGAAAGTCATTCCCTATGCCTCATCATAGGTTCTATAAAGTATGCTATGCTATGTACCGGACCTATTGTATACCTTACTCTGAATTTGGCAAGGAGTACAATAGTGATCTAGGAGTAGATCTTTGGACATTGGTCAAGAACATCCTTAGTGAGGACTAAGGAAATATTTCTCGATTATGGAGTAAAAAAAAAAAAAAAAAAAAACCCGTCGTAAAGAGTTACATCGATGCAAGCATTTTACATCGATCCAGATGACTCTAAGTCTCAATCTGGATACATATTGAAAGTGGGAGCAATTAGCTAGAGTAGCTCCGTGCGAGCATTGTAGACATAGAATATTTGCAAAATAGATACGGCTCTGAATGTGACAGACCCGTTGACTAAGCTTCTCTCACGAGCAAAACATGATCATACCTTAGTACTCTTTGGGTGTTAATCACATAGCGATGTGAACTAGATTATTGACTCTAGTAAACCCTTTGGGTGTTGGTCACATGACGATGTGAACTATGGGTATTAATCACATACAGATGTGAATATTAGTGTTGAATCACATGATGATGTGAACTAGATTATTGACTCTAGTGCAAGTGGGAGACTGAAGGAAATATGCCCTAGAGGCAATAATAAAGTTATTATTTATTTCCTTATTTCATGATAAATGTTTATTATTCATGCTAGAATTGTATTAACCGGAAACATAATACATGTGTGAATACATAGACAAACAGAGTGTCACTAGTATGCCTCTACTTGACTAGCTTGTTAATCAAAGATGGTTATGTTTCCTAACCATGAACAAGGAGTTGTTATTTGATTAACAAGGTCACATCATTAGTTGAATGATCTGATTGACATGACCCATTCCGTTAGCTTAACACTTGATCGTTTAGTATGTTAATGCTTTCTTCATGACCCATACATGTTCTGTAACTATGAGATTATGCAACTCCCATTTACCGGAGGAACACTTTGGTACTACCAAAGCGTCACAACGAATCGGGTGATTATAAAGGAGTACTACAGGTGTCTCCAAAGGTACTTGTTGGGTTGGCGTATTTGAGATTAGGTTTTGTCACTCCGATTGTCGGAGAGGTATCTCTAGGCCTTCTCGGTAATACACATCACATAAAGCCTTGCAAGCATTGCAACTAAAGAGTTAGTTGTGAGATGATGTATTACGGAACGAGTAAAGAGACTTTCCGTAACGAGATTAAACTAGGTATTGGATACCGACGATCGAATCTCGGAAAGTAACATACCGATGACAAAGGGAACAACGATGTTGTTATGCGGTTTGACCGATAAAGATCTTCAGTAGAATATGTAGGAACCAATATGAGCATCCAGGTTCCGCTATTGGTTATTGACCGAGAATAGTTCTAGGTCATGTCTACATAGTTCTCGAACCGTAGGGTCCGCACGCTTAAGGTTTCAATAGCGGTTATTATGAGTTTATGTATTTTGATGTACGAAGGAGTTCGGAGTCCGGATGTGATCACGGACATGACGAGGAGTCTCGAAATGGTCGAGACATAAAGATTGATATATTGGATGGTTATATTCGGACACCGGAAAGGTTAGGAAGTTTCGGAGAAAACCGAGTGCCGAGGGGTTACGGAACCCCCGGGAAGTTATGGGCCTTATTGGGCCAAGAGGGAGAGAGAGGGCTGCACCAGAGGTGGTGCCCCCTCCATGGGGAGTCCGGACTGGACTAGGAGGGGCAGCAGCCCCTTTCCCTCTCCTCTCCCTCTCTTTCCTTCCCTTCCCTCTTCCTAGTAGGACTAGGAAAGGGAGTCCTACTCCTACTAGGAGGAGGACTCCCCCTCCCTTGGTGCGCCCCAAGGCTGGCCGGCCCTCCCCTTGCTCCTTTATATACGGGGCAGGGGGCACCCTAGAACACAAGTTGATCTACGGATCGTTCCTTAGCCGTGCGGTGCCCCCTCCACCATATTCCACCTCGGTCATATTGTAGCGGTGCTTAGGCGAAGCCTGCGACGGTAGAACATCAAGATCGTCACCACGCCGTCGTCGACGGAACTCCTTCCCGACGCTTTGCTGGATCGGAGCTCGGGGATCGTCATCGAGCTGAGCGTGTGCCAAGAACTCGGAGGTGCCGAGTAACGGTGCTTGGATCGGTCGGATCGTGAAGACGTCACGACTACATCAACAGCGTTAATATAACGCTTCGCTTTCGGTCTCACGAGGGTACGTGGACGGACACTCTCCCCTCTCGTTGCTATGCCATCACCATGGTCTTGCGTGATCGTAGGAAAATTTTTGAAATTACTACGTTACCCAACAATACAGCATGCATGCATTAACATATATGAGGAAATAGCATGCAGAAGAACATAGCAAAAGTATCAAACCACCATCAGAGTTAAGTTTACAACTCGATCAAATAAATACTTCAGAAGAACGAGAGTTGTAACTTATCAAAAAAACGCCCATATATAGAGACCCGCTTGAAGACTAACTCAAATTTCTCCCCCTTTGTCATCGAATGACCAAAAGGGACGAAAAATGAGGACTAACGCCCCTGAAGAATAACATCACGATGTTGATGGAGGAGCGCCGGCGTTGTTGGGGTCGTCCGTTGATGTAGGGCCTGCTGTAGTGTCGTCCAATTCTTTAGCTGAGTCCGTCTCAGGCGATGAAGAATAAGAACTTGTGACGAGCTGAGGAACTTTGACTTTCTTGAATTTCTTCGAAGGTGGCTGAGACCAGTCAAAGTCCTGTTGGAAGTCCATCTCCTTGAGATCTTCAGCACTATATAGATGTGAAAGAATGGCCCAAATGCGGTCGAAGACTTGATGTAAGTAGTAGTGATTCTTCTTCACAAAATTCTAAGTGACTGTCATGTTCTGAAGAATTGCACCAAACTGACGCTTGACCGACTTATGGTTTCGACGAACTTTCTAACGAAGACTGAGGAGAAGCTCACGATCAGTCATCACCCTTGGAGTTGTGGCTTGAGGATTTGGCTTTGAAGCATTTGCGGCAGTATCATGAGTGGCAGAGTCATCATTGGTGGAGTAGGATGCAGCTTTGTGAAACTGTCCATCCAATGGACGAGTACCTTCATCAATAACAGCAGCCTTGCCCTTCTCATGAGCTGAGGAAATAGTCCGTTTGAGGACTTCAATAGGTGGCAAGTAGCTGAGGTGATTTTGAAAATCAGCCTTGTAGTTGATTGAAGACCTTGATCTGACGAATCTCATGATCCAGCACTACTGCAGGATGGTCCAAACACGACACTACGATCAGAGACCCTTCGACGAAACTGTGTGCGATGCCATAATCGCAAACGATGGTGTAAAAAACTGTCAAAAAGGTGCAAAACGTTTGCGATGACGGATGCATCAAACACGGTTCAGATTTTAGTTGCGTGTGCGATGTTGCGCATATGGTTCAGTTCAATTAACTATTTGGGATGAGGAGGAACAAAAGAAACGGGCATCCAGATGAAGGTGTGTGCAATATATAGCATACGGTTTACTAGGATGAACTGTGTGTGATTAGGCAACACAATGGAAACAGTTCAACTGAACAAGATGTGTGTGATACGCGGCAAACAGGTCCGTAATAAGAAATGTGTGCGAAGACCAATAATAACACAGACGATTGCTGCTAATAAGCCGTGTGATTTGCTCTGCTCTCATGAGAATAACATGTATATATATAACGAAATAAACATCCAATTACATAAGTGACTATACAGATCATTCGCGACACCTCAATAAACAATTGCATGCATTCTAAAGTAGGAGAAACGATCGTCTAGTCATACGCTTCTTGTGGCCTTCCGCCATCGCTATGTGGCTCGATCCCTCGTCTGGGTCGGAAGAAGACAATTCCTCATGTCAACGATCTGCATGTACATCTCGTAGCTTGTGTACACGTCCATGGCGCAGACTTGACATGTTGTTCATCCAGTCTCTCATGCCACACACCGTGCAGCGTTCTGTCCTTATTTCTCTCATTCTTCATCTTCATGTAGTAGGGGTCGATGATGGCCGAGGTGAGGTCAACCAGGGAGTTCAGTTTGTTTTTTTCGCTGCCCCAGACCTTGTAGTCGCGCTGGATGTTGACAAGATTTGGGCATTTCAAGCCCGAAACCTTGAGCGCTTTTAGATCGTTGGTGGTGTCCACCGCTTAAACCGTAGTCGACACTGTTGATAAACACGAGAAACGCTCGCAAGGCGTTGTGGCTAGGTGGTAGTGGTAGACGAGGACGTCATGTCGCACGCACAACTGGGTGATGGCAACCTTCTGATCATGCCCGACACGACCCATGGTGTACTCGAGGTCGAAGCCGACCACTTGGTACTTGTCCTCTGCAAGGAACTTCTCCATAGTTTGGATGGAGCTCTCCATCGAGACCAGATCATTCGTGTACACCACCGAGAGAGCCTCCCCCTCACGTGGGTGTCCACGACGTGTTGCATGGTGAACTGCCCGCCATTGTCGTCGTTGGCCGCTGGGAGCGCCATTGGAACCGCTGGATGTCCTCTCTATATTTGTCCTCATGGGTGTGCTTATTGTGTCATGTGAGACGAGAGATGAAGGTAAATGGCCGCCGGAATAAAAGGGGGCTGGGCGGCGTGGATTCTCGGCGCGTCCGCATGGCAGTTTTTGCAGCGGGTAACTGCATCGTCACGCCGCGCCCGACGCAACCGCATGCACACAAACGTGCGTGATCATGCACCGGCCCCCAAACACTGGCAGCACGCATGGAGGGACGAGGGCAGAGCACCCGAAGGGACGAAGAGCAGAGCGCGCCGCGACCGCCTGAACCGCAAGCAACCGCACGCATAGAGCAGTTGAACATGCAGGAAATGGTCGCCTACAAGCCGGCCGACAGTTGTGTCGCTGCGAAGAGAGCGGCCGTGTGCTACCACCTCCGTCGAGTCTATAGTCCCCTTTATATTCTGTGCCATACTTTGCCCTCAAATTTAACCAACAAAATATTAATGCATGTTCTAAAAATTATATAATTGGAAACTATGTTCAAATACGAATCCAACTATATAATCTTTGGCGACATGCATTCGTATTGTAGTTAAATCATACTTATAAACCAGGACGGGGGTATAGTAGGTAATTAAATCGCAAACGTTTTTTTATTAACCGTATGTGTACGCGGCCTTTCGTCCTCCTCTCGCACGTCTTGTCACCCTGCTGCCGCAGATGGCTTACAGCGCAAGCTTGCGCAGCATGCGGAGGCGTTCTTTTGGCCAAACGGTGGCGCCAATGAATTGTCGGTGAGCCCGTTCCCGCGCAACCTCGCAGGTTCCCGCGCAAGCTTCCCGTCCGACTCGGTGAAATCCCCCAAAATCGCAATGCTTACCGGCCTGCTATAAAAACCCTCACGGCCGGTGAGTCATGCGTCGCATTTTCCCCTCCCTCCCTGTAGCTTATCTCGTCTGCTTCTCCCACAATCGCCAATGGCACCGGTCCGTCGTCGTCGCTTAGCCACTCCGTCGTCATTAGAGGACAACTCCAGCTGGGAGGCTACACCTCGGCGGCGGCGCAGTCCCCGGCGTAGTGTAGTGCGCGTGGCGTCCCTGTTGGGTGTGCGTGGAACACCCACCACACGCTCCGCCGCCGGTGCCCGTCGGCAGCTATAGCCGGCCGCCGTTGCCGCCACACCACCGTTGAAAGTCAGGGCCATCGCCCGCACCGCCGCCGCGGCCCGAAGGCGGGAGGTGGCCGTCATGGCCGCCATCCCACTGCCGGCCACCGTGGCCATCACCCGCTCCGCCACCGCGGCCCGAAGGCGGGAGGTGGTGGTCGTGGCCACCCGCCCACCATCGACCGCTGGGGTCATCACCCGCTCCGCCACCACCGCCCGAAGGCGGGAGGTGGAGGTGGATGCCCGCACGTGCGTCAGCGACCTTGCGCACTACACCGAGTTCCTGCAGGAGAAGGAGGAGCGCCTCGTTGAGCACGCAAAGAGCCTTACCGCCGTCGTGGCCGCGGCACACGCCGCCTCAAAGGCGAGGAGGAGAACCACCACTTCGAGAGGGGTCGTTTGGAGCGGCAGAGGGCGTTCGAGGTGAGCGTCGCTGAAGCTGCAACAATGACAGGCACCGTATTGCGGTTGCCCAGCTCGTCGATAGGCTCCTCCTCCTCCGCCTCTTACTGAGCGCGTTCGGCGGAGGAGAGGCAGCCGGAAGTAGTACAAAGCCCCTCCGTAGTAGTAGTAGTAGTATTTAGGGGCTATTTTGTTGAGTTCATCTGACTATAGATGTGGTGGAACTGTACAACGTACTTAAAATTAGGTAGTATATATAGTTGAACTAGCTATTTTAGTACGTGGTTGGCAACAAATGGGGAAAAGTTTGGTCGTTTCAGCTGTCGAGTTGAACTGTTTGTATAAATTAAGAATGACTGCTTAATCTATGAATGAAATATATGCTTAATTACTGAATTTTAGTTGCAAAAATTAGATAATGCTAGCGATTTTTAGCTTCATATTTTGACAAATCGCAGTGTTACAAGGTTGACAAATGGCAATGTTACTAGATCAACAAATGTAAATCTTTCCAGTTTGACAAATGGTAACATACCAATATGACAGATGCAAATCGCACCAAATTGTTTGTAAGTGGTTGCACACGGGTCATCCAAAAGAACAGTTTGCATTGAAGAGATGCACAAATCCTGCTCTCACTTTGCATCATGTCGTCCCGGGGTCGACGGGCGAGGGGCGGGAGGACGGCAACTGGCGGCGCTAAGAGGTAGCGTTCGACGGCGGCGTCCCATGCCGCTGAGGGGGGCGCGTGCACGGAGAGGAAGGCGGGCGGCCATGGAAGTCAAAGGGCTCGCTTCCCAGTGAGCCTGCACAGCGTACAACTCGCACGCTTCCCGGTGAGCCTGCACATTCGACGATAGCTTCACGCCTCTCGGTCAGCCTGCGCACGCCTCCCGTTCAGTCAAGGTCAAGTAGCTGTCCGCACGGCACCTCCTACAGCAATTAAAACAAAGACACGTGGCGTCACATGAATGGTTAACAGAACGCACACGATTTGAATTATACAAACGTTTGAGATATTAAAGTGGCAGCTATTTTTTCAAAATGCCTTTGTTGGCTGTCATTATTCGAGTGCGCCTTCTCTCAAAATGGACACAAAAAATACCACAGCATGTCGGCTGCCATTCTGCCAAGTTTCATGAATTTCAGACGAGTTTAGGATTTACTAGAATTTAAAGATAAAGTATCTCAACGTTTGAAATTCATTCCCGTTTCTTGCATGGGACCTAAGCATGCACCCAAGGACACATATTTGATTTTTAAACCAATTTATATGCACTGGAGCATGTGCATGTAGTTCAAAATTGAATTATGCACATAAATGCATTGAAAACTCAGTTAATGCATAAAAATGTCCAAACGAACCCCGAAAAATAACAAAAATTGACACAACACTCCTGTTGTTCTATGTTGACACAATAATTTTTTTGAAAGCAATAAGAGGCAATGGATATCGTTTCATCCCCAAAGGTGGGACGTTCCCTACCGAAACCATCATGCTTGTTGTGAGTAGCTCTTATTTGTGAGAAGCATATACCCAAACTTGCCCCAAATGGGAATTTTTTTTACCATGGCATGTTGATGCCGCTCCATGATAGCATGCCAAGTTTCATGAATTCAAAACGAGTTTTGGATTTACTAGAATTTAAAAACCAGGCATCTCAATGTTTTGCCAGCAATCAACGGTGCCCTGGTGTTTGAAATTCATTCCCATTTCTTGCATGGGACCTAAGCATGCACCCAAGGACACAGATTTGATTTTCAACCAATTTATATGCACTGGAGCATGTGCATGTAGTTCAAAATTGAATTATGCACATAAATGCATTGGAAACTCAGTTAATGCATAAAAATGTCCAAACGGACCCCGAAAAATCACAAAAATTGACACAACACTCCTGTTGTTCTATGTTGACACGAGAAAATATTTGAAAGCAATAAGAGGCAATGGATATCGTTTCGTCCCCAAAGGTGGGACGTTCCCTACCAAAACCATCATGCTTGTTGTGAGAAGTTCTGATTTGTGAGAAGCATATACCCAACCTGCCCCAAATGGGACAAAACTTTTACCACGGCATGTTGATGCCGCTCCATGATAGCATGCCAAGTTTCATGAATTTCAGACGAGTTTTGGATTTACTAGAATTTAAAAACCAGGCATCTCAATGTTTTGCCGGCAATCAATGGTGCCCTGGTGTTTGAAATTCATTCCCATTTCTTGCATGGGACCTAAGCATGCACCCAAGGACACAGATTTGATTTTTCAACCAATTTATATGCACTGGAGCATGTGCATGTAGTTCAAATTTGAATTATGCACATAAATGCATTGAAAACTCAGTTAATGCATAAAAATGTCCAAACGAACCCTGAAAAATCACAAAAATTGACACAACACTCCTGTTGTTCTATGTTGACACGAGAAAATTTTGGGAAGAAGTAAGAGGCAATGGATATCATTTCGTCCCCAAAGGTGGGACGTTCCCTACCGAAATCATCATGCTTGTTGTGAGAAGCTCTGGTTTGTGAGAAGCATATACCCAAACCTGCCCCAAATGGGACAAAAAAATTACCATGGCATGTTGATGCCAGTCCATGATAGCATGCCAAGTTTCATGAATTTCAGACGAGTGTTGGATTTACTAGAATTTAGAAACCAAGTATCTCAATGTTTGCGGCCGAGTGACGATGGCAGGGTGTTTGACATTCATTCCCATTTCTTGCATGGGACCTAAGCAGACAACCAAGGACACATATTTGAATTTTCAACTAATTTATATGCATTAGAGCATGTGCCTGTACTTCAAATTTGAATTATGCACATAAATGCACAGAAAACTTAGTAAATGTATAAAAATGTCCAAGCGAACCCCAAAAAATCCCAAAAATTGACACAACACTCCTGTTGTTCTATGTTGACACTAGGAAAAAATTTTGAAATTGAGAAGAGGCGACGGATATCGTTTCGTCCAGAAAGGTGAAACGTTCCCTACCGAAACCATCACACTTGTTGTGAGAAGCTCTGGTTTATGAGAAGCTTATACCCAAACCTACCCCAAATGGGACAAAAAATTTACCACGGCATGTTGATGCCGCTTCATGATAGCATGCCAAGTTTCATGAATTTCGGACGAATTTTGGATTTACTAGAATTATAAAAGCAAGTACGTCGACGTTTGCCGGAGAGCCACGGTGCCGTGGTGTTCGAATGTCATCCCCATTTCTTGCATGGGAGATAAGCATAAACCCATGGGGACATATATGATTTTACAACCCATGTTGGTGCACCGGAGCATGTGTATGTAGTTTAAATTTGAATTGTGCACCTGAAATGGCTAGAAAACCAATTTAATGTATAAAATGTTCAAACAAACCCTGAATAATTCCAATTCTTTTATGACACACATATAGTTGTATGTTCACTACAGATAAAAGGTCTAGCAATTCAAACACCGTCCATTGCCGCGGTGACCCCATTATGTAATTCAAATCAAGTAGATCGCACACAGTTTATTATCACCAACCGTGTGAGATGCAGCACAAAATATCCTGAAGCACCATCGGTGTATAGTACGCCTATGGCTTACGCGAGAAGGTGTGTCGGCTACAGTCCACAGCCGGCATCTCAAGCACACTAGCTCGCTCCCCAAATATCATTTCACTTTTCAATCGTCGCCGGTGAAAGATGGGCACGTTGACCTGCATCGTGAGGGCAACTTCGATGGCCCACTCCAGCGAGAGAGTGGCCGCAGCCGCCATGCGCGTGCTAACAAGGTGCATGAGCGTGGCCGCAATCTGCGACCGAGCGGCTATGGCAGCCCAAACGGCCGCTGTTGCTTCTCAGGTGGCGGCAGCAACATCTGGCTCTGGGATAACAACTGGCAAGAGTGGCACAGTAGCTGTCCGTTCCGCAGCGGCGGCCTTAGCCCTGATGGAGGCCGCCCACGACCATGTCGAGGCCGCCCACGACCATGTCGAGGCCGCCCACGCCCAGCTCCTGGCGGTCACCGCACAAATCGAACGAAGCTTCTCCGACAACGGTTGGCAACCCACGGCCGAAGAGCTAGCAATCGCCGAGAGTGTTCGAGCAGCCGTCCGTTCCTCCGCCGCATACCTTGCGACGACGGAGCCCGTCCAAGCCCAGATCGCGTCCTCCCATGCCCAGCTCGTGGCAGCCTTTTCCAAAGAGATGGCGGACGCGGATGGCGAGATGCTTGCCGAGTATGGTGCGATGGATGCCATGGAGCCCCTTCCCCAGGAGATCGTCGGGCGCGATCTGGACATGGAGGCGGCGGCGGAGATCGACGAGCACCAGTCGTAGTAGTACTCTTTGTTTTGTTTAATTAAGAGCGCCGGTCTTTCATTTGCTAGAGTAATGTTTAGGTCAGCTAGCTCTGTTTAATTGCTGAACTTGCTCGATTAAGAAGTGTGGGTGTGTTGTAGTCTCCTTTGTGTACCCAAATTATGCAATGACATGGATGACCACTGTAACCATGGAAATTCGAACCAAAATTTTTTACGTTCAAACTCATCACACATGGGTTAAGCTATCTGAATCGTTTGTGATGTTCACATATCATACACAGTTCTGAATAAGGGACCGTGTCTAATGAAACTTTGCACGCCAGTTTTTTCGCTGAAGCGATTCCAAATTTTCAGCTTTAATGACACTTTGCATGCCAGTTTTTTTGCTGAGGCGATTCCAAAATTTCGGCTTCCGCGGAAATATCTACCTCCCCGCCCCCTCCCCCTTACCAAAAGCCACATTTCCCCTGTTTCCGCCTTCCTTTCCAAGTTGAAACCTTCACTCCTTGCTTGCAGCGCCGCCTCCTCGTTGGTGACCCTCCTTCACGCTGCTTGGCCTCGTCTATCCAGGAAGGTAATCCACACCCGACCCCTATCCTCCTCCTCCTTCACATCCCACATGCCCCGACCACCGGCGCGACACCTTCCACCCAAATCACCGACCCCTCCACCAAATAAGCGCGGCCCTAAGCCATGGTGCACGCAGTATAGCCAGGATCTCAAGGAGCATTTGGCAGCGGAGAAGCAAATCGCAGCCGCACGCGCGGATGAGGTCGCGATGGCTGCCATTCGTGCCGACCCCCAGATCTTGGAGGAGCACCTTGCCATTTGCTAGCTACGCTAGTTAAGCATGCTCGGTTTACCCGTTGCATGTGCTGCTCCTGCCTTTCCTTCACAAATTCTAGTGAATTGTGCTATCTAATTTTACCATGCAATCTGTTGCTCTAGTGTATATGTCCTATATGTCGTGCAGTGTGGTGCTCACTTATTAACTGTTTTATTAATTAGTTGTCGTCTTCAGTTAACTGTTTGGTTCAATTTTTCAAATGTGATGTTCAATTCTTCAGGCTGCAATTTTGTATTGTCTTCCACGTGAGAAATAAATCGAATTTATCTTTACAAAATACATGAGAAACGAATACAATTGCTATATTTCGAAGTTGTCAAGCATGCTTGGTTTGGTTATACATTGTGCAATGTGGTGCTCAGTTAACGTTTGGTTCATTTGTGTTGTGGTGTTTATTTAACTGTTTGGTTCAATTTTGCAATGCGATGTTCGATAGTTGTCGGTGCATTCTGTTATTGTATACCATGTGAGGAATAAATTGAATTTGGCTGTAGTAAATACATGAGAAACAAATACAATTGCTACAATTGGCTGTAGTTAACTGTTTGGTTAATTGTCTGATCTTCTATTAGGAGTATGTTATATTGTGCAATGTGGTGCTCAGTTAATGTTGGTTCATTTGTTGTGGTGTTTAGTTAACTACTTGGTTCAATTCTGCAATGCGATGTCCAATTGTCGTGGGTAGAATTTTGTATTGTTATGCATGTGAGGAATAAAACAAATTTGGCTGCACTTAATACATGAGAAACATATACAAGTGCTATATTTCCTAGTTCTTAATCATGCTTGGTTTGAATAAATGGGTTTTCCATGTGGCTTGAATTAATCTGATGAATCTGCAATGTGCTTATTTTTCATCAACATAGTTTACTGATAGCATGCGAACCCTTACTTAACCTGATGACTAACTACCTTATATGTGTTGCAGGGAAATAATGGGAAGCACTGAGGTTTACAATCGAGGTTAGCACGTGCATGGTCCATTGTCTAATAGCACATTATTGTGCAATTACAGGAACCATTCTAATATTTTGTTTTTTAACAATTTGGTCTTGCACATGTAGGTCCTGCTGTCAGAGGTTTTGGCCCACTGTTTGACCCTTTTTGCATATGGGGAAATGAGTTATCCATGAATATCAATCAAATCAAAAAACTCAGAAACATTGTTAGGATAAATAAATTAGCGACAAAAAACAACAAGATCTTTGTCTACACAATGAAGAAGACATCAGTTCACTACAAGATGGTACTAACTATTATACTTTACCTTTTTTTATTCCTTTGCCCCATTTCCAATATAGAGAAGATATTTATGCACATCCTTGTTTTCAGGCCTTTCCAAAGCAGTTCACTGATGATTACCTCTCAACCAACCTCTATGGTCAGGAGGCGAGGAAGGTTTTCATACAACACCCACGATTCAATATTGAAGTGTTCCTGAAGAGGACGAAGGATGGACGGTCAATCATCCACACGCACTGGCCTAAAGTTGCAAAGACCTTCAACATGAATGAAGGCTCAATATTCGCCTTCCGCTTCAGCAGTTTTTCATATGAGATGCATCTGTCTATATACCGTCTATGATGCTAATTTCGAAAGGTTCTACATGTTGCATGTGAAACTTGGTGCTGGTGCAGTTGTGTAATGGGGTAGCTGAGTGCTGAAGCTATATCATGTTGTAACTCTGATGTATTTCAATTATGAAATTCGGCTTCCTTAATATGGAAATGAAATATATTATGTGCTTAATATGAATGTCAATTAGATTAATAAATGGATTATTAATAATAGGGCAATTAGCCTGCTAATGGCGAATTAGCCTGCTAATTGGGTTTTGCTATTGCAAATGGTTGTTGAAAAATACCATGGGCAATGACCTCAGGCAACGCACCCAGTTTCTAGGAATAAACCGTGTTGGAACAATGAACAATCACACATGACTTTCTCTTGAAAACTGTTTGCGTTAGGCAACCTTGCGCAAACGTTTACAACATAAAAACTGTGTGTGATGGACAGCCTTTGCCACACAGTTTCTTCTATGGACCGTGTGTGATACATTCAATAACGCAAACGATTTAACAGGAAAAATTGTGTGTGATGTACCTGTGAACGGAAACATTTTCCTTGGAGCGACTGTGTGGGATGTACATACGAACGGAAACATTTAGCGGGGACTGACTGTGTGGGATGTACTTGCGACCGGAAACAATTTCGCCGTATAATTGTATTTTTTTAGCTCTACTGTATGCATTTCCGTATTTGAGCGCTCGCCGGTTGCACACGACCTCATTTTGCCGAGCGTGTGTGCCAGGAGGGCATATCCCCGACGGTTTCTGGGCCATGTGGGAAGGACCCCCTATCGTCCACACTCACTAGCGACAGTTCCAAATGCCGTCGCGGAAAGGGGTTAAAAACCCGTTTGTATAGGACCGACACATACCAGTGCAGGGAGCGTAAGGCTTCAATTCAAACGGTGAAAGAGCGACATTGGCCAAAGTCCTCATGAAGAAATCGTGGTAATTGATAGGAATATCATGTATGATGTTGAAAAGCAGATTCTTCATGATGCCAACAACCTCTTCTTCATCAGAGTTGTGGCCCTTGATTGGACTGAGGGTTTTGGTCAATATCCTGTATACGGTTCTTGGCACATAGAGCAATTCCTTTACGAGGAATTTGGTCCTAGGAGCTTGGCCATCCTTCAAAGGCTTCATCAACACTTGCATCAGATGATCAGATAGTTCAGGGTCAGCATAGATGAGCCTTGCACCTTCAGGAGGATGGCTGACTGGGATGGTATGAAGTAATTCAGAGGTCGATGCTTTGTAGTGAGTATTTTCAGTCATCCAGTCCAACACCCATGAATTTACATGTTCGACGTTGCCTGTGATGTGCAGCGTGGCATAGAACTGAAGAATAAGTTCTTCATTCCAGTCGCAGATGTCGGTGCAGAAGTTGAGCAGCCCAGCGTCATGAAGAACACCGAGGACTGGGTAGAAGCAGGGCAGTGACTCCATATCCACATGAGGAATGTGCTCCTGGTGAAAGATCTTGTCCTTATCGTATAGCAGTGAAGAATATAAATTCATTTGACTCGCTGTCCAGAAGCGCTTCCGTCGAAGACGAGCAGAGTCATAGGGATTCTAATCCATGAGGAATATGTGCTCATTGAAGAAATCATCAGCTTTGAACTTCTGTTTCTTGGAGAACAGATTCGTTGGCTTGGGCTGAGGATTTTCAGTTGTGGTCTTCAGAGCCTCTTGAATCACATTCTCTGGAGCCGCAGGCTAAGGAATTTCAGGTACAATGTCATCAGCAGCAGCCTGGGTCTCCATTTCTTCAGCAACATTTACATCAGCACTAGTGGCTGGAACTTCTTAAGGTATGGTGAGAAGAGAAGCTTGAGGTTCGTCAGAGCCCGTGTGAATTTCTTCAGTTTGAGCCGGGGACTGAGGAATCTGTTGTAGATGTGTGAACAGTGGTGAATTGGGATGATGACTTTCCCAGTAGTCATCATTCAGAATAGGAGTTGAGCACCCAATATCCACGTCTTCATCTTCTTCATCAATTACCTCAACGCCTGCCTCTTCAGCTGTGAACTGAGGCATGGGAGATGATACCAATGGAGTTGAAGTGATGTTGTCAACTTCAATTTCTTCATCAATCTGCTCTGACGTAGCAACAGAAGGATCTTGTTCATCAGATCCACTTGGAATTTCATAATCCTCACCAAAGGGAACAATCTCCTTTGATGGCATGCTTGATACAGGAACATCATCTATTGGATTATCATACGAGCTTGTCAAAGTCTTCACTTTCTTTGGGGCTTAAGACTCTGAGTAAGCAAATGCTTTCCTTTTCTTCACAACTGCTCTCTCCACAGCTTTGGTTTTCTTCACATCTGATGCAGAAGGAAGGATAGGACTTGGCGTTGGTGCAGGAGGAGCAGAAGAATTTGGTGTTGTTTCTTCAGGCGTAACTGATCCAGTTGCTCTGGCATTATCAATGTCTTCAAGCGCAGCAACAGATGCTTCAACTGGCCTGGATTGATCCTCAGGTGCAACTCTAGAGGTTGCCCTGGCAGTTTCTTCAGTGGCTGGAAAAACTTCATCAGCAGTGCTGGCATGCTCTTCAGTAGGCTGAGCAGATGCTTCAGCCTGTGGAATTTCATGTTGCGATGAGGCAACAACATTTGAGGTGAATCTTTCTGCCATCTTGACGAATCTGACCTTGGCTCCCAGCCAATCTGCATGGTAGGCGTCAAATTCATCACTGAGTGTTTTGATCTCAGCTTGCCTGGCCACAAGTTCATTAGTTGTCATTTTGACAACATTTTTCTTCAGGAAACGCTCCTTCTTGTACTAAGCTTTCTTTAGTTGCCTGGCCTTTTCAATTTCCATTTTTCCTCGCCTATGAAGGCTGTCAACATGTGACTTTGGCCAGGTGTGAGATTGAAGTCATGCATAGGAGTGTTTGGATCCTTGTGCCAGAGATCAATGAAGTCTAGGATCAACTTAGGATCTAGTAGAAGAGGCACATTGGTGTCTTTGGCTCTAGCAGCCCTTTGCTGTCTGTCTGTGATGATTTCAGCTAGTTCTTCATCATCAGCTTCTTCTTCACTGGACGGTACATGAAAGGCAACCTGATTCTTGTGAGGACTTGGTCTAGTGCCATAGTGGTCTTGGTCTTCAGCAAAGTGGGGCCTATTGAGGACTGAGGAGGAGCTGAAGAACTTGCAGATGCTCCTGAAGCAATTGAGATGCCAGTTGTCCTTTGGCAGGAGGTGAGATGCACAGGTGCCGAGGACTTTGTAGGAGGAGCTGAAGGTTTTGCAACTGGAGGAACTAGAGCAGCTTGAGGAATATGTCGTGAGGGGATTGATGAGCTTGGCCATGAGGGCATTGATGAGGAACTGGGTTTGCGAGCTGGCTTCTTGGGCATAGCCTTCTTGGGCTTGCTAGCAGAGGCCTCAGCAGCGTAGCAGCAGAATCTTCGTTGAATTTCCTCACTGCTTCTTTGGCCAACTTGGCTTGCCACTTCGCCCATTCATTAGGATAGTCCTCACCACGCTTGAGGCTAGTGGGAGCAACTTCTTGGCTAGGTGCCAGTGGAGGTCTTGGGCAAGGAGGGTGTAGAGCGAATTTCTTCATGTACTTAAGAGTGACATAACTGTACTCCCTCCATTCCCGTGCCCATCTTCTCTCTATCCTATGTATGCGTACCTTGCGCTCATTCTTTGTCTCCTTCCCATGAATTGCTTCATCAGTAGTGCAATACCCTACATAGATGTCATCAGGGATTTCGAAAGCAGTATTTACTTCCAGTTTCTTCCCTCCCTTCTGAGGTCTCTTGCCATCAGCCATTTTCTTCAGATGAGGATTATGAACAATGGAATTCTTTGAAGAGGTATGTAACTTGTCTTCGAGGAACGCTGCAAATGAGTTAAGTTGATGAGAACCTAGTGATTCAACAGCGGACATGAGTACCTGTGAACAGAGTATAGGTGTGAAGAATTTGGAGAGGTCATATGCGTTCTCAGAAGTTTTGCAAAATGAACAAGTTTGAGGAATTTGACCAGAGGTGTCTTAATGAATTTCACTAAGCGTTCTTTGACTTAGGTTCCAGAGTTGTATAGATTGAAAATCCACACAACTGAGGAATCTTGAAGAAAAATGTTGCTTAGAGAAACAGATCAAGAACAGATGCTTGTGAGGTGTAGAGTGTGGAAGTGAAGAATAAACACCTTTTGAAGATTTTGTGGAAATCATCAGAATCAGCAAGGGCAGTAAAAATAAATTTTATTTTTTACGCTTGATGAAGAACACGACGAACTGGGAGTTGTAGATTGGAAGTTCGTCCGTTCAGATCTTCCATGCCCTAACTTGGTAGAGGAAGACAGCTACAACGGCGACGGAGTGAAGATTTCCACGGCCGGCGTGAGTACGGCGGCGACGAGGTCGAGGCAGTGAAGCACTTCCTCACCGTCGACGATGAAAGTAGCGGCGGTGCTAGGTCAGAGAGCTCGAGCAAGGGGAGTGAGGTCGAGCGGGGTAAATGCGGTCTGAGGAGGGTGAGGAGTATTTATAGCCGAGGTAAAAACCGCTCGTCCGAGGAAAATGGATGAACGTGCCCCTGACCCTTCTCATCCTAGCGACATGTGTCAGCCACGTACAATGAGGTGGAGATCGTGTGAGATCGTGGGTGAATAAATAAGTCTTATCGTGGGATGCGGAACGATTTGAGCGGCAAAAACCAAAAAATTGAGATAAGAATATTTTAAAGTTTCATTCACAAATTCTTCAGCTGACAAGGACACGGTGAAGGTTTTGAACGGGTTTCAAATAGAACGCACATGAAGAATTTGTGAACAGATTGGGTTGAGTTTAGCATAGAGGGGGACGGGTCCGATCACATTCACTTAATAGAAAAGTCAACTTGAAGAAATAGCAATAAGTGAATGTTGTAGAGGACAGAAAACTCATATATATAGTCAATGAAGAACAACGATGGAAAGAGTGAAGACTCTGCAAAGTTGAAGAAATTGAACAACTGAGAAATTTCAAAAACAGAAAAAAAAACTCAAATTGAAGATTTTCAACTTTTGTTGGTGGCGTGACCCACCGTATAAGAATGATGATTTCAGACGCCGCGTACAATTGTAGTAGGGCTCTGAGAATCAAATTCTTCGTTAATTTCTTCACACTTAGAGGGTTAGTCTTCATTGAATGAAGGAAAACGTTACTTCATGTGTTGCACATCTAAGTCATCATTTTGCATAAGTGTTAGGATGTGTGTCCTTCTCAAAGAACAAGATATTTATCTCACACCACAACTTGCTTAATCTCTTCTCATCCAAGGGCTTTGTGAAGATATCGGCTAGTTGTTCTTTAGTATTCACGTGCTCGATAGAGATGTCGCCCTTCAACACATGATCACGAAGAAAATGATGACAAATCTGGATGTGCTTTGTCTTCAAGTACTGAACTTGGTTATGAGCAATCCTGATGGCACTCTCATTGTCACAGTAGAGAGGCACATTCTTCACATTGACGTTGTAGTCCTTGAGGGTTTGCTTCATCCATAGCAATTGAGCATAGCACGAACCAACGACAATGTACCCAGCTTCAGCAGTAGAGAGTGATACACAGTTTTGTTTCTTCGAGGACCAACATACCAAGGATCGTCTGAGGAGATGGCGTGTACCTGATGTTGACTTGCGGTCCACATGATCACCAGCGTAGTCAGAGTCAGAACACCCAATGAGATCAAAAGCCGAGCCCTTGGGATACCATAATCCAAGTGTTGGAGTGTGAGCCAGATATCGAAAAATATGCTTCACAGCCTTATGGTGTGATTCCTTTGGTGTAGCTTGAAAATGGGCACACATGCAAACACTAAGCATAATATCTGGCCTAGATGCACATAGATACAATAAAGAGCCAATCATGGAGCGGTATACCTTTTGATCAAAGTCAATACCATTTTCATCAGTGCATACATGGCCATTTGTGGGCATAGGGATTTTGACGCCTTTGCAATCTTGCATGCCGAATTTCCTCAATACATCCTTGAGGTATTTCCCCTGAGATATAACGTATTTGAAGACATAAGAAGAATTTCAATTCTCCCATCATAGAAATTTGATATTCTTCACTCATCATATTGGCAAATTCATCACTGTAACGTTGGTCAGTACAGCCAAAGATGATATCATCAACATATATTTGGCACACGAATAATTCATCATCATAGGTTTTGGTGAAAAGAGTTGGGTCAAGTGAACCGGGTTTGAAGCCTTTTTTCATGAGGAATTCCTTCAAAGTATCATAGCACGCCATGGGCCTGCTTGAGGCCATAGAGGGCCTTATTGAGTCTGAAGACTTTGTCAGGATGCTTTGGATCTTCAAAACCTGGGGGTTGAGCAACATATACTTCTTCCTCAATCTTACCATTGAGGAATGCACTTTTCACATCCATTTGATATAAGATGATATTATGATGGTTAGCATAAGCAAGCAATATGCGAATAGCCTCAAGTCTAGCAACAGGTGCAAAAGTTTCATCGAAATCGATTCCTTCAACCTGTGTGTAGCCTTGAGCTACAAGTCGTGCCTTATTCCTCACCACAAGGCCATTTTCATCTTGCTTGTTGCGGTAGATCCATTTGGTGCCGATGATATTGTGCTTGCGTGGGTCTGGTTGAAAGGGCTAGTTATCGACTAGAGTGGGGGGTGAATAGGCGATTTTTATGGAAGTCTTCAAAACATGGGAGTTTCGAAGACAGACAATATAAACAACACTATTCTAATGCAGCGGAAGGTAGACTACACTAGACAAGCCATAGTCAAGTATTCAATGGAGTGAAAGCATGAAGATTATAGCAGCTAGGTAGTAAAGATCAGGATGGAAGATAGTATGAAGCCAATCAGAACAGATAGTCACACAGTGAAGTCAAACAGATAATACAAGCAGGCAATGACTTCACGAAGACAAACTGTAAGTAAAGAGGAGTAAGAGATAGAACCAGTGGCTTCAGAAAGGACACCGGATTTGTTGGACCAGATTGCGATTCTTTGTGACAAGCTATGACGTCTGGTTAGGGAGGCTGAGATTCAACTCAAGACCGCGTCTTCACCTTATTCCCCTTGAGCTAAGGACACAGGTCCTCGCCCAATTACTCTGGTAAGTCTTCAAGGTAGACTTCGAACCTTCACAGACTTCGTTCACGGCAATCCACAATGGCTCTTGGATGCATAGAGCGTGACGCCTAACATTTGGAGGATTCATAGTCCTCAAGTGTAACAAGTCTTGAGATCAGCGACAGAAATACTTGATGATGCCAAACACTCTTTGGGCTCTGGGTGGTTTGGACTTTGTCCTCACAAGGATTCTCTCTCGAAAGCTTCGGCGGTGGGTTGCTCTCAAACGACAAAAGCCGTGTACTAACTCTGAGCAGCCACCAATTTATGGTGTAGGGGGTGGGCTATTTATAGCCACTGGGCAACCCGACCGGATTTGTCCGAAATGACCCTGGGTCACTAAGGAACTGACACGTGTCGCAACGGTCCGATTTCAAACACACGCGGAAGCTTGACTTGGGCTACAAGTAAAGCTGACTTATCCGACACAGGATAAGATTTGCTCTCATTGTCTTCGCTCGAAGACATAGGATTTGGTTTGAGCATCACTTCAGTCACTCTGACTTTGTTCACTTGGACCCCACTTAATAGTGTCGTGGTTCCTATGACTCAACAAAGAAGAAAGGAAGCAACGAAACAACTAAGTCTTCTCGCTCCATAGTCTTCACTCAATGTATTCTCGTGTCATAGTCTTCAATGTGAATATCTTCACAGACCACCATTGTCTTCATTGTCTTCACACATTTTTAGGGGTCATCTCCGGTAGGTAAACCGAATCAAGGAGGGACTACTACCTATGTTATCCTGCAATTCTCACAAACACATTAGTCCCTCAACCAGGTTTGTCGTCAATACTCCAAAACCACTAGGGGTGGCACTAGATGCACTTACAGTCTCCCCCTTTTTGGTGATTGATGACAAATTGGTTGAAGTTTTCAACGGGGATAAAAGTATGTGAACTTGTAAGGATTAAGATATTGTCTTCATAGATGGCAAAAAGGCTCCCCCTGAAGATGTGCATATAATTGTTTTGCGTTGGAATGCAAATGCACATGGCAGGTTGTACTTGTGGAGATCTTCTTCACCATATGAAGACAATACATCATGCATGAACAGATACACAGGAATAATGATATGCATAATGAAAAATGGGCGTCTGCGGAATGAGTTCATGCGGGATTTATCATCGCATATGCGGAATTTATCATCGCATCACACAGAATAGCAAAAAAAGTAGCAGACGACCATCAAGTTCAAGTGTTACAACTCAAAGAACCAAATGTAGCAAAACGGGAGTTGTAAGCACTAGGGAAAAAGTATATCAACCACCCATCAGGACCCACTTGAAGACTATTGATACGTCTCCAACGTATCTATAATTTTTGATTGCTCCATGCTACTTTATCTATTGTTTTGGACTATAATGGGCTTTATTTTCCACTTTTATATTATTTTTGGGACTAACCTATTAACCGGAGGCCCAGCCCAGAATTGCTGTTTTTTTCCTTTTTCAGTGCTTCGAAGAAACAAAATATCAAACGGAGTCCAAACGGAATGAAACCTTAGGGAACGTGATTTTCTCTTCAGATAAGACCCAGGAGACTTGGACCCTTCGTCAAGAAAGCCACGAGGCGGTCACGAGGGTGGAGGGTGCGCCCCCCTGCCTCGTGGGCCCCTCGAAGCTCCACCGACGTACTCCTTCCTCCTATATATACCTACGTACCCCCAAACGATCAGAACATGAGCCAAAAACCTAATTCCACCGCCGCAACTTCCTGTATCCACGAGATCCCATCTTGGGGCCTGTTAGGAGCTCACGGGGGGCATCCACCACGGAGGGCTTCTACATCAACACCATAGCCTCTCCGATGAAGTGTGAGTAGTTTACTTCAGACCTTCGGGTCCATAGCTAGTAGCTAGATGGCTTCTTCTCTATTTTTGGATCTCAATACAATGTTCTCCCCCTCTCTCGTGGAGATATATTCGATGTAATCTTCTTTTTGCGGTGTGTTTGTTGAGACCGATGAATTGTGGGTTTATGATCCAGCTTATCTATGAATAATATTTGAATCTTCTCTGAATTATTTTATGTATGATTGAGTTATCTTTGCAAATCTCTTCGAATTATCCGTTTGGTTTGGCCAACTAGATTGCTAGTTCTTGCAATGGGAGAAGTGCATGGCTTTGGGTTCAATCTTGCGGTGTCCTTACCCGATGTGTAAAGGGTTGCAAGGCATGTATTGTATTGTTGCCATCGAGGATAACAAGATGGGGTATTTATCATATTGCATGAATTTATTCCTCTACATCATGTCATCTTGCTTAAGGTGTTACTCTGTTTTTAACTTAATACTCTAGATGCATGCTGGATAGCGGTCGATGAGTGGAGTAATAGTAGTAGATGCAGAATCGTTTTGGTCTACTTGTCTCGGACGTGATGCCTATATACATGATCATACCTAGATATACTCATAACTATGCTCAATTCTGTCAATTGCTCAACAGTAATTTGTTCACCCACCGTAGAATAGTTATGCTCTTGAGTAAAGCCACTAGTGAAACCTATGGCCCCCAGGTCTATTCTCATCATATCAATCTCCATCACTTTTATACCTGCTTTGCTTTTACTTTGCCTTTTACTTTTCACTTTGCATCTTTATACCAAAAATACCAAAAATATTATGTCTATCAGATCTCACTCTCGTAAGTGATCGTGAAGGGATTGACAACCCCTAATCACGTTGGTTGCGAGTAGCTATCGTTTTGTGCAGGTACGAGGGACTTTCCCGTGGCCTCCTACTGGATTGATACATTGGTTCTCAAAAACCGAGGGAAATACTTACGCTACTGTGCTGCATCATCCTTTCCTCTTCGGGGAAAACCAACGCAATCTCGGGGCGTAGCAAGAAGGATTTACGGCGCCGTTGTCGGGAGTCTCATAAAAGTCAACATACCAAGTAGCCATCACAATCCCTATCTCTCGCATTACATTATTTGCCATTTGCCTCTCGTTTTCCTCTCCCCACTTCACCCTTGCCGTTTTATTCGCCCTCTCTTTCCCAATCTCCTCCTCTCTTTTCGTTTGCCTTGATGTCTTACTTGGCCCGTTTGCTCGTTTGGTTGAAATAGTTGAGTATTTATTCCTAAACAGAGAAGCTAATATATATGGATCCTCATCTGCTTGCCAATCTTTTTAAGAGATCCAATTATGATGAACCAATTCCTAGTGGTTTAGATGCACTAGATTAGCTTTATAAGGTTTTGCCTGAAATCCGTGAAGTGACTCACGATAGATCTTTGAATAAAAAGCATGATGGCAATGATTTTATTATAAATTCTTTTGATGTCAATTGTGCTAATAAGATGCAAAACCCTAAGCTTGGGGATGCTAGTTTTGCTATGTCTACTTCTTGTTGCAATGATCATGATTGGGGTGATTCTTCTTATGATCTTGAAAATTTATTTAAGCCCCATGATGAATATGAGATTGATAATATTGTTTGCAATAATATTGAAAGTGGGTTCGGAAGAGTGTCAACTTTAGATCCCACATATTTGGAGAACGTTCAATCTTATGAAGTTTTTGATAAAAGTGGGTTTGGAAAGGTCATGACTTTAGTTAATGATAATCCCACTATTTTGGAAGAGTATCAACTTTGCATGCATGTGGATCATGTTGAGAATATGTTTTGTGATAGCTATTTTGTTGAATTTGTCTATGATCCTACATGCAATTATTGTGAGAGAGGAAAATATGGTCGTAGAAATTTTTATCTTATTAAATTACCTCTCGTCATGTTGAGATTGCTATTGTCTCTTTCTTCTTCCTTGCGTATACTAGTTTTTGCTTGCCTTGAAAATTTGTTTGCTTATAATATGCCTATGCATAGGAAGTATGTTAGACTTAGATGTGTTTGCCACGTGTTTTATGATGCTCTCTTTGTGCTTCAATTCTTGTCTTTCATGTGAGCATCATTGAAATCTCAATGCCTAGCTATAAGGTTTTAAAGAAAAGCGCTTGTTGGGAGACAACCCAATTTATTTCCTTTCTGTCATTGAATAAAAAGTCCATCTAGCCTCTGTTTAGATGTGGTTTTATGTTTTAGTTAGTGTTTGTGCCAAGCTAGACCTATTGGATCTTTTTGGATGACAGTTATTTGATCTTGTTGTAATTTCCAGAAACTTTGCGCTCAGTGCCCGAATTGTTAAAAATCACCAGAACGTGATAAAATACTTATTCCAATTGCTGATGATCAATAAACAAATTTTCCAGGTCGTCTAATTTTTGTAGAATTTTTTGAGTTCCAGAAGTTTGAGTTAGTTACAGATTACTACAGACTGTTCTGTTTTTGACAGATTCTGTTTTGCGTGTGTTGTTTGCTTATTTTGATGAATCTATGGCTAGTAAAATAGTTTATAATCCATAGAGAAGTTGGAATACAGTAGGTTTAACACCAATATAAATAAGGAATGAGTTCATTACAGTACCTTAAAGTAGTCTTTTGTTTTCTTTCTCTAACAAAGCTCACGAGATTTCTATTGGGTTTTGTGTTGTGAAGTTTTCAAGTTTTGGGTGAATTCTTTTGATGGATTATGGAACAAGGAGTGGCAAGAGCCTAAGCTTGGGGATGCCCATGGCACCCCCAAGATAATCCAAGGACACCAAAAGTCAAAGCTTGGGGATGCCCTGGAAGGCATCCCCTCTTTCGTCCACTTCCACCGGTAATTTACTTGGAGCTATATTTTTATTCACCACATGATATGTGTTTTGCTTGGAGCGTATTGTATTATTTGCGTCTTTGCTTGTTAGTTTACCACAATCATCCTTGCTGTACACACCTTTTGAGAGAGCCATACATGAATTCAAATTTGATATAATACTCTATGTGCTTCACTTATATCTTTTGAGCTTGATAGTTTTGCTCATAGTGCTTCACTTATATCTTTTGAGCGTGATAATTTTTGCTCTAGTGCTTCACTTAGATCTTTTAGAGCACAGTGGTGGATTTGTTTTAAAGAAACTTGATCTCTCATGCTTCACTTAGATTATTTTGAGAGTCGTTAATAGCATGGCAATTTGCTTAATGTTAATATACTTGGTATTCAAGATATGTGAAACTTTCTTTTGAGTGCGTTGAATACTAAGATAAGTTTGATGCTTGATAATTGTTTTGAGATATGAAGATGATGATATTAGAGTCATGCTAGTTGAGTAGTTGTGAATTCAAAGAATACCTGTGTTGAAGTTTGTGATTCCCGTAGCATGCACGTATGGTGAACCGTGATGAACTCGGCATGATTTATTTATTGATTGTCTTCCTTATGAGTGGCGGTCGGGGACGAGCGATGGTATTTTCCTACCAATCTATCCCCCTAGGAGCATGCGCGTAATACTTCGCTTTGATAACTTCTAGACTTTTGCAATAAGTATATGAGTTCTTTATGACTAATGTTGAGTCCATGGATCATACGCACTCTTTCCCATCCTTCCACTATTGCTAGCCTCTCCAATACCGCGCACCTTTCACCGGTATCATACACCCACCATATATCTTCCTCAAAACAGCCACCATACCTACCTATCATGGCATTTCCATAGCCATTCCGAGATATATTGCCATGCAACTTTCCACCGTTCCGTTTATTATGACACGCTCCATCATTGTCATATTGCTTAGCATGATCATGTAGTTGGCATCGTATTTGTGGCAAAGCCACCATTCATAATTCTTTCATACATGTCACTCATGAATCATTGCATATCCCGGTACACCGCCGGAGGCATACATATAGAGTCATATTTTGTTCTAAGTATCGAGTTGTAATTGTTGAGTTGTAAGAAAAATAAAAGTGTGATGATCATCATTATTAGAGCATTGTCCCAAGTGAGGAAAGGATGATGGAGACTATGATTCCCCCAAAAGTCGGGATGAGACTCCGGACGAAAAAAAAGAGGCCATAAAAAAAGAGAAAAGGCCCAAATAAAAAAATGAGAGAAAAAGAGAGAAGGGACAATGTTACTATCCTTTTACCACACTTGTGCTTCAAAGTAGCACCATGATCTTCATGATAGAGAGTCTCTAATTTTGTCACTTCCATATACTAGCGGGAATTTTTCATTATAGAACTTGGCTTGTATATTCCAACGATGGGCTTCCTCAAATGCCCTAGGTCTTCGTGAGCAAGCAAGTTGGATGCACACCCACTTAGTTTCTTTTGTTGCGCTTTCATATACTTATAGCTCTAGTGCATCCGTTGCATGGCAATCCCTACTCACCACATTGATATCTATTGATGGGCATCTCCATAGCCCGTTGATATGCCTAGTTGATGTGAGACTATCTTCCCTCTTTTTGTCTTCTCCACAACCACCATTCTATTCCACATATAGTGCTATATCCATGGCTCACGCTCATGTATTGCGTGAAGATTGAAAAAGTTTTGAAAATGTTAAAGTATGAAACAATTGCTTGGCTTGTCATCAGGGTTGTGCATGATTTAAATACTTTGTGTGGGAAAGATGGAGCATAGCAGGACTATATGATTTTGTAGGGATAACTTTCTTTGGCCATGTTATTTTGAGAAGACATAATTGCTTAGTTAGTATGCTTGAAGTATTATTATTTTTATGTCAATATGAACTTCTGTCTTGAATCTTTCGGATCTGAATATTCATACCATGATTAAGAATATTTACATTGAAATTATGCCAAAGTATCACTCCGCATCAAAATTCTCTTTTATCATTTACCTACTCGAGGACGAGCAGGAATTAAGCTTGGGGATGCGATCGTCTCCAATGTATCTATAATTTTGATTGCTCCATGCTACTTTATCTTTTGTTTTGGACTATAATGGGCTTTATTTTCCACTTTTATATTATTTTTGGGACTAACCTATTAACCGGAGGCCCAGCCTGTAATTGTTGTTTTTGCCTTTTTAGTGTTTCAAGAAACAGATTATCAAACGGAATGAAACCTTCAGAACGTGATTTTCTCATCGAGATAAGACCCGGAGACTTGGACCTCCATCAAGAAAGCCACGAGGCAGTCACGAGGTGGGGCGCGCCCCTGGGCGCGCCCCCTGCCTCGTGGGCCCTCGAAGCTCCACCGACGTACTCGTTCCTCCTATATATACCTACGTACCCCCAAACGATCAGAACAGGAGCCAAAAACCTAATTCCACCGTCGCAACTTCCTGTATCCATGAGATCCCATCTTGGGGCCTGTTCCGGAGCTCCGCTAAAGGGGGCACCCACCATGGAGGGCTTCTACATCAACACCATAGCCTCTCCGATGAAGTGTGAGTAGTTTACTTCAGACCTTCGGGTCCATAGCTAGTAGCTAGATGGCTTCTTCTCTCTTTTTGGATCTCAATACAATGTTCTCCCCCTCTCTCGTGGAGATATATTCGATGTAATCTTCTTTTTGCGGTGTGTTTGTTGAGACCGATGAATTGTGGGTATATGATCCAGCTTATCTATGAATAATATTTGAATCTTCTCTGAATTCTTTTATGTATGATTGAGTTATCTTTGCAAGTCTCTTGAATTATCCGTTTGGTTTGGCCAACTAGATTGGTAGTTCTTGCAATGGGAGAAGTGCATGGCTTTGGGTTCAATCTTGCGGTGTCCTTACCAAAGGATGAAAGGGTGCAAGGCACGTATTGTATTGTTGCCATCGAGGATATCAAGATGGGGTATTTATCATATTGCATGAATTTATTCCTCTACATCATGTCATCTTGCTTAAGGCGTTACTCTGTTTTTAACTTAATACTCTAGATGCATCTTTGGATAGCGATCGATGAGTGGAGTAATAGTAGTAGATGCGAGAATCGTTTGGTCTACTTGTCTCGGACGTGATGCCTATACACATGATCATACCTAGATATACTCATAACTATGCTCAATTCATCAATTGCTCAACATAATTTGTTCACCCAAGTAGAATACTTATGCTCTTGAGAGAAGCCACTAGTGAAACCTATGGCCCCGGGTCTATTCTCATCATATCAATCTCCATCACTTTTATACTTGCTTTGCTTTTACTTTGCCTTTTACTTTTAACTTTGCATCTTTATACCAAAATACCAAAATATTATCTCTATCAGATCTCACTCTCGTAAGTGACCGTGAAGGATTGACAACCCCTAATCGCGTTGGTTGCGAGTAGCTATCGTTTTGTGCAGGTACGAGGGACTTGCGCGTGGCCTCCTACTGGATTGATACCTTGGTTCTCAAAAACTGAGGGAAATACTTACGCTACTGTGCTGCATCATCCTCTCCTCTTCGGGGAAAACCAACGCAAGCTCAAGATGTAGCAACTATCAACCTAATGCTTCTCCCCCTTTTGTCAGTAAGGACCAAAAAGGTTTGAAGACATAGGCTCTACTCGTTCCCATGAGGAGTAGGTGAAGCAGCAGGGCCATCGTTGAGGTTTGGTGGTGTAGAAGAATTTGGTGCAGTGTCGACACGCGCTGAGGGTGGAGGTGGTGAGGTAGCATCATCTGCATCATCCAAGACTCTGGCATTCACAGTTGCTGTGGAGGAGGAGTACTCTGAGTCTTCAAGAGACAGGGTTCGACGCAAGACAACATTCCTGGGAGGAGTGGAGTCGAACTTGAATCTCTCAGTGAAGCCATCGTCTTGAAGATCAGCTTCAGCACTTAGCAATGTCAGACTCTTCCAAGACCTCCGACAGGTTTCATGGGTGACAAAGGCATTCTTGGTGGCAAGATTGCGAATGCGATTGACATCCGCCAAGAGGCTTTGCATTTGACGCTTCATCTAGTAGTGATTCTTGTCATGCTTTTGATGCAAGGCCACGAAAAGCTCTCGGTCATTGAGCACACGAGAGCTCTTCTGAGGCCTTGGAGCAATGGTGCTTTCAGTGGCTTCAGTGCGTGCACAGAGAGTGTTGTCGGCCAGTGGATAAACATGAGAAGCAACCTGAACACTTTCAACATGCTGGGAAAAGCTCGACGATCTATATTGTGAAGATATAGTGCTTCCTTGGAAGGCTCGGGTAAATGGCTTCAATGGACATATCAACCTCTGGTAAAAATATGAGATGGTTCTGACGGAGGGTTGATAGTCAATGGCAGAGTGGAGCTTGATTAGACGCATAATCCAAGGAGCATAGAATTTCAGACCAAAAATGTCAGACCCAGATGCAGCAAACTAGCGAATGAAGAAATCTTGAGTATTGAAGCTTTTGCCATTTAGAATGTAGAAGACCAATGTCTTCATTGCACCTTCAAGTTTTGCTGAGGAGGAATGCCCTTTGATGGGCCATAGAGTTCGCCTAATGATATGATAGATAGTGCGGGGCAGATACTGTAGGTCTTCAACAAGGAATTCCTTGGGATACTCAACATCCTAGGGCAGTGGCTTCGTCATACTAAGCATCTGGCTCATGTTGGGCTCTGGCTTCTGGAAGAGGCTCTCCAATGCATCGCGATGAAGCTGACAACCAGGCTCATACAGTTCGCCTGGAGTGGGGAGTCCAGTAAGCTCAATGAGATCAAAGGATTTGGCTTCATGATGAACGTTGCCCGTCATCCACTCAAGGACCCATGTCTTTGTATCCCTGTTGTAGCCGCGAATGTGGAGGGTTGCATAGAATTACAGGAGAAGCTCTTCATTCCAATGTTCCTTGTCGGTGACAAACTGCAGAAGGCCAGCATCACGAAAGCAGTCTAGGGCTTCTTCTAGGTAGGGCAGACCAGCAATGGCTTCAGTGTCCAGACGCATATGAGGAAATTTGCGCTCCTGATTGTATAGAATACAGGAGTAGTAGTTGTGCTGCTGATAGCTCCAGAACCGATCTGATGATATTCTTGGCTTGGAATATGGGTTCTTGCCGGTATTGAAGAAGGTGTTGTGTGCAATGAAGCCATTGATATTGAATGAGCCTGGTGCCGATGCAGTTCCTGGGAACCTTGGCAGCCTTGGTTTTGGCTTCTGAACCAGAGGCATGTGCTCCACATGATAGTCGAATTGTGGTCCAGGAGCAGGTGGAGGAACCAGAATGGGCCATCTGACAAGAACTTGCTTGCCTTGGTGGCGGAACAGGAGCAGTGGCATCAGCAGAGGCGTCAGGCTGCACATTCGTTGTAGGAGCAACAGTGGCTTCATGCACAGTGTTCACTGCAGGCGCCACATTGTCTTCAGCCATGACAACGTCATTGGCTTTAGAGGTGTTGTTGGTGGCCGCCTTAAGATTCTCAACCTCCACTTGAGGAGCTGGAGGGTCGGGCACAGATACGTTCTCCTCGAGAACAACTTCTTGGGTGGTAGGGGAAGTAGCAACATGCTCTTCTTCTTGTCTTTCTTCGGCTGATGCAGCCGGATTGTCTTCAGCAACATTTGCTTCAGATGAGGGAACCCTCACAGAAGGATTATCTTCAGGGAACACTTGACGTGCCACTGAGCTAGTCTGGTTTGAGTCTCCTTCTGTGATGGTGGTCATGGAGACAGAGGGATTGAGACCTTTGCGAAGCCGTAGAAACACGGGCAACGCCTTTGGCGAAGGTGTTGTCTCCATGTAATTATCATCATTCACCAACGGAATTTGGTGGCTTATTTGGTGGAGGATGGGGAGTGCTTGGTGAATCTTGACTTGGAGTTGCTGGTTGGGGACGATCAGCCCACGAGGCATCTTGAGAGATTGGCGTCAAAGGACGACCAATGCTAAGGAGCTCGCTGTTCGTGAGAATAGTCGATGATACCGTTGGGCGCTCAATTTGAGGAAGGACTTCATCATCTTCTACATTGTCGTGAGGACCAATGTCTCCAGTCGTGATGGGGTCAACGACTGGAACTTCTTGAGCCTCAGGAGCCTCTATGGAAGCAGACGCATGGACTATCAACCGGCGCTCTTGATTGTCAGGGTCAGGGTGAGCGAAAGCAATGGGTTCAACTATAAGGAGCTCTGTGGGAGCAGCCCGATCTCTCTTCTTGGGTTGTCTCTTCTTGGGGGGTGGCGCATCACCAGTAGTGCGCTTGAGTTTGCGCTTTCTGGCTTCGGCTTCAGCTGCCTTGGTTTTCTGCTGATCTGAAGCCACTGTGGAGACCATAGGCTTCAAGCCTGTCATGCTGGCTGGGAAGACAATATGAGGTTCTTCCCGCCGTGGTGCTTCAGTTTGGGCCACAGTATGCTTTTTCTTCTGCTTGGCAGCCATCTTGGGGTCAATGACAGGACGCCCAAGAGCCTTGCGCTTTTCAGCTTCGTTGTAAGCCTGAACACACTTTGCAGCTAGAGTTTTCATGCGCTCTCTTGAGCCTTTGGCTTCCTCACGTTTCTTTCAGAACGCCTCCTTGAGGTCATTGAGCATCACCTTGAATATCTGGACATCAGCCACACTCAGCTTTGTAGGACCTTGAAGTATGTCTAGAGGGGGGGTGATTAGACTACTTGACCAATAAAAACTTAACATTTTCCCAATTTTAGAGTTTGGTAGATTTTAGCTATTTTAGGACAAGTCAAGCAATCATCACACAATTCAAGCAAGCATGCAAAGAGTGTATAGGCAGCGGAAATTAAAGCATGCAACTTGCAAGAAAGTAAGGGGAAGGGTTTGGAGGATTCAAACGCAATTGGAGACACGGATGTTTTTGGCGTGGTTCCGATAGGTGGTGCTATCGTACATCCACGTTGATGGAGACTTCAACCCACGAAGGGTAACGGCTGCGCGAGTCCACGGAGGGCTCCACCCACGAAGGGTCCACAAAGAAGCAACCTTGTCTATCCCACCATGGCCGTCGCCCACGAAGGACTTTCCTCACTAGCGGTAGATCTTCACGAAGTAGGCGATCTCCTTGCCCTTACAAACTCCTTGGTTCAACTCCACAATCTTGTCGGAGGCTCCCAAGTGACACCTAGCCAATCTAGGAGACACCACTCTCCAAGAAGTAACAAATGGTGTGTTGATAATGAACTCCTTGCTCTTGTGCTTCAAATGATAGTATCCCCAACACTCAACTCTCTCACATAGGTTTTGGATCTGGTGGAAAGAGGGTTTGAGTGGAAAGCAACTTGGGGAAGGCTAGAGATCAAGATTCATATGATAGGAATGGAATATCTTGGCCTCAACACATGAGTAGGTGGTTCTCTCTCAGAAATGGTAAGTTGGAAGTGTAGGTTCGTTCTGATGGCTCTCTCCACGAATGAAGAGGAGGTGGAGGGGTATATATAGCCTCCACACAAAATCTAACCGTTACACACAATTTACCAAACTCGGTGGGACCGAATCGTTAAACTCGGTCGGACCGATTTAGTAAACCTAGTGACCGTTAGTGATTTTCGGTGGGACTGACATGCATCTCGGTGAGGCCGATTCGGTTAGGGTTAGGTGTAACGCCCTCGATGCGGCTATATCTCCCACGTGTCGAAGCACGACTTAGAGGCATAACCGCATTGAAAGCAATGTCGCAAGTGAGGTAATCTTCACACAACCCATGTAATTCATAAGGGAAAAAGATACATAGTTGGCTTACAATCGCCACTTCACACAATACATGAGTAAAACATTACATCATACAGATACAATCAAGGTCCGACTACGGAACCAAAATAAAAGAAGACTACCCCAAATGCTACACGGATCCCGATCGTCCCAACTGGCTCCACTCTTGATCAAGCTGAAGCGAAACAACACAATGAACAAGATCTTCATCGAGCTCCTCCTTGAGCTCAAAAGGTCACCCGCACGGTTTCCTCGGCACCGCAAACTGGTTTTGGAAGTATCTGTGAGTCACGGGACTCAGCAATCTCACACCCGCGAGATCAAGACTATTTAAGCTTAAAGGTAGGACAGGGTAGTGAGGTGGAGCTGCAGCAAGCGACTAGCATATATGGTGGCTACATACGCAAATGAGGCGAGAAGAGAAGGCAAAAGCACGGTCGAACAACTATGATCAAGAAGTGATCCTAGAACAACCTCGTCAAGCATAACTCCAACACGTGTTCACTTCCCGGACTCCGCGAGAAGAGACCATCACGGTTACACCTTGATTGGTGTGTTTTAATTAAGATCAACTTCGGGTTTTCTACAACGGACATTAACAAATTCCCATCTGCCACATAACCGCAGGCACGGCTTTGAAAGTTCAAACCCTGCAGGGTGTCCCAACAGCCCATGATAAGCTCTCGCGATCAACGAAGGATATTCCTTCTCCCGGAAGACCCGATCAGTCTCGGAATCCGGCTACAAGACATTCGACAGCAATAAAACAAGACCAGCAAAGCCGCCGGATGTGCCGACAAATCTGATAGGAGTCGCACGTACCTCGGTCTCGGGGCACACCGGATAAGTCAAGCTACGAGTAAAACCAACCCTCGAGTTGCCCGTGGTGGCCCCAGAGTTGCTCGGTTCGGACCAACACTCGAAGGAGCACGGCCCGGGGGGCTAAAATAAAGATGACCCTCGGGCTCTGAAACCCAAGGGAAAAGGGGTATAGGTGAGGCAAATGGTAAAACCAATGTTGGGCCTTGCTGGAAAAGTCTTATTCAAAGCGAACTGTCAAGGGGTCCCATAAATCACCCGACCGCGTTAGGGACGCAAAATCCGGGAACATAACACCGATATGACGGAAACTAGGCGGCAAGAGTGGAACAAAACACCGGGCATAAGGCCGAGCCTTCCACCCTTTACCAAGTATATAGATGCATTAATTAAATAAGATATATTGTGATATCCCAACAAGTAAACATGTTCCAACAAGGAACAACATCTCCATGTTCCAACAAGGAACAACTTCATCTTCACCTGCAACTAACAACGCTATAAGAGGGGCTGAGCAAAGCGGTAACATAGCCAAACAACGGTTTGCTAGGAAAGGATGGTTAGAGGTTTGGCATGGCAATGTGGGTGGCATGATATAGCAAGTGGTAGGCATCATGGAATAGGCATAGCAAAAGAGCGAGCATCTAGCAAGCAGAGATAGAAGTGATTTCGAGGGTATGGTCATCTTGCCTGAAATCCCGCAAGGAAGAAGAACGAGTCCATGAAGAAGACAAACGGATGTAGTCGAACGAATCCTCACAACTCCGGAACGAAACCGAAGCTAACGAGAGAAGCAACCCGGAAAGAAGCAAACAACATGGTAAACAACCATCACATAAACATGTCATGATGCACAAACAAGTATGATGCATGTCCGGTTTAATGAGGCATGGCATGGCAATATGCACAAACAACACTACAAGTTAAGTGGAGCTCAATATGCAACAGGTTGCATATTGACAAAACACCACAACACTTATTTAGTTCTCTCCCGATTAGGTACTCAACAATATTAAATGTTATTAAACATGGCAAGAGGTGAAGCAAATGAAACTAACTATTTAGGCAAGATTAACTGAGGCCGGAAACAACAACAACAATTCCGGAAAAATCCTCATGTCCATATTTCGAATTTGGTGCTGTTCTGCCCTAAACACAATTTTAATGTTGTTAAACATGCAAATAAAGTATACCAAGTTAAACTAGGCATTTTTCTACCCCATTTACATATATAATTTATTTAAAACCGAGATACGGTTATTTAGTTATGAAATAAATCATTTTAACATGGCATTTAGGCAAAATTAATGCAAACAACAATTTTAAACATTTAAATGTTGTTATCATGATGCGGATGACATGTGCAAGTTTTATGCAATTTTATGAAAATGTTGACAAGAGCATTATGAAGCATTTGGTCACCATGGCGGAGCGAAAAGGGTGCCACGACAGCGAATCCGAAAATGATGCCACGGCAACATATCGGTTCCGGTAGCTCACGGAGATACGGAGCAAAAGAAGTGGGCGGAGCGAGTCATGCAAGATGGTGGGGTGATCCCGATTACGGGTTCCCGCAGGCGGTGGCATGGCAAAGAGGGCATCGCAAGGATGATTCGATCACGGTCGGTCATCTCGGTGGTTATACCTTCAAGCGTGCGTTGGGCGGAAAGCGTTTTCGTAGAGGGAAGTAGGCGTTCTCGCGATGATCGCCGAGGGAAGTAGTCGTACACGGCGTAGGGGAAGTAGTCGTTCATGTCCCGTGGATGTTCGGGGTCCACGGGGTCTCCGAGGGTCGACAGTAGTGGTACACACGTCATCGGGGTACTTGTCGGATCCGAGAGGTACTTGGCGAAAAGCATGTCAACGGTAGTTGTACTCATTTTCGTAGATGCACTTGACGTAACCGTGCGGTAGTCGAACTTGGCGCTCGTGGTACACGTTTTTCCCTAGATGTTCAAGTCATCGATAGCGGTACTTGATGAATCCCGAAACGGACTTGGCGTCTTCGCGCGTAGGGGTACTTGGCGTTTCTGGAGACGACGGTAGAGGTACTTGGCGTATCGTCGGGGTACTTGTCGCATCATCGTGTAGTCGAACTTGGCGGCCTTGAGGAACCGTAGTGGTACTAGGAGAGATACACGCCACGGTGCACGATGGGAAGGTCCTGCAGCAACAGGAGGTCAAGGCGGAGCGACATCAAGGCGAAGTGGGGCGGCGTCGGCTGGGAAGCGAAGCCGGAGGCTGGAGAGGCCATGGACGTCGAGCACACACGTGCCCAGCGGGCACGCGGGAGGCAGGAGGCGAGGCAAGAAGCTGCGAGGGCCATGGCGAGGCGAGGCGCTGAATGCAGCGGGGGCGTGATCTGGAGCACCCAGCCGGAGGACGAGGGGGCGCCGGAGAAGGGACGGCGGCTTGAGAAGATCGGCCTGGCGCGTCAGGGGTCCTGCGTCCGGCAGGGCTGCTGGCGGTGGCTTCGGCGTGGGAGCGAACGGAGGCGGGCGAGGCGAGGACGACGACGAATCGGAGAAGGAGCTGCAGCTACTGGCGAGCATCGAGGGCCACAGGCGCAGGTGCTCGAGGCTCCTCTCCTCGGCCTTCGGGCGACGAGGGTTTGGCGAGAAGGAGGCATGGCAGAGGAGGGGCACAGGCGCAGGATCTTTGAGAGGATGGCACGACGGGGCGAGGAGGCCGACGGGCTCGCCTGGCCCTCTTCTCCGGCGAGGGCGGAGCAGGGAGCAAGGGGAGGACCAAGGAGGCACGACGAGGCTGGCGATGGGGGGTTGCAGCGGAGGCATGGTTGCGGGGTGGAGGAGGCGCTCGAGGAGGAGGCCGAGGGGGGGAAGACGCTCGGGAGAGAGATGGGGATCGGGCAGGAGACGGCGGCCAGAGGGAGAGAGCGAGGGAGATGGGATCGGGTCGAGAGGAGGGAGGCAACGCGAGGGAAGCAGGAGGGGATTGAGGGGATCGGGCTAGAGGCCTAGGATTTAGGTGTTGGTCGCGATCGGGCCATGGGCCTTGGGCGTATGAGGAGATTGGGAGGCCCGGCTCTTGGGCTCCTTCTCCCACTCTCTTATAATCTTTAGCAGAAAAAGAATTAGAGATAAGAAAAGAAGAGAGGGTTAGGGAAAGAATTTGGGAACGAGGACAATTTTCCTGGACTCATAAAAATAAGCATGACCACAGAAAAATAGAAGTGGCAAGATTGAAGGAATTAAATTCAAATTCATTTGAATATAATTCAAATGGTCTTGAGTTGGGACTAGGTTTGGTGTGGCCAAAAATGTTGAGGATTTTTGGTGGAGCTCCGGAAAATGATGAAATAATATTGGCAAGGTTTTGAGGTCAACTCGGAGCAGAAAAGGCATGGGATTTATTTTGCAAGTGAGTTATGGTGATTCCAAAACAATGGAATATTTTATATAGCTCCCTAATATTGGGACGATATGTTATAAAGAGAAAACACCATGTGAATCCCCTCGATTTAAATGGACCGAAAAATCCATACAATCTATTTAGATGAGTTTTTAAAATTAAATGGCATGATGAGATGATGCAATGCAAGAGATGACATGATGAATGCACAGAGAAAACAAATCACACGACAAAACTCGGAAACCCTGGAAGGCAACTGAAGCTCCGGTCTTGGGGCGTCACATTAGGGCATAGCGTAATCTTGGTGAGACCGATTACACAAACTCGGTGAGACCCATTTGGTAATAAGCTTTCCAGAGAGTTGGTCAGGTAAACTCGGTGGGACCGATTTGCTCTTTTCGGTGAGACCGAAATGTTACAAAAAGGAAACAGAGAGTTTACATTGTAATCTCGGTGGGACCGATCGCTCACTTCGGTTAGACCGAAACGTTACGAAGGGAAACAGAGAGATTGCAACCCCATCTCGGTGAGACCGAGATCCCTATCGGTAAGACCGATTTGCTTAGGGTTTGTGGCAGTGGCTATGACTTTTGGAATCGGTGGCGCCGGATAGAAAGAATCGGTGTGACCGATTTTGGCTTTAGGTTTAGGTCATTTGTGGATGTGGGAAAGTAGTTGAGGGTTTTGGAGCATATCACTAAGCACATGAAGCAAGAGGCTCATTAAGCAACACCTCATCCCTTCTTGATAGTATTGGCTTTTCCTATAGACTCAATGTGATCTTAGATCACTAAAATGTAAAATGAAGAGTCTTGAGCTTTTGAGCTTGAGCCAATCCTTTGTCCTTAGTATTTTGAGGATCCACTTTCATCATCCATGCCATGCCATTCATTGAGCTTTCCTGAAACAATAGTCTTGGAATAGCATTAGCTCAATGAGCTATATGTTGTTATGAATTACCAAAACCACCTAGGGATAGTTGCACTTTCAATCTCCCCCTTTTTGGTAATTGATGACAACATATAGATAAAAGCTTCGACAAATGATAATAAAATTTAAATAACATAAATCGCTTTGAGAAGTATGTGATAAGCAAGAGCTCCCCTAAATTTGTGCATAGTTTTAGATTTGCTTTGGACTGCAAATGCACAATGAATTAGGCTCATGGGTTACTCTTCCATGTCACATACATCTTGGTGGAGCGGTCAAAATAATAAACAATGAATACATGTACTCATCACCAAGCATAGTGAGTGATCACATAAGATAGATAGGATAATATCAAGCATGCATAAGTGTAGCTTATGATCAAACACATGATCATCAATGTCTCACAAGCATAGTATCTCAACCAAAAGCAAACAAAGATTGAAAAACCACCAAATAAAGCAAGAGAGAACAAAAGCAACACACTCTCTCTCGAAGCCTATGATCTATACATTTTTCTCCCCCTTTCGCAACAAGTTACCAAAAAGTTCATAGAAAATGCATAGTGCTAGATCGACTCTCAGGCTTGATCTTCTGGTGGTGGTGTCCTGATAACGCCGAGGACGAAAGCTTCAGTTGAAGTAGATGGAGCTGGAGCTGATGTAGATGCTGGAGCTGGTGGCACTGAGGCTGTAGGGGCAGTGGCTGGTGCTGAAGTTGTTGCTCTAGTGTCTGTCACTGGCACTGCATCTGACCTCTGGGCTCTGGGCACTCTGGAAAATGCATCAGTTGTTGTTTTGCCCTTCCTCTCCTGCATGTCATCCTGTAGTTCCTCCACTGCAGACTGAATCTCAGTTACTTTCACATCTAAGTTATAGAACTTTTGTTCTATGATTCTCTCCAAGCTCTCCTGATTTTGAGTGAGGTGGCCAATCCGTTCTCAATCCTCAGGGTTGATGCTATTAAGTATCCGAGCTGCTCCTTCTTGTTCTTCAAGAAATACTCAGATGCCTCCTCTTGAGTTGGCATCTTGGAAGCCTTCTCCCTCTTTGCCTTCTCCTTCTTCTCCTGAGCTTGAACTGATTGTGGATCATCTTCATTCATGAAAACCTCATTGTCCTCAAAGTCTGGATAAAGTGGAAAGTGTTCCTTATCCAACTGATATTTTCCTGTGCCCATTTTTGAATTTATCTATTCTTGAATCTGAGGTGCATATCCACGGCTCCTCTTCTGATCTGCTGCAGTCCTCTTGATTGTTTCAATGATCAGGCCCATGACTTTGAACTTCTGTGGCACATCAAACACATGCAACATGTTGATGGCATGCCCTCGATCATGTTATGGTCACGGACTTGGGCAACAAAGTGTGCCTCGTAATCCAATTTATGGTTGGCAACCCCGATGACAAAAAGTGAACTGATCCAAACTTGTGAGTTCCTAATGCCTTGTCGGAATTTCCTTGTACATGTGAGCCATTGAATTGTGACCCATCTTCTTCTTTGCATAAATGTCTAGGTCATCCTCATTTTCCTCTGGGGCATTTATCAGCTTTTCCCATTCTTCAACAGTTGGTGGTACCTTGTACCTTCGACATCCAAACAATTCTTCCATCTGGGTAAAATGTCTTTGTGGAGTAGAACTGCATGATAAGTTCATCATTCCAATTTGTGAGCTTTGCCCAACAAAATCTGCAACTCCACAAGCAACAAAGCTATCTTGCACTCCAGGATAGTGCTCTTCATTCTCCTTGATGAAATTCCAGTCAACCCACCTCATGTCACAGACTATGGGCTTCTTGTCCAACAGAATTGTTTCATAGAAGTCCCACTGTTCCTTTGTATGGAACCTGTAGTCAACAACAGTTCTTCTTCTTGAAGCATATGGATCTGCCATCCTCCATATCCTCAATCCTGAGTCCTTCCTGATTCTCATGTCCTCAGCCACAGGATGGGCATCATTGTGGTCTGGTATCTTTGGCTTGAGCTTCCTCAGAACTTTTGCCTTTTTTTCTTCCTCATCAAGCATCCTCAGCACTTTGGGGCCTTGTTCTTCTCGGCAATGGAATACTCCTGGTATTCCTCTTTGGTGCAGACTTGGCCTTGGGGGCAGCTTTGGGTGCTTCCTTGGGCTTAGATGTGGCAGCCCCTGATCTAATAGCATCACCCATAAGCTTTGGTGCCTTTGGAGCTGGTGCAGCAATTTCATCTTCCTCTTCCATCATGGAAGGCTTCCCAATAACTCTGGCTGTGGTCTTCTTAACCCTTTCCTTCCTCTTCTTGCTTTCATCAGCTGGCTCTTTGGGATCGGGATTTTCAGGCAGTTGAGTTGATGCTCTGGCCTTGGGCATAGGTTGCCTTCTTGCAGGCCTTTTAGTCTTCATGCCTGGCTTTATATCCTTTGCTGAGCCATATTCCTTCTTGAGCAGACCTTTCTTGGAAGTAGCCTCATCTTCTTCAGCTTTGTAGTCCTCATCTTCTAAGTCAGAGGTTCTTTTCCTCCTTTGCCTAGTTGCAGCCTTAGGCAGGTTGCTAGGAGTACTTCTGCTCCCTTCATCTGAAGTTGAGGGACTAGTGCCCTCACTCAAGTCCATCTGCTCTTGACGACTGTTCGGCTGTCACTTTGATCGGACATACCGCAAAAGCGACTGCTGACCCGTGAAGAGTTATAGATGAGATAGAAAAGATGAGCATCACAAAATGCAGAGGTTTTTGCAAAGAATGACTCAAAAGTTCAGTCTTAGTTTTCCACGAAAGCATTTGGATCCACCGATTTTCAAACTCGGTGATATCGAAGCAGTTTTGGAACCTAAAGCGATGATCTCGGTTGGACCGAGTTTCATTCGGTGGTACCAAGACTGCTAGGGTTTCACAGAATCGTCAAATCGGTTGCACCGATTAGTAATTCTCGGTCGGACCGAGAGTCACTAGTGCAATGGCATAAGCCAAATCGGTGAGACCGAGTTTTCAACTCGGTGGGTCCGAGATGGTTTCATGAAACCTAAACCTAAAAATTTGAATCACATCTAATCTATGAACTACTTTGGCTGGATAGAAGAGTTTCAATCGTGGCAAGAATCAATATGAAAACAATGTGCCAGGAATCAGACGTGGATAGCACAAAGATTAAGTCCATACCCTAACTTGGCGGTGGACTTGCTACGGCGGCAACGGCGGGGACGAAATCCGTTGACGGCGGCGGAGACCAACGACAGGAGGCTGCTGGCGACGAGGAGACGATCCGGAGACCACGATGGCAGAGCGAGCTGTTGCGTGGGCGAAGGGTTTCGGAGAAATTTCCAAAATTTTGCCCGTGGCTATATATAGCTCGACCTCATCGATGTGACCGAGTGGAACAACTCGGTGGCACCGAGATGCATAAGCGTGTTCGATTCTGACAAATCGGTGAGACCGAAAAGTTCAAATCGGTTGCACCGAGATTGAAAACTCAGATCAACTTGATGATCTCGGTAGGACCGAAATGGAAGGATCGGTCAGACCGAGAATCATTAAGAGGTTTTGGAAGTTTAAGTCTATGACAAATCGGGGACTCAAGTGCTCCTCACACGAGTGGTTCGAATCGACTTGATCAAATTTTGTGATGTAGCATGAATAGAGTTTGAGACGAGAAAAGCATAGATAGCTAAAGAAGGTTCTTAGGCATTCTTGTCCATCCACTTGGCACAAAGAAAAGAATCCAAACAAACAAAGCAACAAGTGGATGTCCTTGAATGAGTAAAATATGCACCAACATGCTCACACAATAAGATGGCAATTGAAATATGTGGCAAAACATGCACAACCAATTTTAGCAACTTTCAAGCAATTGGCGATGACTAGGTCATCTATATATGAGTATATTGACTTAGGAGTCAAATGAGAACATTGGATCATAGGTCATACTCATCGTTTAAGCTCAAGTGGGGTTACCACTTTTACATAATGCATTAATGTGTTCACACCATTAGAGTTGCTTTGACTCAATTCTTAGAGTTAAGCTCCCCCTAGATGTGAGATCCCTCCTTATAGGGATGAACTAACCTTGGGTTTTGTCGATGATGACTTCATGTAGGTGTTGAAGATGTAGATGCTCAATGTTGATGTAGATCATTTGGAGCAATCCTTTGGAGTGAGTTGCACTTTCAACTTGCCTACATGGGTTAGTCCCACAAGGAACAAACAAAAATATCCATAGACATAGAGTGATGCACACACAAGATGATGTCCATGAAAACATTAGGTTACCTTGTCCCTTGCCTTACCAACATGAGGGTTTGTGACTCCTTGAACTAGTGCAAGATGTGAAAGTTGATTGCACTTGTTCTTGCCAAAATGATATGAGTGAAGAATGTTGGCGGAGTCACCCTCAAGAACTCTCTAGTTCTTCTTCTTCGGGATCCACATCATCTTGATGGGAATCCTTGGATTTGTAGTTGTACTTGATGAATTAGAACTTGACGTAGTCTTGGGGACCCACTTGAACGAGGCTTTAGGCGCTTCTTCAAATGCATCAATCTCTTCTTGAAGCTTGTCCTTGCCTTTGTTCTTGTGGTCTTGTGGTGGAAGATTATCTTGAGCTTGTGTCCCCTTGAAGGAAGTAGGATCATACTTCTCTTGTTGAGGAACAAACTTTGTCTTGGGGTATTGATCTTCTTCCCACTCAACTCCATTGGCGTTGAACTTTCGTTCAAAACCAACACCTTGATTCTTCCGGTGCCTTTCTTGCTTGCGTACAATTTCCTCGAATTGCTTACTCCCGGCAAGGCTCTTGTAAACACCTTTCTCTATAATTCCCTTCAATAAACTATTTTCTTGCTCAAGTGTAATTTGGCTAAGAGAATCATTAGTGGAATCAAGAGAACTACTAGAAGCAACAACATTGGATTTGACATTATTATTGTTACTACTAGAGGAAGTATCTTTCTTGTACTTGTTACTAGACTTGACTTGAGGCATGTAAGTAGATAAGAGTAAACACTTGGCAATGTAAGAAGAACTTTTCTTGCGGAGATCATCATTGATTGCCTTTAAGAACTCATGCTCTTGCTCAAGATTGAGCTTTTCAAAGCGTAACTTCTCATGAGCCCTTAAAAGTTCTCGATGATCTTCGAAGATAGTTTCATGAGCCAACTTAAGAGTGTTTAGTTCTTTAGTTAGAAGCTCAATTTTCTCCTTATCATTGTCATTAGTTTGATTAGCATGATTAATTGATGTTTCATCATAGTATTCATCACTAGAGTTGTCAACAAGTAAATCATCATCCAAAAGCAAGTCATCTTCATCACTATTAAAATCAACATACTCGGGATGTGTTACCTTTGGACCTTTGGCCATGAAGCATCTTCCAACACCTTCATTTGGTGAGTCAAATATGTCGAGGAGTTGGTTGACACAAGTGCTAGACCGGCAACACCTTCATCTTGAGTATATTCGAGTCGGAGTGATAGCTTCTCTTGGAGTGATTGTTGAGTCGGAGCGGAAACCCATTCACCAACATGAGCTTGATGTCTTCGTTTTGTGTAGCTCCTTGATGACTTGTCCTTTCTTTCCGAATCCTTACTTCTCCGTGAGGGTCTTCGTTCATAACGATCATCTCTACTCCTCCTCTCTCTTGGTGGTGATTCTTCTCTTTGCTCCTTCTTCTTGGAGAATCTTCTCTTCTTTTGTAGGGTGTCGTACACTCATTGGAGTAGTGTCCGGGTCTCCCACAATTGTAGCAATTGCGCTCTCGACTAGAAGATCTCTTGTCATTGTAAGACCTTGACTTGGAGCTTCTTTCTTTGCTTCTACTTTTGTAGAATTTGTTGAAGTTCTTCACCATTAAGCTCAATTCTTCATTGAAGGTTGGTTTCTCACTTGATGATGTGGGGCTTCACTTGAGGCTTTGTAAGCACCACTTGACTTGTTGTGAAGTTCCTCCTTATCCTTGAGTGACATCTCATGAGCAACAATCCTTCCAGTGACTTCCGTTGGCTTGAGATCTTTGTAGTTTGGCATCATTTGGATCAATGTGCACACAGTATCATACTTTCCATCCAATGCTCTTAGGATTTTCTTGATGATGAATTTGTCGGTCATCTCTTCACTCCCTAAGCCGGCAATCTCATTTGTGATAAGAGCAAGCCTAGAGTACATTTCAGCGACACCTTCACCATCCTTCATTTTGAACTTGTCAAGCTGACTTTGGCGCACATCCAACTTGGATTCCTTGACGGACTCGGTACCTTCATGCATATCAATCAAAGTATCCCAAATTTATTTTGCATTCTCAAGACGGCTGATTTTGTTGAATTCTTCGGGGCACAATCCGTTGAAGATGATGTCACATGCTTGAGCGTTGTATTGCAGCATCTTCAATTCTTCCGCATTAGCTTCACGGTTCGGTTCTCTCCCATCGAAGAATTCACCTTGCAAGCCAATACAAATAATTGCCCAAACGGCGGGGTTATGTCCAAGAATATGCGCTTCCAACTAGCAAAATTAGTACCATCAAAGTAAGGACCTCTACGGTGATAATTTCCCTCGCTATACGCCATACTCTCCTAGGTTGTGAAACCAAGGCTATGACAACCAAAGCTATGGAAATCAAAGCAAATGGAGACCAACGCTCTGATACCACTTGTAGGACCTTGAAGTATGTCTAGAGGGGGGCGATTAGACTACTTGACCAATAAAAACTTAACCTTTTCCCAATTTTAGAGTTTGGTAGATTTTAACTATTTTAGGACAAGTCAAGCAATCATCACACAATTCAAGCAAGCATGCAAAGAGTGTATAGGCAGCGGAAATTAAAGCATGCAACTTGCAAGAAAGTAAGGGGAAGGGTTTGGAGGATTCAAACGCAATTGGAGACACGGATGTTTTTGGCGTGGTTCCGATAGGTGGTGCTATCGTACATCCACGTTGATGGAGACTTCAACCCACGAAGGGTAACGGCTACGCGAGTCCACGAAGGGCTCCACCCACGAAGGGTCCACGAAGAAGCAACCTTGTCTATCCCACCATGGCCGTCGCCCACGAAGGACTTGCCTCACTAGCGGTAGATCTTCACGAAGTAGGCGATCTCCTTGCCCTTACAAACTCCTTGGTTCAACTCCACAATCTTGTCGGAGGCTCCCAAGTGACACCTAGCCAATCTAGGAGACACCACTCTCCAAGAAGTAACAAATGGTGTGTTGATAATGAACTCCTTGCTCTTGTGCTTCAAATGATAGTCTCCCCAACACTCAACTCTCTCTCATAGGTTTTGGATCTGGTGGAAAGAGGGTTTGAGTGGAAAGCAACTTGGGGAAGGCTAGAGATCAAGATTCATATGATAGGAATGGAATATCTTGGCCTCAACACATGAGTAGGTGGTTCTCTCTCAGAAATGGTAAGTTGGAAGTGTAGGTTCGTTCTGATGGCTCTCTCCACGAATGAAGAGGAGGTGGAGGGGTATATATAGCCTCCACACAAAATCTAACCGTTACACACAATTTACCAAACTCGGTGGGACCGAATTGTTAAACTCTTTCAGACCGATTTAGTAAACCTAGTGACTGTTAGTGATTTTCGGTGGGACTGACATGCATCTCGGTGAGGCCGATTCGGTTAGGGTTAGGGCATAACGTAATCTCGGTGAGACCGATTACACAAACTCGGTGAGACCGATTTGGTAATAAGCTTTCCAGAGAGTTGGTCAGGTAAACTCGGTGGGACCGATTTGCTCTTTTCGGTGAGACCGAAATGTTACAAAAAGGAAACAGAGAGTTTACATTGCAATCTCGGTGGGACCGATCGCTCACTTTGGTTAGACCAAAGCGTTACGAAGGGAAGCAGAGAGATTGCAACCCCATCTCGGTGAGACCGAGATCCCCATCGGTAAGACCGATTTGCTTAGGGTTTGTGGCAGTGGCTATGACTTTTGGAATCGGTGGCGCCGGATAGAAAGAATCGGTGTGACCGATTTTGGCTTTAGGTTTAGGTCATTTGTGGATGTGGGAAAGTAGTTGAGGGTTTTGGAGCATATCACTAAGCACATGAAGCAAGAGGCTCATTAAGCAACACCTCATCCCTTCTTGATAGTATTGGCTTTTCCTATAGACTCAATGTGATCTTGGATCACTAAAATGTAAAATGAAGAGTCTTGAGCTTTTGAGCTTGAGCCAATCCTTTGTCCTTAGTATTTTGAGGGATCCACTTTCATCATCCATGCCATGCCATTCATTGAGCTTTCCTGAAACAATAGTCTTGGAATAGCATTAGCTCAATGAGCTATATGTTGTTATGAATTACCAAAACCACCTAGGGATAGTTGCACTTTCAAGCTTGGCCACATGCTTATTGAACTGTTCCTTCTCAAAATCAATCTTGTGCTTCAGTTCAACAATTCGCTGAGCCAGAGCCAGCTCAGGAGCAATTGCACCTTGAAAGGAGACGCTGATGCCAATGGGGAGTTGAAGATTATCAAAGTTGATATCTTGATTGTCGAACCATTCATCAATGAAATTGCGCAAGATGTTCACATAAAGAGGGGCAGATCATTGAAGATCTCCGCCTCTTGCTTGCTCTTGATCAACTGCTCGAGAGCATCATTGCCAAATTCTTCATCGAAGACAAATCAATGGCTTGATTCGTTCCTCGTAACGGCAGCAGTGTCGATGCTTGGTGTGTCCTTGAACAGGTTTCTTCAGTGTCTTCTCACGCTTCTTGGAGATGCGAGAGAGATCTTCAGAGGTGTTACTGGGAGCAGGAGGGGCAGTTGCCAATGGCTTCACTTGTGAAGCTTTTGGAGCAGCAGATGACTTTGAAGCTTTAGTCTTATTTTGCTTCTGTGGCTTTGGAGGAGGAGCTGGAGCTTCATCAGTGTCAGCACCATCATCAGAATGATCCACTTTGGCACCTTGGACAACAATGTGGGTGATGAGGCCAGCAAGGTTGTAGAAGGGGCCGATCCTGTTCTCATTGGCTTCACGGGTGCCATCGTCTCGAGGTGAGGAAGGACTAGGGTTGAAGTCAAGCCCTAGAGCCTTCTTGTTCTTCACAGCTGAGTCTTTGGCGAACTGGTAGTTGCGCTTGAACAGATGGTCCTCACGGCACCACAACAAAGAAGAAGGATCAGCGTTCTCTGGCTGCGGTCCGCGAATCATGCACGGATAGAATTCTCGTTGGATGGCTTCAGGAAGGGACTGGGGTTGAAGATTTTTGTACACAATGTCTCCCCAGGGTCCCTTGATGGCATTCTTCTCTGCATATTCTTCAGTGATGAAGCGGTATTTGAACCATTCTTCTGCCCAATATCTTCGAATCCACTGGATTCGATTCTTGCGGCTGGTATAGGTTTCCTCAGGGTCTGTTTTGTACAGCTCGTGCAAATCTGGAGGCAAATCCTTGGAATTGTTACCACGACACTGTCTACCTCCCTTTCATGCTGACTTCTCAGTTGCCATGAAGTTTAAACTGAAGGGCTTCAGTATGTGCAATGGCTTCAGACGGCTGGTCAGACAAGAACTGGCTTCAGGTGAATTGATGTGACTCTGCAAGAATTCTGCAAATGAATGCAGACTATGAGAACCAAGGGATTCTCCCACGGACATGTACATGTGACAACATTAGAGGTGCGAGGGAAGGGGAAGAGGTCATATGCATTCTCAGAAGATTTTGAAGATAAATCAGTTTGAAGACATTGGCCTCATAATGCGAAGACATTCACTTATTTGATGAGAGTTGGTTCCAGAGTTGTACAAATCCAAGAATAAGTACAAGTGAGGAATCTAACTTGTAAAGAAGCATAAGTGAATAGACTAGGCAGAATATGAGATGCAGAAAGAGATAGATTCAATTTTGGAGATCTAGAAACCACTTTTGGTAAAGACGGATGGATCTATCAGATCGAAAAGATGGTAAAAAGTAAAATTTAATTACCACACGGAGAACTGCTAGACGGAGCGAAGGAAGAGGCCGAGCAGTTTGATCTCCCGTGCCCTAACTTGGCGACGGAAGACACCTACGGCGACGGCGGAGAGGATGAGGTCCGCGGCCGGCGTGAGGACGGCGTCGAAGAAGTCGCGGCAGCTAAGCGCTTCGTCATCGGCATCGTCGAGAGCTAGCGGAGGCACTAGGGTTTGTGAGAGGTGGCGAGGAGGAATAATAATTTTTGACCGAGACGGGTATTTATAAGGAAAGAGACGGCACATCGCAATTACGCAGGTGCCCCTGGCGGTTCACATCTGACGGAAACGTGGCAAACATGCAGCACCTTGGGAGTTGTTCCATGTTCCCACGCATGCCTGGATTGTCGGGGTGGTCGTTCCGAATTCTCCGGGTTTCAAGCAAATAGGAAAAAGCATTAAAAATGGATATAAATGTTTGTCAGATTGACTTCAGCTGACAAGGTCTCAGTGAAGACAATCGACAGTTTTCAATAGAATGCATATGACTCGGACAGAAAGAGTTGATGTAGAAGCATATATAGGTTAGGGTCCGATCACATTCACTTAGTTCAAAAGATTCAACATGAAGTCATAGCTATAAGTGAATCCTGTAGAGGACAGAACACATATAAATATATATAGTACTAGTCCAATTCAACCAATTGAAGATAAACTTGAATATAAGCCAAGGATCAACTATGCAAACATAACGCCAATAGAAACACTTCAAACAAAATTTTGGTGGTGGCGTTACTGTTGGGGAACGTGGTAATTTCAAAAAAATTCCTACGCACACGCAAGATCATGGTGATGCATAGCAACGAGAGGGGGAGTGTATCTTCATACCCTTGAAGATCGCTAAGTGGAAGCGTTTATCAACGCGGTTGATGTAGTCGTACGTCTTCACGATCCGATCGATCCAAGTACCGAACGCACGGCACCTCCGAGTTCTGCACACGTTCAGCTCGATGACGTCCTCGCCTTCTCGATCCAAAGCAAGACTGGCGAAGTAGTAGATGAGTTCCGCAGCACGACGGCGTGGTAGCGGTGTTGGTGGAGAACAATCTCCGCAGGCTTCGCCTAAGCACTACGGAAACTATGACGGAGGATAAACTAGAGGGGCGGGGTTGCGGCACACGGCTTGGTGTTTCTTGATGTGTCTTTGGTGCTAGCCCTACCCCTCTATTTATGTGTTGAGCCACAGGGTGAAACTTGGAGTAAAAGCCTCCTTGTTTTGCACGAAAGGCAAGAGTCCTACGGACTCAGGGCTAGACGCCTTGGGGTTCGGCGTCTACCCCTAGACGCCAGGGTTCCTGGCGTCTAGCCTCTGGTCTCCGCAAAACTTCCTTTTGCACTTTCCAAAAGCCTCGTGGGCTTTCCCCTTTGGCCCAAATAACGTGTTCTCGTACCCAAACATTTCGGGAAACATCCGGAACCCCTTCCGGTGAATTCCGGAACCCTTCCGGAGATCAAACACTATTATCCCATATATTAAACTTTATCTCCGGACCATTCCAGAGTTCCTCGTCATGTCCATGATCTCATCCGGAACTCCGAACAACATTCGGTCACCAACATACATAACTCATATAATACTATATCGTCAACGAAACGTTAAGCATGCAAACCCTACGGGTTCGAGAACTATGTAGACATGAGACACGTCTCTGGTCAATAACCAATAGCGGGACCTGGATGCCCATATTGGCTCCCACATATTCTACGAAAATCTTTATCGGTCAAACCGCATAACAACATACGTTGTTCCCTTTGTCATCGGTATGTTACTTGCTCTAGATTCGATCGTCGGTATCTCAATACCTAGTTCAATCTCGTTACCGGCAAGTCTCTTTACTCGTTACGTAATGCTTCATTCCGTAACTAACTCATTAGCTACATTGCTTGCAAGGCTTATAGTGATGTGCATTACCGAGAGGGCCGAGAGATACCTCTCCGACAATCGGAGTGAAAAAACCTAATCTCAAATACGCCAACTCAGCATGTACCTTTGGAGAGACCTGTAGAGCTCCTTTATAATCACCCGATTCGTTGTGACGTTTGGTAGCACACAAAGTGTTCCTCCGTGGCAGGAGTTGCATAATCTCATAGTTGTAGGAACATGTATAAGTCATGAAGAAAGCAATAGCAATATACTAAACGATCAAGTGCTAAGCTAACGGAATGGGTCATGTCAATCACATCATTCTCCTAATGATGTGATCCCGTTAATCAAATGAAAACTCATGTCTATGGTTAGGAAACATAACCATCTTTGATTAATGAGCTAGTCAAGTAGAGGCATACTAGTGACATTTAAGTTTGTCTATGTATTCACACATGTATCATGTTTCCGGTTCATACAATTCCAGCATGAATAATAAACATTTTTCATGATATGAGGAAATAAATAATAACTTTATTATTGCCTCTAGGGCATATTTCCTTCAGTTACCCACCGTATAGGAAGTATTAGACCCAGACATGGCGCACAATTATCGTGGCGCTCCGAAGTCAAATTCCGCATTAATGTATTCACACTTAGAGTGTATGTCTTCATTGATTGAAGATATACATTACTTCGTGTGTTGCACATCTAAGTCATTAAAATGCATAAGTGTTAGGATGTGTGTCCATTCACAGGACATTTGAGGATTTCAAGATATTTAGCTCACACCGCAACTTGCAAAACCTTTTCTCATCCAAGGGCTTTGTGAAGATATCAGCCAACTGTTCTTCTGTCTTGACGTGAATGATATCAATATCATCCTTCATAACATGATCTCTGAGAAAGTGATGACGAATTTCAATGTGCTTTGTCTTCGAGTGTTGAACTGGGTTGTTGGCAATCTTGATGGCACTCTCGTTGTCGCAATAGAGAGGCACATTCTTCAGATGGATACCATAGTCTTTGAGAGTTTGCTTCACCCAGAGAAGCTGAGCACAGCAGGATCCAGCATCAATGTATTCAGATTCAGCAGTAGAGAGAGATACACAGTACTGCTTCTTTGAAGACCAACAGACAAGAGATCGTCCCAGAAGGTGACATGTGCCTGATGTGGACTTGCGATCAACCTTGTCACCAGCATAATTAGCATCTAAGAATCCAACTAGATCAAACTCTGAGCCCTTTGGATACCATAATCCTAGTGTTGGGGTGTAAGCCAAATATCAAAGAATTCTCTTCACAGCTAAGTGATGCGATTCCTTTGGTGACGCTTGGAATCGGGCACACATGCAAACACTAAGCGTTATATCTGGCCTAGATGCACATAAGTAAAGCAAAGAACCAATCATGGAATGATATACCTTTTGATCGAGCTCTTTACCGTTGTTGTCGGGACCCAGATGACTTTTGGTTGGCATTGGCGTCGTGTATCCTTTGCAGTCTTGCATTCCAAACTTCTTCAGGCAATCTTTGAGGTATTTTTCTTGAGATATGAAGATGTCGTTGCGTTGTTGACGGATTTGGAAACCCAGAAAGAACTTCAGCTCGCCCATCATGGACATTTGATATTGCTCTTGCATCATGTGACCAAATTCATCACTGTATTTCTTGTTGGTGCAGCCAAAGATAATGTCATCCACATAGATTTGGCACACAAATAGTTCACCATCATATGTCTTTGTGAAGAGTGTAGGATCTTGTGAACCAGGTTTGAAGCCTTTGCTCTTCATGAAGTCTTTGAGTGTGTCATACCAAGCACGAGGGGCTTGTTTGAGGCCATACAGTGCCTTGTTGAGCTTGTATACCATATCAGGATATTTTGGATCTTCAAAGCCTGGAGGTTGTGCGACATATACTTCTTCTTCTATCTTTCCATTGAGAAAAGCACTTTTCACATCCATTTGATACAGAAGAATGTTGTGATGATTTGCATAGGCTAGCAGTATGCGAATGGCTTCAAGTCTTGCCACCGGAGCAAATGTTTCATCAAAGTCAATTCCTTCCACTTGAGTGTAACCTTGAGCAACAAGACGAGCCTTGTTTCTGACAACTTGACCATGCTCATCTTGCTTGTTGCGATATATCCATTTGGTGCCAATGATATTGTGCTTCCGAGGATCAGGACGCTTGACCAATTCCCACACATTATTCAGCTCGAACTGTTGAAGCTCTTCTTGCATGGCTCGAATCCATTCAGGTTCCATGAAGGCTTCATCAACTTTCTGGGGTTCAGAGATTGAGACAAATGCAAAATGCCCACAGAAGTTGGTTAGCTGTGTTGCTCTTTGAGTTGCTTTTGAACAGTGAGTGGACAGGTGCATTCAAGCTGTCAATTATCTTCTCAATCCGAACTTCATTTGCAACACGAGGATGAGCGGGGCGAAGATTTTGCTCTTGCCGATCAATGTCATCATTTGGGGATTGTCTTGGTGAGCATTGTCTTGAGTTGATTAGGTGCGAAATGACAAGATCCTCTTGATTGATTCTCAGAGGGTATGATATCTCCAATTCCCATCTGCTTGATAGATTCACTTGGAGGTACTTCATCTAGCACATTTGGCAGGTGCTCTTAGTTAGGAGCTCATAGGATGTTTTCTTCAGAAGCTTGTGAAGATAAACGCGGTTGATGATGTGGCAAGCAGTGTCAATGGCTTCATGCCAGAACTTCCGTGGAGTCTTGTACTCATCAAGCATCGTTCGGGCCATCTCAATGAGAGTTCTGTTCTTGCGCTCGGCGATGCCATTCTGCTGAGGTGTATAAGGAGCAGAGAACTCATGTGTGATGCCAAGTGTATCCAGATAGAGGTCGAGGCGGTGTTCTTGAACTCGGTGCCATTGTAAACCGATGTGCTTGATCTTGGCGCCATAGTTCCTCATGGCACAATTGGCAAAGCATCTGAAGACATCCCGCACTTCAGTCTTGTAGAGGATTATATGTACCCAAGTATATCTAGGTAATCATCAACAATTCTGAAGCCATAGAGGCAAGCGGTAGCATTGAGAGTAGAGTAGTGAGTAGGGCGAATAGATCCATGTGAAGCAGCTCGAAGGGTTGAGATGTAGTCATGATTGTCTTGAGGATGCTTTGCCTAGTCATCTTTCCAGCTTGCAGCGCCCACAGATGGTCCTTCTTGAACTTGACGCCTTCGATGCCCACAACATGCTTCTTCTTCGCGAGAGTGTGCAAGTTCTTCATGCCAGCATGCCCTAGCCTTCGATGCCAGAGCCAGCATTCTGACGCCTTTTCTAGAAGACATACGGCCATCTGTGGTCCTGCTGAGAAATCTACCATATGTAGATCGTATTTTCGATACCCTTCTAACACTAGAGACTTGTCAGATTCCATTAGTACAAGGCATCGATATTTTCCAAATAGCACAATCATGTTTAAGTCACAAAGCATTGAGACAGACATTAAGTTGAAACCAAGGGATTCAACAAGCATCACTTTATCCATGTGTTGATCCTTTGAGATTGCAACTCTACCTAGACCCAATACCTTGCTTTTACCAGTGTCATTAAATGTGATGTGACTTTTGTCTGATGGACGTAAGGTTGAGTCCATGAGAAGACTTCAATCACCAGTCATATGATTAGTGCATCCGCTATCCATAATCCATTCTGAAGCATGAGGTGTCGTAGCCTACAGTGCAGTTAGGGGGATAGGCTTCACCAAGAGTATTGTGAAGCATAAACATTTGGCGAGCAAGAGGATTATCAAAGCTCAGATCAAGATTAGGACTGATAGGATGTTTGGAAAATGATTCAGGAACAACATACATAGTAAGACCATTTGGGCATTTGATCTTGCGCCCTACAAGATGTTTTAGGTCCCCAGCAATAGCATCAGACGCCTTTGATTTCCGACTGGAGACCTTTCCCTGCACAAGAAAGTTAATTCTTCTTAACCACCCACATCTTCAGGGGTGGCTTAGAAGCAATGAGTCTAAGTGCAGCATCTGAGAACTTCGGCTTTGGAGCCCTAGCAAATAGACTTGTAGGAGAAGAACGATACTCATATGAATAAGCAGAAAAGTTCTTAGTTATATGAACATAGCGGTTTGAATACACACGCTCATATTCATAAGTCTGAGTATGGTTTCCCTGCAAAACATTGGTGTTAGGGTGACTCAGGTGAGTCCTCTATCTGTATGAAGCCTTTGGGTCATATGAAGCCTTAGGTCTGGGATTTGTCTTCTTCTCAGGTGGTGTCATGATGACATTCACAGGAAGATTCTCAAGATAACATTTGGGAACCCAGATCTTCTTCATAGGTGGCCCGTTCCTGCAGTTAATACCAATATACCTGGCAAACACTTCACCATTCTGATTCTTAAACAGTTTATAGTTTGCATCAAAGGATTCATCAATTATAATAGGGTTAGCACAGGTGAAGCCAGATAAGGTGGATGGATCCACTAAGGTCCCTTTGCAAACAACCCATGTGGTTTTGGGTCTTGCTCGGGCTTCGAGAGGAGCCATCAACATTCATTTTCCTCTCGAACCCAACACCCTCTTTCCTAGGGTTTCGATTCAGAATCTGCTTTTTGAGGACATCGCACAGTGTCTGATGCCCTTTGAGACTTTTGTACATCCCTGTCTCAAGCAGTATCTTCAACCTGGCATTCTCATCAACAATAGTAGTGGTATCCTCAGCAGAGGGGTTAGTTACCACATCAGCAGTTGAAGATATTGCAACAGTAGCAGTGGTAGAACATTCAGCAACAGAAGCAGCGTTATCACGCTCAAATGCATTTTAGGCATGGTGGTTCAAATCCTTCCTGAGCGGGACTGATCTGTTGAGTGCGAAGTGACTCATTCTCTTTTTGAAGATCTTCATGAGCCGCTCTCAATTTCTCAAGCTCTTGCTTCCTTTGAAGATAATCATAGGGGAGCTTTTCATGAGTGGTTGTGAGCGTTTCATGACGACTTTCAAGTTCCTGGTACTTATCATGAAGATTTTTTATGTCTTCAACTAAGGACTGAGAACGAGTCATTTCTGCGTCCAACAGGTCATCGCTTTTGTCTAACAGTTTTTGAGTATGTTCCATAGCTTTCTGTTGTTCAGTTGCAATTTTAGCAAGTGTTTTGTAGCTGGGTTTGGATTCACAATCAGAGTCATCTTCACTTGATGTTTGAAAGTAAGCGTCGCGTGATTTTACCTTGGCACCACGTGCCATGAAGTAGTAGGTGGGAGGCGAGTCGTCCTTGTCATTATCATCAGTGTTGGTGACGGAGCCATTGTCTTCGTTGTTGAAGATGGACTTGGCAACGTAAGCAGTAGCTAGGGCCAGACTCGCAACACCCGAGTCAGACTCCCCCTCAGACTCCACCTCCGCCTCCTCTGAAGCAGACTCCTCTTTTGAATCCATCTCCTTGCCAACAAAAGCACGGGCCTTGCCAGATGAGCTCTACTTGTGTGATGAAGATCTGGAAGAAGACTTGGAAGAAGACTTTGAGGATTTGCTCTTCTTCTTGTCATCAGAATCATATTCTTTGCTCTTCTTCTTCTTCTTCTTCTTCTTCTTCTTCTTCTCATTGTCCCACGGTGGACACTCAGAGATGTAGTGACCAGGTTTCTTGCACTTGTGACCGGTTCTCTTCTTGTGATCATAGGCAGAAGCTTCATCATTTCTTGAGCTGGATCATGAAGACTTTCTGAAGCCTTTCTTCTTGGTGAATTTCTGGAACTTCTTCACAAGCATAGCAAGCTCCTTTCCAATGTCTTCAGGATCACCAGAACTACAGCCAGATTCTTCTTCAGATGAGGAAGCAGCAGCCTTTGCCTTCAAAGCTCGAGTTCGGCCATAGTTGGGGCCATAGATATCTCGTTTCTGAGATAGCTGGTACTCATGTGTGTTGAGCCTCTCAAGTATGTCAGACGGATGAAGAGTCTTGAAATCAGGGCATTCTTGTATCATCAGGGCTAAGGTGTCAAATGAGCTGTCAAGAGATCTCAGTAGTGTCTTCACTATCTCGTGCTTCATGATCTTAGTGGCGCCAAGTGCTTGGAGCTCATTTGTGATATCAGTGAGGCGATCAAATGTGAGGTGGACATTCTCGTTGTCGTGTCTCTTGAAGCGGTTGAAGAGGTTGCGGAGAGTACTGATATGTTGATCTCGCTGAGTTGAGACGCCTTCATTGACCTTGGATAGCCAGTCCCAGACTAGCTTCGACGTTTCCAGAGCACTCACACGGCCATACTGTCCTTTGGTAAGGTGACCACAGATGATGTTCTTGGCAGTAGAGTCCAGTTGAATGAACTTCTTGACATCAGCAGGGGTGACACCTTCACCAGTCTTGGGAACACCGTTCTTGACGACATACCATAGATCGACATCAATGGCTTCAAGATGCATGCGCATCCTATTCTTCCAGTAGGGATATTCAGTGCAGACATGGGAGTTTTGAAGACAGACAATATAAACAACACTATTCTAATGCAGCGGAAGGTAGACTACACTAGACAAGCCATAGTCAAGTATTCAATGGAGTGAAAGCATGAAGACTTATAGCAGCTAGGTAGTAAAGATCAGGATGGAAGATAGTATGAAGCCAATCAGAACAGATAGTCACACAGTGAAGTCAAACAGATAATACAAGGACAATGACTTCACGAAGACAAACTGTAAGTAAAGAGGAGTAAGAGATAGAACCGGTGGCTTGGAAAGGACACGGATTTGTTGGACGATTGCGATTCTTTGTGACAAGCTAGACGTCCAGTTAGGGAGGCTGAGATTCAACTCAGAAGACCGCGTCTTCACCTTATTCCCCTTGAGCTAAGGACACACAGTCCTCGCCCAATTACTCTGGTAAGTCTTCAAGGTAGACTTCCGAACCTTCACAGACTTCGTTCACCGGCAATCCACAATGGCTCTTGGATGCATAGAACGTGACGCCTAACCGGCTGGAGGATTCATAGTCCTCAAGTGTAACAAGTCTTCAGATCACGCGGACAGAAATACTTCAGTGATGCCAAACACTCTTTGGGCTCTGGGTGGTTTGGACTTTGTCCTCACAAGGATTCTCTCTCGAAAGCTTCGGCGGTGGGTTGCTCTCAAACGACAAAAGCCGTGTACTAACTCTGAGCAGCCACCAATTTATGGTGTAGGGGGTGGGCTATTTATAGCCACTGGGCAACCCGACCGATTTGTCGAAATGACCCTGGTCACTAAGGAACCGACACGTGTCGCATAGCGGTCGATTTCAAACACACGCGAAGCTTGACTTGGGCTACAAGTAAAGCTGACTTATCCGACACAGGATAAGATTTGCTCTCATTGTCTTCGCTCGAAGACATAGGATTTGGTTTGAGCATCACTTCAGTCACTCTGACTTTGTTCACTTGGACCCCACTTAATAGTGTCGTGGTTCCTATGACTCAACAAAGAAGAAAAGGAAACAACGAAACAACTAAGTCTTCGCGCTCCATAGTCTTCACTCAATGTCTTCTCGTGTCATAGTCTTCAATGTGAATATCTTCACAGACCACCATTGTCTTCAATGTCTTCACACAGTTTTAGGGGTCATCTACGGTAGGTAAACCGAATCAAGGAGGGACTACTACCTGTGTTATCCTGCAATTCTCACAAACGCATTAGTCCCCAACCAGGTTTGTCATTAATACTCCAAAACCAACTAGGGGTGGCACTAGATGCACTTACATTGGTCGCTTGACAAGTTCCCAGACATTGTTGAGCTCGAATTGATGTAGTTCCTCTTGCTTCGCTTGAACCCACTCAGGCTCCAGAAATGCCTCATCTACTTTGGCGGGCTCTGTGATAGAGACAAAAGCAAAGTGCCCACAAAAGTTAGACAAATGTGAAGCTTTTGAGCGTGTGAGAGGACCTGGTGCATTGATGTAGCTGATGATTTTCTCGATCTGCACTTCATTTGCAACGCGAGGATGAGCGGGTTGACGATGTTGAGTTGGCTCAGCATTTTCTTCAAAGCCATTTTCCTCAGGTGCACCTGCATGATGTTCTTCACGTTCTGGAATGACTTCTTCAGCAGATTCTTCGGTAGGAATGACATCCTCAGTAGCCTTGAACTTGATTGATTCCCCGGGCGACTTTTCATCTAGCACAGGAGGTAGGTGCTCTCTTTGCGAGCCATTAGTTTCATCAAACCGCACATCTATAGTTTCAACAACCTTGTGATGAACAGTGTTGAAGACTCTTTAGGTGTGTGAGTCCTTTCCGTAACCAAGCATAAAACCTTCATGTGCTTTCGGCGCAAATTTAGAATTGTGATGAGGATCTCTAATCCAACATTTAGCACTGAAGACTTTGAAATAACTCACATTGGGTTTCTTGTCAGTGAGGAGTTCATATGAGGTCTTTTTGAAGAATTTGTGAAGATATACCCTGTTGATGATGTGGCGCGCAGTATCAATTGCCTCAGGCCAAAAGTGACGAGGTGTCTTGTATTCATCAAGCATAGTGCAAGCCATCTCAACAAGAGTCCTATTCTTGCGCTCCACGACGCCATTCTACTGAGTAGTATAGGGAGCAGATAACTCATGAGTAATACCAAGTTCATCAAGATAGTCATCAAGACCAGTATTCTTGAACTCGGACCCATTGTCACTTCTTATGTGCTTGATCTTCACACCAAAGTTGGTTGAAGCCCTCGAGGAAAATCGTTTGATACTTCCTGCACTTCAGTTTCGTAAGTGATGATATGCACCCATGTGTAACGAGAATAGTCATCAACAATAACAAAGCCATATAAAGATGAAGCATTAGTAAATGTGGCATAATGAGTAGGGCCAAAAAGATCCATGTGAAGCAATTGAAACGGACGAGTGGTAGTCATGATAGTCTTTGAGGGATGCTTGGACTTGGTCATCTTTCCAGCTTCACAAGCTCCACACAAGTGATCCTTGAGGAATTTGACATCCTCGACGCCAATGACATGCTTCTTCTTCACGAGAGTGTGCAAGTTCCTCATGCCAGCATGACCAAGTCATCAATGCCATAGCCAGCCTTCTGAAGCTTTTGCAAGTAGACATGTAGCAGGTTGTGGTCATGTAGATAAATCAACAATATACAAGTCTCCTCTCTTAAATCCTTCGAAGACTTTGGAATGGTCAGCTTCCATGATCACAACACAATGATATTTGCCAAAGACAACAACCATATCAAGATCACAAAGCATTGATAGACATGAGGTTGAATCCTAAGGACTCGACAAGCATGAATTTGTCCATGTGTCGATCCTTTGAGATCGCAACCTTACCTAGACCCAATACCTTGCTTTTGCCTTTTATCAGCGTAGGTGATATGCTTCAGATGTGATGGAGATAAAGCAGTGTCCATCAATAAGTTCCTGTCACCAGTCATGTGATTTGTACATCCACTGTCAAGGACCCACTCAGTAGCTTTTGGTTGATCATCGTGCAGATGAATTAGTGCATCTTACGAACTCATATAGTTCATCAGTGAAGAATATGACATCAATTTCATCAGATCAATTTCATCACGGAATAGAATAGATATAGCAGTATGTGGACGTGGGAAATGAAAATTCATTTCTTCATGATTAGCTTGCGTCCTTTCAAGCATATCCAGGTCTCGTGAAATTCTTGAGCGATTAAGTTTATGCGGAGACTGACCTGCATAAGAGATTAGTTCTTTTCTTCACCACCCACATCGGAGGGGTGGCAAAGAGTTCATCATTCTGCGAGCTCCATATGAGAAAGGTGGTATAGGCCTTGATCCGCCGTTTCACATAAGAGGGTTAGGGTAAGCATATGAATAAGCAGAGAAATTCTTCGAGGACTTATGAACACAAGACTTTGGTCCATATGAAGAATTCGATCTGGGGTTCCTATTCTTCACAGGTGGTGTCATGATGACATTCACGAAGACTTTCAAGGCACCTTTTGGGAACCCAGATTTTCTTCATAGGGGAACCATTCCTGCAGTCAGTGCCAACATATCTAGCAAATACTTCACCATTCTGATTTTTGAACAGTTTATAGTTGGAGTAAAATGACTCATCAGAAGAACATGAAGATTCACATGTAAAGCCAGATAAAGTGGATGGATCTACGGGAGGTCCCTTTGCAGCAACCCATGAGGTTTTGGGATACTTCTCAGGTTTCCAGTAGGTCGCATGAGCATTGAGTTTCCTCTCAAAGGCAATACCCTCTTTCCTAGGGTTCCTGCTGAGGATCTGCTTTTTAAGCACATCACAAAGTGCCTGATGCCCTTTGAGGCTTTTGTACATGCCTGTCACATACAATTCCTTCAGCCCTGCATTGTCAGTGATACTAGTAGCATCCTGTTGGTGGGAAACGACACCTATGGAATCACTGGAATCCCTACTACGGTTGTGGGGCGCGGGGATCATAAGAAGAGCGGGATTAACAGGTAACACAAAGGGGATTTACCCAGGTTCGGGCCGCAAAGATGCGTAAAACCCTACGATCCTACTTTGGTGGCTGTATTTAGTGTTCTTGAGCTCGTGAACTAGCTCTAGATGCTGCTAGGTTCAAAAGAGCCGAATCCTTCTCCAGTGCGCCATGGGCCTCCTTTTATAGGTGAAAGGGGCTGCCACAGTGGCACACAAGAGGTGGAAAGTGCTACAGCATTGTGAGCCTATCGCTGTTGTTACAGGACAAAACGCATCTAATGCGAGGATTAGGTGTCCCTTTGCTTTATCGGGGACGGGAGCGAGGCCCGTCCCATCCGTCGCCGCTCCTCCTTGCTTTGACACGCATACAGCCAGCGATGCATGCGGTGCCATGTAGGCGGCAGGCAGGTGAGGTGGCGCGATGGTGGAGCCTCGAGGAAGGGTTGCATGTTGCCACGCAGGTGCTGCCCTTGCTGGTTGGGTCGGCAGCTGCATCTGAACAGCGGTGGAAACTTGGTTGGTGCGGGCTGGCAGCGGCCCTCTTGGTGCGCTGGCGAGGGCCTTCTTGGGTAGCCGACAAAGGGTCTTGCCCATGGCGATAGGCCTCCGTCAAGGATCTTGCCGGGGGTCTTGTGGGTTTATTCGGTGAGGATGATTGCCTTCCTATCCTCACTTGATTTTGACTATTCTTTGTCTTCACAAAGATCTGCATGCCACCACGGAGGTGCCTCCCGAGCCCTGTCCCAATGCGTCTGTTGAGCGTTGGTGGGCTCAAGGGTGGCTCGTTCGGCTAGCGTGGGCGAGCTGCCTCGGCAATGGTCTTGCTGGGGCCGCTGATGCGGCCCCGGCAAGGGTCCTTGTCGGGAAAACCTGCTTCACCCATCCGATCCTTGTGGCCTTGGTCCTTGTCGGTGTCAAAACCGGCGGATCTCGGGTAGGGGGTCCCGAACTGTGCGTCTAGGCAGATGGTAACAGGAGACAAGGGACACGATGTTTTTACCTGAGTTGGGCCCTCTCGATGGAGGTAAAACCCTACTCTGCTTGATTAATATTGATGATATGGGTAGTACAAGAGTGGATCTACCACGAGATCAGAGAGGCTAAACCCTAGAAGCTAGCCTATGGTATGATTGTTCTTAGTCCTATGGACTAAAACCCTCCGGTTTATATAGACACCGGATAGGGTTAGGGTTACAGAGTCGGTTACAATGGTAGGAGATCTACATATCCGTATCGCCAAGCTTGCCTTCCACGCCAAGGAAAGTCCCATCCGGACACGGACGAAGTCTTCAATCTTGTATCTTCATAGTCCGAGTCCGCCAGCGATGATAGTTCGCTATCCGGACACCCCTAATCCAGGACTCCTCGGTAGCCCCGAACCAGGCTTCAATGGCGGCGAATCCGGTAGCGTATTGTCTTCGCATTGCAAGGCGGGTTCCTCCTCCGAATACTTCATAGAAGATTTTGAACACAAGGATAGTGTCCGGCTCTGCAAAACAAGTTCCACATACCACCGTAGAGAGAATAACCTCTGCACAGATCTGCTGACGTATTCCGCGGCGTGACATCACACCACGGTCAGGCCTTTATACGAATCGTTTTTGCTGTCCCACCTCAGCGCGTTTAGCGAGGCGGTTTCTTCGACACATCTTATCAGAGCGGAGATTGTGCCCCCTTTATTCTGGGATCCTCATCAATACGGGCATGTGTAACCCAGTCGTTCCCGTTGGCACGCTTCCTCCATCGAAGGCGAGTCCCGAACGGTCACGGGGAGGGCTCTTGGTATTCAACCTCTTTATAACGAGACCAAGGCACGCTCCTTTGTTTCAATCTCAATCGAATCCGCCCCTCGCCTCGAGTTCCAACACCCAAAGCTCCAGATTTGGGTGCTTCAGACCTTCAACGATGTCCGTCCCCGACCTGCACGGCCAGTGGATGTCTTCCTCCGTCACGGAAGAAGATGTGCTAAAGCTGAGAGACGCCAGGTATCTAACCGTGAAATTTCAGATAGGCTGCCTGCCCAAGGCAGGTTATTCCCACTCCCGAGCCTGGTGAGAGCGTGGTATTCATGTCTCACTTCCTTCGGGGTTTAGGCTTCCCGACGAACCCCTTTGTGAGGGGGCTCATGTTTTATTATGGGCTGGAATTCCATGACTTGGATCCGGAGTCCGTCCTCCACATCTCGTCGTTCATTGTCGTATGTGAAGCCTTCCTCCGCATTACTCCTCACTTCGGATTGTGGCTCAAGACCTTCAAGGTGGAGCCGAAGATGATCAAGGGGCATCAAGCAGAGTGCGGAGGGGCTGTTATAAGCAAGAATGCGGACGCTCCATGGCTCGAGGGCTCTTTTCAAGAGGAGCTCAATTTATGGCAACAGGAGTGGTTTTATATCACCGCTCCCCGGGGCACCAAATGGGCGGCGCCACCTGCCTTCCGCTCAGGTCCTCCACTGCGACGGGCGTCATGGGTCAATAAAGGGCTCGACTGGGACCGTCAAGGGCGTACCTCATTGCAGGGCCGTATTCGAGACCTCAGAGAGAGAGAGAGAGATCAATCTAGTCGTAGTAGCGCAGGTCATGCTGATTCGCCGCACCTTGCCTCGCAAAGCGTCGCCCCCTCCGCTGTGGGAGTTTAATCCGAGGGACCACGAGCTCTCCAACATTTTATGGGCGAACGCCTGTGGAGATGTACCAACTGTTCTTCGGATCACAAGCAATGTGTCCGGACTTAACCGAGGACGCAGGTCTGAGCTGCAATCGCCCGGATACTCAAGTAAGTAGTCTTGTACCCAGACATGCCATCCGCATATTTATCATACACTTGCCCTTAAAAGAGCTATCCTTTAAACAGGAGTGGATAGCAAAAGCAAAACTGATCAGGTGTCCGGCCCCCTCCCTGAGACCACGCCGGACCCTGTATCAACCAAGATGCTAGAGGTTGTGCCTTTTGAAGAAGGCGAAGGGGGGAACGAGGGAACTACTACCTCCGTGAAGGAGTCTATCAAGACAGGGGGGATCGAGAATCCCTCCCTCCAAGGGGAGAAGAGGACCGCTTCTGAAGATCCGGAGACCAAAGCCTCGAAGCGGGGGAAGAAATCTTCACAGAGGGTCTGCGGTGGGAGATGCCCCGCCGCACTATTTCCCCAAGGAGATCAGCCCTCCGGTGAGCCGTAAGTAAAGGGGCGTTTTTTTCAAAGAGACATCCCGTTTATTTTCGAAGGTAACCGAAAGTTTACCTTGTAGTTCAGATCTCAGCCCTTCACAGTGAGAGCTCGTCTTGAGGATCTTGGTCCGGAGATGATGGAGAGCGAAACGCCTCCGCCTGCCGTACCGTTATGCGAGGTGGACGACCCTGAGGTGTCGTCGCAGAGGGTTTCTCCGAATCTGGTGGGGCCAGAAGGCAGCCGTATGTCCCCTCAAAGCCCTCCGTGTCCGGCCTTCGAAAAAGGCCACCGGACGAGTCCGGCACCAACGGGTGTACGGTCGGAGGAGCTGAAGGATCTGCTCGGGCGAGCGTCTATCTCAGAAGACCACCGTACGTTAATGGGTACGGTGATTGAGAGGATTTCATCCGCTGAGAGCGGATTGCATGAAGCCGTCGTAAGTTTACCGACGGGTTTTGAGGTACATAAAATGATGTACCTTCGACAGTTTTGCATATAAAATCGCCTGTATAGATAGTAGCCCACGAGACTTGGTGCGGTGTCAAAAATGACGGCGCCGAGGATCATAACCCAGTATAATATCGCTCTTCCTATGTAGGTGGAGAAGCGGCGGTGGCTAGCGGGTTGATGAATTTGCAATCAAGCGGCAACTTGATGTGGCGGATCACGGACATCACGCTTGTTAATAAGCGGCTTGACGAGTCACAAGGTATGCAACTTCTCCGTGGACACCTGGTAAGGGAGCTTGATGCCCATGCCTTACAACATGTATGCTTAATGCAGATGGTGCCGCTGCTATGGAGAGCCTTCGGGCGGAGCTCGCCCGAGCCAAGGAGCAAGCCAGAAAAAGTGATGCGGCTGCCTTAAAGGCGGCCGCAGAGCTAAAAGCCGAACAGGCTGCTCACTGCCGAAACAAGAAAGAAATGGCCGAGATGGCCGTGAAATTGAAGAATGCTACTGACCGTTGCGAGCTTCTTGAAAAAGAAGATCGAGCGAAACAAGAGGACCTGAAAAAGGCCGCCACCGAGGCCAAGGATACTCGCTCTGCAATGAGAGCAATGAAGGATGAGCTACGTCAGGCCGGAGATATTGCGGCTGGAAAGCCCTTTCTGCTGCGGAGGAAATTCACGGATCCTAAGTACGCTCAATTGGACCGGCTGTGGGGTGCGGAGGATGCTTATCTGGACTTGGCGGCGAGTGCCGCAGACGCGGCCGAACACTTCCGAGGTCAAAAGGATCACGGAATGGAAGAGCTTTTTTGGTCGCAGTTCCATAGTCCAGAGCGTCCACTTTCATTAACCGATCGTTTGGCCGTATGGGCTGAGCTGAGTAGGTTGTCCGGACTTGCCATGAAGGCTGTCGTGACTCATTTGTGGCCGAAAAGGCCCGAGCCGAAGAGTTATTTTGGCTTGGTGCAACAGTTCCTTGGTGCGGTGCCGCATATCAATGCAATGAAGCGGTCGGCGAGCATGAGGGTGCGCGGATGGCTCTTGCCGTGTCAAGACATCTTGGGCGGAGATGAAGGCCACAGTTGCATCCCAAGATTGGACAGAAGCCGAGTACCGCCGAGCACTATTTTGAGCAAGTCCTGCAGGGCGCTCGTTTAATAGAGACGCAGTGCTCGAAGGATATTATGCTTTAATGACCTGTATGATTTGTGAAAACAATGTTTCAATATAATATAAGAGCTTTTTATACTTGTCCGTTCAAAGATTAAAACACCTCCTGTGCGGCCGTTGATGTATATGTGTATATAACCTGAAAGATGGCAGTCTTCGGCTTCAGCCCCCACGCACATAGTGCGGAGGTGTTTGCAAAAAGGCGCATTTTCACACTTAATCCAATGTCTTGGTCCTGTAAAGGAGGTGATAGAGTAGCAAACTAGGCAACCGGACTATAATGCTTTATCACTTTCACTTAGCCATAGGAGTTCGATGGTGGGGCTACTATATAGCCCCAAGGGGCACCGCGCTCTCCCGATTCGGGCGCGCATGTGCTGACCGGAAGCAGTCCTTCGTTAATCTTGAGGAATTCTAAACATTCGGTGGGTCATCGAGTGGTTAACCAGTCTCACGCTATATCATGATAGTCAGTTTTGGCTTTCTCTCTTGAGGTGCTCACTGGCGAACAAGGGCACAATCGCATAGTTCTCCGGTGCGCGTTAGCGATAGAGCGGGCGTAAGGAAGCAAAACACAGAGGCGGGCAAACCCAACATTTAACCAAAGACATGATTCGAGCTGATGCATATAAGGCCTAACTCGAGGCGCCGAACACTCCCTAAGGTATTCGGTCTTTATGAAAGCAGGCAGAATAATGCCCTAAGCCCCTAGTGTCAGTGCAGCGCGCAAAAATTCTGGTGCGGCCGATGCCAAAACGCCAGCCTCCTCCTCGGTTATAGCAAGAAACCGGGGGATGTGTATCAACAAGAGACAGTAAAAAAGGTTTATGCAGGGTCTTAATCTGAAAAGAATCCTTGCAACGGGTCCCTACTGCACGTCTGCGCCTGTGTCTCCGTTGTGCCATATCCTGGACGGGTGTAGCACGGTGTTCATCTATAAAAGAGAAGAACTTAGTTGAAAAGAAAAAAAGATCATGCAAAAAAATGTACTTTATATTAAATAAACAGAGTACAGTTCGAAAAGTGAATACAATTGAGCTTTATTGTCTCTTGTTGTACATGCGTGCAGCCCCTTGTACGGGGGTATGCCGCTAGTAGGCGTTTATATGTTTACGCCGGACTCGTCTAGCCATGTCCGGGGTTCAAATGACCTTTTCAGGTGCTTTGATTAGCGGAGCCGGATTAGTGTGGGGCTGTCAAGGCAGTCTCACGTTCTTCCGTGCTCGAGTAACACTTGATACTCCCTTTTAATGAGATGATGCTGTTGGGGAACGTAGTAATTTTAAAATTTTCCTACGCACACGCAAGATCATGGTAATGGCACAGCAACGAGAGGGGAGAGTGTATGTCCACGTACCCTCGTAGACCGTAAGCGGAAGCGTTATAACAACGCGGTTGATGTAGTCGTATGTCTTCATGATTCGACCGATCCAAGTACCGAACGCACGGCACCTCCGAGTTCAGCACACGTTCAGCTCGATGACGATCCCCGGACTCCGATCCAGCAAAGCATCGGGGATGAGTTCCGTCAAGACGATGGCGTGGTAGCGATGATGATGCTCCACCGGCGCAGGGCTTCGCCTAAGCTCATGACGATATGACCGAGGTGGAATATGGTGGAGGGGGCACCTGCGGCTAAGGAGCGATCACGTAGATCAACTTATGTGTTATGGGGTGCCCCCTGCCCCGTATATAAAGGAGCAAGGAGGAGGAGGCCGGCCCTAGGAGGAGGCGCCAAGGGAGTCCTACTCCCACCGGGAGTAGGACTCCTTCTTTCCTAGTCCAACTAGGAGAAGGGGGAAAGGAGGAAGTGGAGAAGGAAGGAGAGGGGGCGCCCCAAACCCCTTGTCCAATTCGGACTGGGCTTGGGAGGGGCAGCGCCACCTCCTGGCTCCTTCCACTAAGGCCCATTAAGGCCCAATACTCTTCCCCGTATTCCCGTAACTCCCGGTACTCGAAATTTACCGAATCACTCGGAACCTTTCCGATGTCGAATATAGTCGTCCAATATATCGATCTTTACGTCTCAACCATTTCGAGACTCCTCGTCATGTCCCGATCTCATCCGGGACTCGAACTCCTTGGTACATCAAAACTCATAAACTCATAATATAAGCATCATCGAAACCTTAAGCGTGCGGACCCTACGGGTTCGAGAACTATGTAGACATGACCTAGAACTATTCTCGGTCAATAACCAATAAGCGGGACTTGGATGCCCATATTGGCTCCTACATATTCTCTGAAGATCTTTATCGGTCAAACCGCATAACAACATCGTTGTTCCCTTTGTCATCGGTATGTTACTTGCGAGATTCGATCGTCGGTATCAATACCTAGTTCAATCTAAATTCTTGGCAAGTCTCTTTACTCGTTCCGTAATACATCATCTCGCAACTAACTTATTAGTTGCAATGCTTGCAAGGCTTATGTGATGTGTATTACCGAGAGGGCCCAGAGATACCTCTCCGACAATCGGAGTGACAAAACCTAATCTCGAAATCGCCAACCCAACATGTACCTTTGGAGACACCTGTAGTACTCCTTTATAATCACCCGATTCGTTGTGACGTTTGGTAGCACCAAAGTGTTCCTCCGTGGCGGAGTTGCATAATCTCATAGTTACAGGAACATGTATAAGTCATGAAGAAAGCAATAGCAACATACTAAGCGATCAAGTGCTAGGCCAGCGGAATGGGTCATGTCAATCAGATCATTCTCCTAATGATGTGATCCCGTTAATCAAATGACAACTCATGTCTATGGTTAGGAAACATAACCATCTTGATTAACGAGCTAGTCAAGTAGAGGCATACTAGTGACACTCTGTTTGTCTATGTATTCACACATGTATTATGTTTCCGGTTAATACAATTCTAGCATGAATAATAAACATTTATCATGATATAAGGAAATAAATAATAACTTTATTATTGCCTCTAGGGCATATTTCCTTGATCTCCCACTTGCACTAGAGTCAATAATCTAGTTCACATCGCCATGTGATTTAACATCAATAGTTCACATCTATATGTGGTTAACACCCATAGTTCACATCGACATGTGACCAACACCCAAAGGGTTTACTAGAGTCGATAATCTAGTTCACATCGCTATGTGATGAACACCCAAAGAGTACTAAGGTGTGATCATGTTTTGCTTGTGAGATAATTTTAGTCAGCGGGTCTGTCACATTTGAGCCGTAAGTATTTTGCAAATTTCTATGTCTACAATGCTCGCATGAGCTACTCTAGCTAATTGCTCCCACTTTCAATATGTATCCAGATTGAGACTCAGAGTCATCTAGATTAGTGTTAAAACTTGCATCGACGTAACCTTTTACGACGAACCTTTTTTCACTTCCATAATCGAGAAACATATCCTTATTCTACTAAGGATAATTTTGACCGCTGTCCATTGATCTACTCCTAGATCACTATTGCACTCCTTGCCAACTTAGTGGTAGGGTATGCAATAGATCCAGTACCTGACATGACATACTTTATAGAACCTATGGCTGATGCATAGGGAATGACTTTCATTTTCTTTCTATCTTCTGCCGTGGTCGGGTTTTGAGTCTTACTCAATCTCACACCTTGTAACCTATGGCTGATGCATAGGGAACTCTTTCTTTGACTGTTCCATTTTGAACTACTTCAAAATCTTGTCAAGGTATGTATTCATTGAAAAACTTATCAAGCGTCTTGATCTATCTCTATAGATCTTGATGCTCAATATGTAAGCAGCTTCACCGAGGTCTTTCTTTGAAAAACTTCCTTTCAAACACTCCTTTATGCTTTGCAGAATAATTCTACATTATTTCCGATCAACAATATGTCATTCACATATACTTATCGGAAAGGCTATAGTGCTCCCACTCACTTTCTTGTAAATACTGAGGCCTTTCCAAAAGTCTGATAAAATCATATGCTTTGATCAACACATCAAAGCGTATATTCAACTCGAGATGCTTGCACCAGTCCATTGATGGATCATTGGAGCTTGCACATTTTGTTAGCACCTTTAGGATTGACAAAATCTTCGGTTGTATCATATACAACTCTTCTTTAAGAAAACCATTAAGGAATGCAGTTTTGACATCCATTTGCCGATTTCATAAAATGTGGCAATTGCTAACATGATTCGGACAGACTTTTAAGCATCGATACAAGTGAGAAAATCTCATTGTATTCAACATCTTGAACTTTGTCTAAAACCTTTTTCGACAAGTCTAGCTTTGTAGATAGTAACACTACTATCGACATCTGTCTTCCTCTTGAAGATCCATTTATTTAACATGGCTTGCTGATCATCGAGCAAGTCAATCAAAGTCCATACTTTTGTTCTCATACATGGATCATATCTCAGATTTTATGGCCTCAAGCCATTTCGCGGAATCTGGGCTCATCATCGCTTCCTCATAGTTCGTAGGTTCATCATGGTCTAGTAACATGACTTCCAGAACATGATTACCGTACCACTCAGTGCGGATCTTACTCTGGAAGACCTCACGAGGTTTGGTAGCAACTTGATCTGAAGTTTCATGATCATCATCATTAACTTCCTCACTAATTGGTGTAGGAATCACGGAACTGATTTCGTGATGAACTACTTTCCAATAAGGGAGAAGGTATAATTACCTCATCAAGTTCTACTTTCCTCCCACTCACTTCTTTCGAGAGAAACTTCTTCTCTAGAAAGGATCGATCTTAACAACGAAAATCTTGCCTTCGGATCTGTGATAGAAGGTGTACCCAACATTTTGGGTATCCTATGAAGACGCATTTTCCAATTTGGGTTCAAGCTTATCATGTTGAAACTTTTCACATAAGCATCGCAACCCAAACTTTAAGAAACGACAACTTTGGTTTCATGCTAAACCATAGTTCATACGGTGTCGTCTTTAGCGGATTTATATGGTGCCCTTTTTAACGTGAATGCAGCTGTCTCTAATGCATAACCCCAAAGCGATAGTGGTAAATCGGTAAGAGACATCATAGATCGCACCATACATCTAATAAAGTACGGTTATGACGTTCGGACACACCATCACGCTGTGGTGTTCCGGTGGCGTGAGTTCTGAAACTATTCGCATTGTTTCAAATGTAGACCAAACTCGTAACTCAATTATTCGTCTTAGCGATCAGATCGCAGAAACTTTATTTTCTTGTTACAATGATTTTCCACTTCACTCTGAAATTCTTTGAACCTTTCAACTATTTCAGACTTATCTTTCATCAAGTAGATATACCCATATCTACTCAAATCATCATGTGAAGGTTAGAAAATAATGATACTTGCCGTGAGCCTCAACACTCATCGGATCGCATACATCTGTATGTATTATTTCCAATAAGTCAGTTGCTCGCTCTATTGTTCGGAGAACGGAGTCTTTAGTCATCTTGCCCATAAGGCATGGTTACATAAGCATCACGTGATTCATAATCAAGTGATTCCAAAATCCATCGATATGGAGTTTCTTCATGCGCTTTACACCAATATGACCTAAACTGCAGTGCCACAAATAAGTTGCACTATCATTATTAACTTTGCATCTTTTGGTTTCAATATTATGAATATGTGTATCACTACGATCGAGATCCAACGAACCATTTTCATTGGGTGTGTAACCATATAAGGTTTTATTCATGTAAGCAGAACAACAATTTATTCTCTTACTTAAATGAATAACCGTATTGCAATAAACATGATCAAATCATATTCATGCTCAGCATAAGCGCTAAATAACATTTATTTAGGTTTAACACTAATCCCGAAAGTATAGGGAGTGTGCGATGATGATCATATCAATCTTGGAACTACTTCCAACACTCATCGTTACTTCCCTTCAACTAGTTTCTTTTATACGTAACTCTGTTTGAGTTACTAATCTTAGCAACCGAACAAGTATCAAATACTCAGGGCTACTATAAACACTAATCTCGATATAGGGAGTGTGCGATGATGATCATATCAATCTTGGAACTTCTTCCAACACTCATCGTCACTTCCCTTCAACTAGTCTCTGTTTATTCGTAACTCCTGTTTGAGTTACTAATCTTAGCAACCGAACAAGTATCAAATACTCGGGGCTACTATAAACACTAGTAAAGCACACATCAATAACCTGTATATCAAATATACCCTTGTTCACTTTGCCATCCTTCTTATCCACCAAATATTTGGGGTATTTCCGTTTCGATGACCATTTCCTATGCAGTGTAAGCACTCGGTTTCAGGCTTTGGTTCAGCTTTGGGTTTCTTCGTGGGAGTGACAACTTGCTTGTCATTCTACTTGAAATTCCCTTTCTTTCCTTTGCCCTTTTCTTGAAACTAGTGGTCTTGTCAATCATCAACACTTGATGCTCTTTCTTGATTTCTACCTTCGTTGATTTCAACATCACGAAGAGCTCGGGAATCGTTTTCGTCATCCCTTGCATCTATAGTTCATCACGAAGTTCTAGTAACTTAGTGATGGTGACTAGAGAATTCTGTCAATCACTATCTTATCGGAAGATTAACTCCCACTTGATTCAAGCGATTAAAGTACCGGACAATCTGAGTACATGCTCACTAGTTGAGCGATTCTCCTCCATCTTTTAGCTATAGAACTTGTTGGAGACTTCATATCTCTCAACTCGGGTATTTGCTTGAAATATTAACTTCAACTCCTGGAACATCTCATATGGTCCATGACGTTCAAAACGGCTTTGAAGTCCCGATTCTAAGCCGTTAAGCATGGTGCACTAAACTATCAAGTAGTCATCATATTGAGCTAGACAAACGTTCATAACGTCTGCATCTGCTCCTGCAATAGGTCTGTCACCTAGCGGTGCATTAAGGACATAATTCTTCTGTGCAGCAATGAGGATAAACCTCAGATCATGGATCCAATCCGCATCATTGCTACTAACATTTTTCAATACAATTTTCTCTAGGAACACATATAAAAACATAGGGAAGCAACAACGCGAGCTATTGATCTACAACATAATTTGCAAAAAAACTACCAGGACTAAGTTCATGATAAATTAAAGTTCAATTAATCATATTACTTAAGAACTCCCACTTAGATAGACATCTCTCAAGTCATCTAAGTGATTACGTGATCCAAATCAACTAAACCATGTCCGATCATCACGTGAGATGGAGTAGTTTCAATGATGAACATCACTATGTTGATCATATCTACTATATGATTCACGTTCGACCTTTCGATCTCCGTGCTCCGAGGCCATATCTGTATATGCTAGGCTCGTCAAGTTTGACCTGAGTATTCCGCGTCGTGCAACTGTTTTGCACCCGTTGTATTTGAACGTAGAGCCTATCACACCCGATCATCACGTGGTGTCTCGGACGAAGAACTTTCATAGCGGTGCATACTCGTGGAGAACACTTCTTGATATTTAGTGAGAGATCATCTTATAATGCTACCGCAATCAAAGCAAAATAAGATGCATAAAGGATAAACATCACATGCAATCAATATAAGTGATATGATATGGCCATCATCATCTTGTGCTTGTGATCTCCATCTCCGAAGCACCGTCGTGATCACCATCGTCACCGGCGCGACACCTTGATCTCCATCGTAGCATCGTTGTCGTCTCGCCAACTATTGCTTCTACGACTATCGCTACTGCTTAGTGATAAAGTAAAGCAATTACATGGCGTTGCATTTCATACAATAAGCGACAACCATATGGCTCTCGCCGATTGCCGATAACTTCGGTTACAAAACATGATCATCTCATACAATAAAATATAGCATCACGTCTTGACCATATCACATCACAACATGCCCTGCAAAAACAAGTTAGGCGTCCTCTACTTTGTTGTTGCAAGTTTTACGTGGCTGCTACGGGCTGAGCAAGAACCGTTCTTACCTACGCATCAAAACCACAGCGATAGTTTGTCAAGTTGGTGCTGTTTTAACCTTCGCAAGGACGGGCGTAGCCACACTCAGTTCAACTAAAGTGAGAGAGACAGACACCGCCGGTCACCTTTAAGCAGCGAGTGCTCGGCGGTGAAACCAGTCTCGCGTAAGCGTCTGGCGTAATGTCGGTCCGGCGCTTCATCTCACAATACCGCTGAACCAAAGTATGACATGCTGGTAAGCGGTATGACTTATATCGCCCACAACTCACTTGTGTTCTACTCGTGCATATGACATCAACGCATAAAACCAGGCTCGGATGCCCTGTTGGGGAGCGTAGTAATTTCAAAATTTTCCTACGCACACGCAAGATCATGGTGATGGCATAGCGAGAGGGAGAGTGTATGTCCACGTACCCTCGTGAGACCGTGGCGAAGCGTTATAACAACGCGGTTGATGTAGTCGACGTCTTCACGATCCGACCGATCCAAGTACCGAGCATACGGCACCTCCGAGTTCAGCACACGTTCAGCTCGATGGCGATCCCGGACTCCGATCCAGCAAAGCGTCGGGGATGAGTTCCGTCACAAGACGGCGTGGTGGGCGATGATGATGCTCCACCAGCGCGGGGCTTCGCCTAAGCTCATGACGATATGACCGAGGTGGAATATGGTGGAGGGGCACCGCTGCAGCTAAGGAGCGATCCGTAGATCAACTTATGTGTTATGGGGTGCCCCTGCCCCGTATATAAAGGAGCAAGGAGGAGGAGGCCGGCCCTAGGAGGAGGCGCGCCAGGGGAGTCCTACTCCCACCGGGAGTAGGACTCCTTCTTTCTAGTCCAACTAGGAGAAGGGGGAAAGAGGGAAGTGGAGAAGGAAGGAGAGGGGGGCGCCCCAAACCCCTTGTCCAATTCGGACTGGGCTTGGGAGGGGCGCGCCACCTCCCTGGCTCCTTCCCACTAAGGCCCATTAAGGTCCAATACTCTTCCCCGTATTCCCGTAACTCCCGGTACTCGAAATTTACCGAATCACTCGGAACCTTTCCGATGTCGAATATAGTCGTCCAATATATCGATCTTTACGTCTCGACCATTTCGAGACTCCTCGTCATGTCCCGATCTCATCCGGGACTCGAACTCCTTGGTACATCAAAACTCATAAACTCATAATATAAGCATCGCCGAAACCTTAAGCGTGCGGACCCTACGGGTTCGAGAACTATGTAGACATGACCTAGAACTATTCTCGGTCAATAACCAATAGCGGGACCTGGATGCCCATATTGGCTCCTACATATTCTCGAAGATCTTTATCGGTCAAACCGCATAACAACATCGTTGTTCCCTTTGTCATCGGTATGTTACTTGCCCGAGATTGATCGTCGGTATCAATACCTAGTTCAATCTCGTTCTTGGCAAGTCTCTTTACTCGTTCCGTAATACATCATCTACAACTAACTTATTAGTTGCAATGCTTGCAAGGCTTATGTGATGTGTATTACCGAGAGGCCCAGAGATACCTCTCCAGAGCAATCGGAGTGACAAAACCTAATCTCGAAATCGCCAACCCAACATGTACCTTTGGAGACACCTGTAGTACTCCTTTATAATCACCCGATTACATTGTGACGTTTGGTAGCACCAAAGTGTTCCTCCGTAAGCAGGAGTTGCATAATCTCATAGTTACAGGAACATGTATAAGTCATGAAGAAAGCAATAGCAACATACTAAGCGATCAAGTGCTAGGCCAGCGGAATGGGTCATGTCAATCAGATCATTCTCCTAATGATGTGATCCGTTAATCAAATGACAACTCATGTCTATGGTTAGGAAACATAACCATCTTGATTAACGAGCTAGTCAAGTAGAGGCATACTAGTGACACTATGTTTGTCTATGTATTCACACATGTATTATGTTTCCGGTTAATACAATTCTAGCATGAATAATAAACATTTATCATGATATAAGGAAATAAATAATAACTTTATTATTGCCTCTAGGGCATATTTCCTTCAGATGCCGCATGGACCGGGCATTTTAAGTGTAAGAGATGCATAATGCGGTATTGCGTTAAAGCGGGCGAAAGCTTCACGTCCCAGTAGTGCTTGATAGCTACTTTCGAATGGGGCGATGTGGAAGGTTAACTTTTCGCGACGGAAGTTGTCGGATGAGCGAAGACAACTTCTAGCGTGAGGGAGCCCGTACAATGGGCATATAGGCCTGGCATTACCCCTTTGAAGGAGGTGTTGCTATGGTGAATTTTGGTTGGGTCTATCCCCATTTTGCAGATTGTGTCCTGATATAGCAGGTTTAGATCGCTACCTCCGTCCATTAGGACTTGTGTAAATTGGAGTCCGTCGATTATAGGATCTAATATCAAGGCAGTCCATCCTGCGTTCTTGATACTTCCGGAATAGTCCTGATGATCGAAGGTGATTGGTTTTGACAACCATCATTGGGACTCTGCTGCGATAGACCGTGCGGCGCGTGTTTCTATGGGCGCCGCTCTGTTTTTCCCTTTTGTCACTTGAAGTGAGTTCACTGTTTTGACTTTTTGTGGGAAATTCTTTTGTTTTCGATTGCTCTGCTTGTGGGGTTCGTCATCGTCCTCGCTTGGTGTGTCGAGCCCCTTGTGTTCGACATTGAGTTTGCGGACTCCTTGAAGACCCAACAATCTCTGTGGGTATGGTTTGCGAGCTTTCCGGAGTCTTGTGGATTTGGCATATTTTTCCAAGATTTTGTTTAGGTTGGATAGCTCGTCATTGTTGTCCTTGAGGGCAGTTTTTATGATTCTGCGGGAGCTTCGAATCCGGCGTTGATTGTCGTGCTCTTGGGCTGTTTCCCTTTGTCCGCGCTGGTCCTTGTTGCGTCGTGGTTTTCCACTTCCATCCTTGACTTGGATGTACTTGGGTCGCTGGTATCTGCATCTTGCCAGCCAACTATCCTCTCCCATAAAAGCGGGTCATGAGGCTTGTTAATGCAGCCATTGTTCTCGGCTTCTCTGGCCGAGGTGTCTGGCGAGCCATTCGTCTCGGACGTTGTGTTTGAAGGCTACTAAGGTTTCGGCGTCCGGACAGTCCATATTTGGTTCTTTTTGATGAGGAACCTGCTCCAGAATTTGCGGGCTGACTCTCCGGGTTGTTGAGTTATGTGACTTAAATCGTCGCATCCGGAGGACGGACATAAGTCCCTTGAAAATTTGCGAAAAGCATCCTCGAGCTCTTCCCAACTTCCAATGGTATTTTCGAGGAGGCTTTTGAGCCAATGCGGGCTGGCCCTTTGAGCTTGAGGGTAAGTATTTTATGGCATGGAGATCATCTCCTCTAGCCATGTGTATGTGGAGGATGTAATCCTCAATCCAGACTCCAGAGTCTGTTGTTCCGTCGTATGCCTCTATGTTTACGGGTTTGAATCCCGCTGGGAATTCGTGATCCAGCACCTCATCGGTGAAACACAGGGGGTGTGCGGTACCCCTATATTTGGGTGTGCCGTGATGTTGGATATTTGGCGTGTTGCATTGCTTGGAAGAGCTTGCTTTCGGCCCATAGATGGACCTAATGGGCCATCCTTTTGATGTGAATCCTTATGCGGATCGCGTGCGGCTTTTGTCTTGGCGCGCTTGCCGCTCCATGTTTGCCATGTGGTCATCTATCCGACCAGGCGACCTCTTTGTTCTTTGATTGTGGGGTTCTCGGCCTCCTCATCAATTCGCGCAGTAATTTGCGCGGATAGCTCTTTGTTTGGCGGATCGTCGCGTATTTTTCTGCGGTGTTGAGTACATTGCTCCATCTGATTCTCGAGTGCATCTTCCGCTGTTTTGAGCTTCCTTACGCTTTTTTCAGGCTACTGCAGCGATGGCGGCGAGCCTTTGTGGAGGTTCTTCTGCTCCAATAATTTGTCCGTGAGGTCGTCCGGACTGTTATCTTCGCCGGGACGGGTTGTTTATCAAGTTGTCTGTTCGGACGGTTGCTTTCGATAGCATGTTAAATGCGTCTGCCGGTTCGCCCGCTCTATGGCTGGGTCTGTGTGGCTGCCGTCTTTGTCGGCGGGACTTGGTGCGGCGTTTACGTTGCCGTTTTGACTGCTTTTCGAGGGATTTATCCTTCATAGTGTCCCGTTGTTCCTCGTCGTCACTTCCTTTAGGTGTGTCCACCATGTATACATCATGGGATGAGGTGGTTGTCCAGTATCCTATAGGTGCTGGTTCATGGTTGTCTCCTACATCGTCGTCCATACCGTCGATGTCTTCGGAGTCGAAATCGAGCACGTCGTTTAAGCTTTCGACAGTGGCTACAAAGTGGGCGGTGGGTGGGCGTTGAATTTCTTCATCGTCCGCATCCCAACCTTCCTGACCGTAGTCCGACCAGGGCTCTCCTCAAAAAGAGAGAGACTTTAGTGAATTCAGGATGTCGCCAAAGGCGAGTCTTTGAAAGATGTCATGATAGTGAACTCCATGACGGCGCCCAATCGGATTCGATTGGCGGGTATGGAGGTTCGGAGTCCGACACCTTGGAGCCACGGGATTCGCAAAGGACAGGGATGGTGTTCGGCTCAATCACCGTAGAGATCGTAGCCCCCGAGGCGGTGTCTAGTCACTCGTCCTCGATCGGCGGAGTCGGCTCCGAGCTAAGGGTCGGGCGGACGCCAATGCGACCTCGAGGAGCCTTTGTTCAGTGGCGAGCTAGATCGTGCCCATCGAGGCGATCTTGGCGCTTGGCTGTGGCTCGAATCCGTCGAAGATCAAGTCTCCGCGGATGTCGGCCGTGTAGTTCAAACTCCCAAACCCGACCTGATGGCCAGGGGCGTAGCTTTTGATCTGCTCCAGATGGCCAAGTGAATTGGCCCGCAGTGCAAAGCCGCCGAATACGAAGATCTGTCCGGGGAGAAAAGTCTCACCACGGACCACGTCGTTGTTGATGATCAAAGGAGCCATCGGGCCTAAAGATGGCGACGGAGGAACTCTCAATGAAAGCACCAATGTCGGTGTCAAAACCGGCGGATCTCGGGTAGGGGTCCCGAACTGTGCATCTAGGCGGATGGTAACAGGAGACAAGGGACACGATGTTTTTACCAGGTTGGGTCCTCTCGATGGAGGTAAAACCCTACTCTGCTTGATTAATATTGATGATATGGGTAGTACAAGATTGGATCTACCACGAGATCGAGAGGCTAAACCCTAGAAGCTAGCCTATGGTATGATTGTTTTTAGTCCTCGTACTAAAACCCTCCGGTTTATATAGACACCGGATAGGGTTAGGGTTACAGTCGGTTACAATGGTAGGAGATCTACATATCCGTGTCGCCAAGCTTGCCTTCCACGCCAAGGAAAGTCCCATCCGGACACGGGACGAAGTCTTCAATCTTGTATCTTCATAGTCCAGGAGTCCGATCAACGGTGATAGTTCGGCTATCCGGACACCCCCTAATCCAGGACTCCCTCAGTCCTTGTCATTGCTTCATTTTCCTTGTGCCTCCGGCTTCTCTCCGGCTTCCCTTCCCTGCTCTGTTATGCGCGGCCGTGGCGGGCGGCTCCGACTGCCCGTGCACAAGTAAAGGGGTCAAAAGGAGAGCCCCTACTTTTGTACACCGACAGGAGCCCCCGGGCCTGGGCCACACATAAGCGCGACACGTTGTTGGGCGGGCCCGGAACGCAGTCTTGTGGGGGGAGGCGGATTTTACTGCGGTAACTGGTCCGTCCGCTGCGCTTCTCCACGACCCGTGTTGAACGCGCGACGTGGGGGTCATGCGCACGCGCGTGACGGAAGTATGCTGGCGTCACCTCGCGATGGATAGTAAAGAGGCGGCTTGCGTGTCTCTTTGAGACTGCTGGGCCGCCTCCCATTTACTGCCCCCGCTTGGGAACCGTCGCTCCACGCGTCCTACTACGCCTGCCCCTTGCGCCATGTTCGCTACATGCATAATGCAGAGCAAATGACAGGCGCACGGGACGTGGGAAGTCATGCGCGCGCGTGGGTCGATTCCCACGCGCCTTCAATGGAGCGGGGAGGGCGGTCGATGACCCCGCTCGCTGTCACTTCAGCGGGTCGGATTGGCCGAGAGGGGGCGGCCGAGTCTCGCCCCCACCCCTTTATAAAGAGGGAAGCAGGAGGAATGGTGCCTACCAACCCTCCGCCATCTGCCTCTCCCCATTATTGTTTCTTCCTTCCTTCTGCTATGGCGAGGGGGCGTGGCGACGCTTCATCGGTGGCGGCGAGGGTTTCGGCCAAACAACGCGTTGCTCCTCCCCAAGAGCTCGTTGCAGCGGAGCCAGCCGCTAGAGGAAGGGGGAGGGGGCGAGGTCCAGGCCGTCATGGTGCTCGAGGGAGAGGAGGACGGGGCGGCAGATCAGCCTCGCCTCCGCCAGCAGCCCCTCCTCCAATGGAGGGCCACGCCGGGGACAACCCTCGCGAATTCTTCGTCGAGTTCGCCCGGCCATTGTCGCCGCCGCCTCCCGACCCCATTCGCGGGAGATGGGCGGATCGCGCGCAGGCGGCGGCTACATATGAGGATTCTTGGGAACATCGGCACATGGGCGGCGTCGAGTTCCCCGCCCCTCACGTCATGTATCTTCATCGAGGGTGGAAGACCTTCGCTCGCCTCCACAGCTTGACGGATGGGCTCACTCTCCATTTCAAACTAATGGAGGGCGGCCTCCTCTCCGTCAAGATCTTCGAGAACTTCGGGACTCGCGTAAGGTGCTACGTGGAGAGCTCTTCTGATGACAAAGATTCCTCCTCGAGCGAGAGTGATGAGGAGGACAACGGCAGCGACGGCGAGGCTAGCGGGCGGCAGGATGACGTGTCCGACTAGGCGTCGGGCGCCGCTCCGGGCGGCACCGGCGACCCCATCATCCGCGTCGCCGGCTCCTTGAACTTCTCTGGGTCGTATCCTTGGGCGGCTGGTGTTGGGTGGTTGCAGAAGAGGAAGAGGGCGGGCGGCAAGGCCGTCAAGTCGGAGTACACGGGCACCGACGCCTTCGTCGCGTACTGACGTCCTGCCGCTTCGTCTTCGAGCTCTGCCTCCGGCGCCACCATCACCATCCAGCCCTTGGACGGCCACCAAGATGTTCTCTTGGTGTCTTCTGCCACTCGTAGCTCGCCTAGGCGCCCATTTTTGCCCTCTCGCCATCTTGTTCTACCTCCTGAGGAGAGGGATAATAAAGGGATTACGGGAACCTTATCTCTTTTAAGTTTGTAAGCCTTCGGGCCTTACTAGAATTTAAAGCTTGTAATCCCATTGCTCATGTTTTTCATTTCGTATGAACTGTACCTGTACGGGATATTTTTTAATGAAAAAGGGATGTTTGCCGGGATTTTCGTTCGCGGGTGGAACCCACGACAAGGAATGAATCCTCGTTATCCTTAAGATAAACGTTTTTTGGCCCGGCAACAAACCTTGCCGTCCCCCCACTTCGCTCGACCTTTCTCACGCCCTTGGCGGAGGCAGGGATGAGGTGGGCCTAGGCTCCTTTTTTATTTCCTTGCTTTGCGACTCGACCAAATTCGGTCCTAGGAGGCGAGTCCTAGGGTCCGGAATGAGGAGAGCACGGTAGCCTAAGGATAAACGAGGTTTCACATCCTCGATCCATAACGAAATGCATGATAAGGGATAGAGAACTTATCTGAATCTGCAGCCCACAGCAACTTTGGCTTGCATGGTGGATCTTAAGCCTTGTAGCCCCCGACAGTATTGGCTTGCCGGGACCCGTACACCGGTCCGTCCCCTTTCTTCCAAAGTAGCTCGGCAAGGATATTCATGTGTCCTGTGAACCAAAGAAGATAGAGAAGAACAGAGAGACGCGCACTCGACCTCTAAGCTAGGGGTTAGCCACCGCTAAGCACTATCAACCCTAACCAAGGACGAGACTCAACCTAGCATGCATGCTATAACTTAGGGCGCCAGCGCTTCGTTTATTTATGCTCAGGATGTGCGCCTGGCTTTGCACAAAGGGTTACATGCCTTGCCGGCAAGGCTTGTACAAAAGGGTAGCTTGTCGGGAGGCCCGGCAAGCTGTGCCTTATGGGTAAAACTTGCGGAGATGCTCGATATTCGTGAGTTGCTCATCGGAATGGCATCTTCGGTCTCAACCCGGACCGCGCGGGCACTGGTGACTTGTGTTACCCGATAAGGGCCTTCCACTTTAGCGTCAACTTGTTGGAATTCTTGGCCGGTGAGCGTGCGAAGAACAAGGTCGCCTTCCTCAAAGTTCGGGCATGAACCTTGCGGCTATGGTAGCGGTGCAAGGCTTCTCGGTAGCGTGCTGCCCTCACACCGCCCGGAGGCGATCTTCCTAAAGGGCGTCGCGTCATCTTGCATAATCACTCTTGCTCAAGCTCATCATAGCGAGCACTCGAGGTGACCCGTATATGAGTTCCGTGGGGAGAACTGCTACGCCCGTAAACGAGGGCAAAGGTGTCCGGCCGGTGGCTCGATTTGGCGTCGTTACGATCGACCAAAGAACCGCGGCAACTTATCAATCAGCGCCTTCCACTCTTGCGCAGCTTTGTCGAAAGTCTTCGTTCTTAAGCCTCGCATGACTTAGCATTTGCTCTCTCCGCAGCGTTGCTTCGTGGATGTGCCACGGAAGCAAAACAGAACCTTCTGCCGAGATCCTCAATGTATTGCGTGAAGGCATGGCTTGTGAACTGCGTGCGTTGTCGGTGATGATCTGTTGGGCACCCCAAAGCGGCACACTAGTCCCTGAAGAACTTGATGGCTGGCTGCGCTGTCACCTTCCTCACTCGCTTCCACCTCTGGCCACTTTGTGAACTTGTCGATTGCGGCGTACAAGTACTCAAAGCCCCGACAACACGGGGAAAGGGCCCAATATGTCGAGCCCCAGGACCGAGAAGGGCCGGGGAGAGAGGGACAGTTTGAAGGGCTTGAGCTGGTTGATGGAGCTTCTTCGAATGGGCTGCACGCTTCACACTTGGTTACTAGTGCCATCGCATCTGGAGGCGGTGGGCGGAAGAAACCTTGCGGAAAGCCTTGCGGCAAGGGCCCTCGACCCTATGTGGGAGCCACATATGCCTCCATGTATCTCTCGCCAACAGCTTTAGTCCTTCCTCCCGGAGATGCACTTCAATTTCACCCCATTCGGTCTTCTTACATGCAGTTCGTTATCAACGAATGATGCATAGGCAGAACCGCCGGGCCTCTTTCCGCCTCTTCCTACTCCTCAGGAAGCTCTCCTTTCGAAGGAATCGGGCGGTGTCTTGTGCCCATGCGGAGCACTGTGGCTCAACGAGAAGGACCAAAGGCATTTCTTCTGCTACGGGAGCGGCCGCCTCCATGGCCATGTCCTAAGGTCCTGCCGGAGTTGGTCGCCCCGTGGCAGGATCGGCATCCACGGCAACATCTTCGCCGGCGGCTCCGGGGAGCTCGGTGGGGAAGTACTTGCCGGGCCTAGCTACCTCCGCTTGTTCTGCCCGGTCGACGGCTCAGCGGATGGTCGAGTTAATCGAAGCACAAAAGTACAGGTTCCACGAGGTAGCTTGAGGGCAGCGCTTTGACAGTAGTCGGCGATGTCGTTCTCCGCTCGAGGACATGCTCCGCTTGTATACCGTCAAAGCGTTCCTCCAGTTTCCTCACCTCATCTACGTAAGCTTCCATCAACGGGCTTTGATAATCTTTGTTGATCTGCCTGACGACGAGCGGTGAGTCGCCCCTGACGATGAGCTTTTTAACTCCAAGGTCCGCCGCAATCCTGAGACCGGCAAGCAAACCCTCGTACTCGGCGGTGTTGTTGGTTGACATCTCCCGGGGGAAGTGCATCTGGATGACGTACTTGAGGTGCTCTCCGGTGGGTGCAACAAGCAGCACACCAGCACCGACGCCTTGCAGCGAGAAGGCACCATCAAAGTACATGATCCAGTTGCGACTCGTTTCCTTGCCGGGGAGAGTGGTCTCTTGTACCTCTTCGTCGGGCGTCGAGGTCCATTCTGCAACAAACTCCGCCAAGACTCTGCTCTGAATTGTCGAGGTACTTTCGAACTTTAAACCGAAGCTTGACAGCTCCAGGGCCCATTCCACGATCCTCCACATTGCATCTGGGTTATGCAGTATCCGTTGCAATGGGAGGCGGGTGACCACCGTGATCTCACGCACTTGGAAGTAATGGCGTAGCTTCCTCGAAGCCATAAGGAGGTCAAGAGCAGCTTTTACACACTGAGTACCTCGACCTAGCCCCTGCAAAAGGGAGGCGGCAAACTGGGTGCTGCACCATTTTCTTCTTCTGCGCTTCTTCACTGGGTCGCGTGGGTCCCGTCGCGACGGGCGCCGATCTTGCCGGGCCGAGCCTTGCGGGGACTCGATCATCTTTGGGCTGAGCCCTGCCGTGGAGGGTTCCGGCCCGCCAACCGTCGACTCTGCCGCCGCTGCTGTCTCCTCATCAACCTCTCTCTGTGCCACTAGTGCAGTGCTAACCACCTGATTCGTAGCCGCTAGATAAAGCAGCAACGGTTCTTGTGGTTTGGTCACAACCAGCACTGGGGTAGAGGAGAGGTATTTCTTCAAATCTTGTAGCGCTGCCTTGGCCTCTGGGGTCCACTCCATCGGCCCTGCTTTCTTCAAGATCTTGAAAAAAGGAAGGGCACGCTCCGCGGACTTGGAGATGAACCGGCTCATGGCAGCAACGCAACCAGTGAGCCGACGCACGTCCTTGATCCGTTTGGGTGCCTCAAACTGCTCGATAGCCTTGATCTTATCTGGGTTTGCTTCAATCCCGCGCTAGGACACAAAGAACCCGAGAAGCTTGTCGGACGGGACTCCGAAGACACACTTCTCAGGGTTCAATTTGAGGTTGATCTTGTGCAGGTTCCCAAATGTTTCCTCCAGATCTTGCACGAGCGTTGCTTTGTCCTTGGTTTTGACCACTTATGCCATCCATATAAGCTTCCATATTTCTATGTAGCTGGGGCTCAAAACCAATTTGGACTGCTCTTGCAAAGGTCGAGCCAGCACTCTTCAACCCGAAAGGCATCCGTAAAAAGCAATACGTACCACATGGGGTGATGAATGCTGTCTTTTCCTCGTCTTCCTTTGTCATGAAGATCTGGTGGTATCCTGAGTAGGCCTCCAGGAATGATAAGAGGTTACACCCAGCCGTGGAGTCAACAATCTGATCAATGCGCGGCAACGGGAAAGGATCCTTTGGGCAGGCCTTATTGATGTCTGTGTAATCAATACACAGCCTCCATTTCCCATTTGGCTTGGGCACCACTACCGGATTGGCCAACCACGTTGGATGGAGTACTCCTCTCACCAAACCTGCCGCCTCTAGCTTTCTGATTTCCTCGTGATGAACTCCTGCCTCTCGAGCTTGCTTCGACCTTACGCTTGACGGGCGCGATGAGGACAGACAACAAGGTGGTGCTCAATCACCTCCACAGGAGCGCGGGGATGTCGGAGGCTTGCCATGCAAACACATCGACATTCGCCCGCAGGAAGGCGACGAGCTCGCTTTCCTATTTGCCGTCGAGGGTGGAGCTTATGGTAAAAACTCCCCCCGTACCGTCCTCCTTGACGGGCACCTTCTTGGTCTCTGGTGGCGTGGCTCTGGACTTCTTGCTCTTGCCAGCGGAGCTCTCTAGCACGTCCTCAACGGGAGCGCAACACCCCGAAGAGGTGCGCTTACCGGAGTGGGTGCTAGGAGTCTCGCCGGTCTTCTTCCCCCCCGGGGCTTTGTCGGCAGGAGCAGGTACCTTAGCGGCAGCTGCTGCAACTGCTTCCCAGTAGAGTTGGTCGGCGCAGATCAACTCATCTTTCTTGTCGGAGGGGGCGGTGATGATGTTCATCGACCCGGGCATCTTCAGCATGTTCTAGGCGTAGTGTGAAGCCGCCATGAACTTCGCCAGTGTCGGGCGGCCGAGGATCCCGTTGTAAGGCAAGGGGATCTCGGCTACATAAAAAACAATCCTCTCCGTCCTATGGTTCAGCTCGCCTCTGAATGTCACGGGCAGCGTGATCTTTCCCTCTGGCTGGCTCCTCCCTGGGTTAACCCCATGGAACGTACCCATCTCCTCGAGGTCTCCATCAGGGATCTGCAGCCTTTTGACCACAACAGGCGAGATCAAGTTCAGACCGGCCCCGCTGTCAACCAACATCTTTGTCACCTTGAGGTTGCGGATTGTTGGCGAAACCAACAACTACAAGCACCCGACCGCAGTGGTGCGGTCAGGGTGGTCCTCGGCGTCGAAGATGATAGGCGTGCTGGACCATTTCAGCGGCTTCCGTGCATCGAACGATGGCTCCACCATCACGCGCCCACTGCTTGAGTTGGCGGTGGGATGAGTGCAGCGAGGCGCCACCATCGACGCACATGGCCTCTGTGGCTTTCTGAAACTCGTGGTCGCCGGACTCGTCGTCCTCGTCACGATCATCGTCTTCCTGCTTCTTGTCGCGGCCCTGGGCGGGCCTCTCTTGTTGATTATCCTTGCCGCGACGGCCTCCTTGGCTGCCATGTTTCTTGCCGGACCCCTTGGCACCATCTGGACCTTTCTCCTTGTACAGCCGGTCATACTCGGCCCTCTGCTCCTCGGCAAGCAATTCTACCTACCAGCAGTTTTGGAGGTCATGGCCCTTGGTGCGGTGGATCTTGCAGTACTGCTTGTCAGAGCCTCCTGGCTTGTCGGCAGCCGCCAAGGCCCGGCAAGCGACGCACCCGGCAACCTCCGTGCCGGGGTCGCTCGCCTTGGTCTTCTTGGTGGTGCCGATGGCGTCGGATCCCTCGACGGCAAGCACAGACTTGCCCTTGCGCTTCTTGTTACGGCGTCGGCCCTTCTTCGTTGGGTTTGCGTTGTCGCCAGCGGAGTCAGTTTCCGCACCGACATCTTCACCGGGGTACTTCCTTCCCTCTTCAGCACGAGCGCATCGGTCGGCCAGGACATAAAGCTCGGCTACATCCTTAACCTTGTTCATCGCCAGCTCTTCATGCATCTTGCGGTTGCGCATGTTCTGATGATCACGGCGGCGGGATGAACATCGGGGATGTTGTATTGCACCCGGCTGAACCTCTGGATGTACTTGCACAAGTTTTCTCCTTCCTTCTGGGGGATGATGTGTAAATCACTCGCCTGGCCATGAGCTTGGTGACCTCCGGTAAAGGCGCCAACAAACTCATGGCACAGATCCGCCCAAGAAGAGATGGAATCCACCGGCAAGTGCATCAACCATGACATAACATTAGGCTTGAGTGCCAATGGGAAGTAATTGGCAAGCACCTTATCGTCGCGGGCCCCAGCAGCTTGCATCGCGGTGGTGTAGATGCTAAGGAACTCTGACGAGTCTTGCCGTTGTCCTTCTCGCCGACGTCGGGCTTGAACATACGGTGGGAGGGCCACTAGAACTGCCGGAACTCACGGACGAAAGCCGGACAACCCACCTCGTAAGGCAGGCCACCGTAGCCTCCCGGTGCTGGGCGGTCCATAGCGGGCCCTGCCCGCCTGTCCGACTGGTGGCACGCGTCATGTCGGCGCTCGATCGTAGTTCGACTGTCTTCATGAGCCCGCTCCTGAAGGATTTGACATTGATCGCGGTTGGTCCACGGGTCGGACGACGCGATGGAGATACCGTCACGGGCGTCGTCACGACGAACCGACACCCGGGGCGGCAGGGATGGAGGTGGGGAGGAAGAAGACCGGCGAGACTCCTAGCACCCACTCCGGCAAGCGTACCTCTTCGGGGTGTTGCGCCCCGCGAGGACGTGCGAAGAGCTCCGCCGGCAAGAGCAAGAAGTCCGAGCCACGCCACCAGAGACCAAGAAGGTACCCGTCAAGGAGGGCTGATGCACGGGGAGTTTACCATAAGCTCCACCTCGACGGCAAATAGGAAAGCGAGCTCGTCGCCTTCCTACGGGCGAATGTTGATGTGTTTGCATGGCAAGCCTCCGACATCCCCGGCGTTCCCAGGGAGGTGATTGAGCACCACCTTGCTGCCTGTCCTCATGCGCGGTCTGTCAAGCAGAAGGTCAGGAAGCAAGCTCTGGAGAGGCAGGAGTTCATCACAGAGGAAATCAGAAAGCTAGAGGCGGCATGTTTGGTGAGAGGAGTACTCCATCCAACGTGGTTGGCCAATCCGGTAGTGGTGCGCAAGGCAAATGGGAAATGGAGGCAGTGTATTGATTACACACACATCAATAAGGCCTGCCCAAAGGATCCTTTCCCGTTGCCGCGCATTGACCTGATTTTGACTCCACGGCTGAGTGTGACCTCTTATCGTTCCTGGACGCCTACTCAGGATACCACCAGATCTTCATGACAAAGGAAGACGAGGAAAAGACGGCATTCATCACCCCATGTGGTACGTATTGCTTTTTACGGATGCCTTTCGGGTTGAAGAGTGCTGGCTCAACCTTTGCAAGAGCAGTCCAAATTGGTTTTGAGCCCCAGCTACATAGAAATATGGAAGCTTATATGGATGACATAAGTGGTCAAAACCAAGGACAAAGCAACGCTCGTGCAAGATCTGGAGGAACATTTGGGAACCTGCGCAAGATCAACCTCAAATTGAACCCTGAGAAGTGTGTCTTCGGCGTCCCGTCCGGCAAGCTTCTCGGGTTCTTTGTGTCCCAGTGCGGGATTGAAGCAAACCCAGATAAGATCAAGGCTATCGAGCAGATTGAGGCACCCAAACGGATCAAGGACGTGCGTCGGCTCACTGGCTGCGTTGCTGCCATGAGCCGGTTCATCTCCAAGTCCGCGGAGCATGCCCTTCCTTTTTTCAAGATCTTGAAGAAAGCAGGGCCGATGGAGTGGACCCCAGAGGCCGAGGCAACGCTGCAAGATTTGAAGAAATACCTCTCCTCTTACAGGTGAAAGGGGCTGCCATAGTGGCACACAGGAGGTGGAAAGTGCTACGGCGTTGTGAGCCTATCACTGTTGTTACAGGACAAAACGCATTTAATGCGAGGCTTAGGTGTCCCTTTGCTTTATCGGGGACGGGAGCGAGGCCCGTCCCATCCGTCACCGCTCCTCCTTGCTTTGACACGCGCCCTGGCCAGCGATGCATGCGGTGCCATGTAGGCAGGCAGGCAGCTGAGGTGGCGCGGTGGTGGAGCCTCCAGGAAGGGTTGCATGTTGCCACACATGTGCCTGCCCAGCTGGTTGGGTCAGTAGCTGCATGCGAACGGCGGTGGAAACTTGGTTGGTGCGGGCCTGGCAGCGGCCCTGCTGGTGCGCCTGGCGAGGGCCTTGCCGGGTGGCCCAGCAAGGGTCTTGCCGAGGCCGTAGGTGTCCCCGGCAAGGATCTTGCCGGGGGTCTTGTGGGTTTCTTCGGTGTGGATGATTGCCGTACTATCCTCACTTGATCTTGACTATTCTTTGTCTTCACAAAGATATGCATGCCACCACGGAGGTGCCTCCCGAGCCCTGTCCCAATGCGTCATTGGCGTTGGTGGGCTCAAGGTGGCTCGTTAAATTTGGCGTGAAATGAGCTGCTTGACAAGGGTCCTGCCGGAAAACCTGCTTCTCCCATCCGATCCTTGTGGCCTTGGTCCTTGTAGTTGCTTCATTTGCCTTGTGCCTCCGGCTTCTCTACGGCTTCCCTTCCCTGTTATGCGCGGCCGTGGCGGGCGGCTCTGACTGCCCGTGCATAAGTAAAGGGGTCAAAAGGAGAGCCCCTACTTTTGTACACCGACACATCCTCATATGGAGAATTTGTGATAGCAGAGACAGTTGAAGAATTTGCAGCAATAGAAGCATTTGAACTTTCAGGTGAAGAATTAGCAGATTCACGTTCAATGCATTTCAAACATGGTGGAATGAATTCATCCTGAGCGGCACTGATCTGTTGAGCTAGCAATGAATCACGCTCCTTTTGAAGATCTTCATAACTCACCCTTAGCTTCTCAAGATCTTGCTTTCTTTGAAGAAATTCATAAGAAAGCTTCTCATGATCAGATAAGAGAGTGTTATGATGACTCTGAAGGTTATCAAACTTGGACTGAAGCCTCTGAAGATTATCAGTCAAGGTTTGAGTGCGATCCATTTCTTCACCCAACAGGTCATCGCTTTTGTCTAGCATATTTTGAACCTTTTCAAAAGCCTTTTGTTGTTCCACAGCAATCTTAGCAAGTTTATTTGAGTACCTTGGCACCCTTTGCCATGAAGCAATAGGTGGGAGCATAGTCATCATCGCGGTCGTCAGCCGTGTTGGGGAGGTCATTCTCCTCGGAGTTGAAGATGGACTTGCTGACGAAAGCAGTAGCGAGGGCTAAGCTCGCCACACCAGATTCTGACTCCTCAAATGCCTCCTCTTCCTCATTTTCCTCAGATTCAGCTTCAGAGTCCATTTCCTTGCCAATGAATGCCCGAGACTTCTTGGAGCTGCTCTTCTTGTGAGATGAAGACTTTGAGGATTTTAATGATGAAGACTTTGAAGATTTCTTCTTCTTCTTTGAGTCATCAGAACTGTAATCCTTGTATTTCTTCTTCTTTGATTCCTTTTCCCACAGAGAACAATCTTGAATGTAGTGACCAGGTTTCTTGCATTTGTGGCAAGTTCTCTTCTTGTAGTCACGGGATGAGGAACCTGATCTCATGTCATCACTTCTTGAGGATTTTCCAAAACGACCACGTCTTGAGAACTTCCGGAATCTCCTCACGAGCATTGCTAGCTCCTGGCTCGGTTCTTCAGGATCGCCAAGGCTACTACCAGAATCCTCACCTTCAGATTCAGAGACGGCCTTGGCCTTCAAAGCGCGTTTCTTCCATAGCTTGATCCATAGAGATCTCTCTTCTCAGCAAGTTGGAACTCATGAGTGTTTAGCCTCTCGAGGATATCAGCGGGATCAAGTGCCTTGTAGTCTCCACGTTCTTGTATCATCAGTGCAAGAGTGTCAAATGAGGAATCAAGCGATCTCAACAATTTCTTCACCACCTCATGGTCGGTCATATCAGTGGCACCAAGTGCTTGAAGCTCATTTGAGATGTCTGTGAGGCGATCGAAGGTTTGCTGAACATTTTCATTGTCGAGTCTTTTGAAGTGGTTGAAGAGATTGCGAAGAACGTCAACTCGAGAGTCTCGCTGTGTTGAGACTCCTTCATTGACCTTGAACAACCTGTCCCAGATAAGCTTAGTTGTCTCCAAAGCACTCACTCTGCCATACTGCCCTTTGCTCAGATGACCACATATGATATTCTTTTCTTGAGAGTCGAGTTGCTTGAATCTCTTCACATCAGCAGCGTTGATGGTAGGAGTGACAGAGGGAACACCATTTTCCAAAACATACCAGAGATCATTGTCAATTGCCTCAAGATGCATTTGCATCTTATTCTTCCAGTAGGGGTAGTCCGTCCCATCGAAGGTAGGACACCCAACAGAGACCTTTGATCATGCCTGCAGTCAACATAAATAAACTCCAGGCGATTAAACCAATATCACACAGAACAAGGGAGTACCTTGCTCTGATACCAATTGGAAGTGTGTTATATCGACTAGAGTGGGGTGAATAGGCGATTTTTACAAATTCGTCACTGAGGAATTTCAAGGTGAGGAAATTCCTAAGTCACGAACAACTAGTAGCGGAATAAGTACTCAGAAGTAAGCATAGTAGAGCGGTAGCACAGTCATCATGATGAAATGAAAACAAGCAATGAGTACAGAAAGCGTAAACACGGATATGCAGGCTGAAGACAAACTGACTGAAGAAACAAGATTGAGGAAATTGAGAAAAAGTTTTCAAACATAAGTACAACAACACGGTAATGAGGAAATGAAAGGGTTGAGGAAATAGAACCAGTTAGCTCGGTGAAGACAGTGATTTGGTAGACCAGTTCCAACTATTGTGACAGTCGTACGTCTGGTTGGAGCGGCTAGGTATTTAAACCTGAGGACACACAGTCCTCACCGTATTCTCCTTGAGCTAAGGTCACACAGACCTCGCCCAATCACTCGTGGTAAGTCTTCAGGTGACTTCCAAACATTCACAAACTTGGTCACTTGGCGATCCACAATTTCCTCTTGGATGCTCTAGACCATGACGCCTAACCGTCTAGAAGATGCACAATCTTCAAAGGTAACAAGCGTCGGTTCCACACAGGAACAATCTCTTCAGTGATGCTCAATCACTTTGGGTTTGTAGGTGTTTGGGTTTAGGTTTTCCTCACATGATGATTTTCGCTCAAAGTCCTCGGAGGATGGAATGCTCTCAATGACAAGTGTCAGTTTCTCTCGGAGCAGCCAACCAGCTAGTGGTTGTAGGGGGCAGCTATTTATAGCCTAGGGAGCAGCCCGACATGATAAGACATAAATGCCCTTAAATGATATGACCGTTAGGTGGATGGATATTTTGGGACAGCTGCCGCGTAGCACAACAACGGTCGGATATTTGAGTATCAAATTCCTCAGGGCTATCATGTTCCTCGCTTGTAGGCAATCCGCACTGGCGAATTCCTAACTCCTCAGTCAGAACAAATTCCTCAGAGACCAGAAGATCTTCGTCTCTGTCGCTGAAGAAATTGACTGAACTGTATGGGATTTCCAATGGCTTCACTCGAAGGGATTGGTAGGTGTAGGAATTTGAGATGAGCATCATTTGGAAACTTTTCCTTAGTTTTACCTCGACCCCCTTTAACAGTACGGTGTTTCCTATGACTCAAGAAAGAGAAAATGAAACTACGAAAACAAAAGTCTTCACGCTTCATATTCCTCGCATGAATATCAAGTCTTCGGGATCACACCAATTTCTTCACTTTCAAAGTCTTCAGTTGAAGACCTTCATTTTTAGGGGTCGACTTTCTCTGTAAATATCAAACTTCTCATAGACTTATAGACCCGTGTACACTCGTAAACTCATTATTCCCTTAACCTATAAGTCTTCAATACACAAAAATCACTAAGGGGCACTATATGCACTTACAAACACAAACCTTAGTTGTACCAGAAAGAGAGTCGAGCTAGTGACCTCGGTGAAAGAAATAATATACATTGAGAAGCCTGCCATATGCTGCAGTTGCGTGAAAATTAGAACCTCACGGTGCCGCATGGTGGAAGCGTGAAGTGGCTGGCGGTGCGGTACCGCAACCCGGCGGGGAACCAACCTCGGCCGGCCAAAATCTCGAAGCCGGACGCGGCTACGGCGGGCAATTTGCAGCTTTCGCCGACCTTGGTGTCCTCCTCCGGCCACGGAGCTCCTCATCCACCTCCCCCATCGCTACTGCCGGCCATGGAGGAAGATGTGTTCACGCGGACGGCAACCGCATCCAACGTGTTCGGCGATATGTCGCAAAGGTAAATTTTTTTTGTTTCAGTTGTCGATTCCAATAGAATGTGAAGTTGATTACGTGTATGTCCATTTGTAGTCTTGATGATGAAGCTTTCATGCGCGCGACAAATGTGAAAAATGATGATTATTCACATGAGTATGCATCACAAGAATACGAAACTCAACAATATGGCTATGACAATCTCGACATGGATGATGAGGGCTTTGTTATGAAGGGAAGAACCGCAAATTATACCAACGCCGAAGTTGTGTTGATTTGCATCGCATGGAAGAAAGTCTCTCAAGATGCAACCGTTGGGACCGACCAATCCGCCAACACTATTTGGCAACGCATCAAGGAGTACTTCGATCGCGCAACACTAGCGACCACGTCAACGTTGGGGTACCATCAACGCCGAATGTCAAAAGTGGGCGGGTCGCTTGGCCAATGTTGATCGCATGAACCCGAGTGGTTGTGGTGATAGTGACTTGGTAATAATCATTTGCTCTTGTGTGCTTTCTCTATCCGCAATTGTTGAAATGTTGAATAGTTTGATGATGACATGTTGGTTTTTTTTGTAAAAAATGATTGCACAAGGATTATTTCGAGATAGGAACAACAAAGGAGAGAAGAGGAAGAAGAAATGAAGAGCTTTCACTGTTCATCATTGCTAAAAAGAGCTCAATGATGAGGAGAAGTGGAAAACTAGAGAAGCTTTTGATGCTTCGAAGAAGAAAAGTGTGGTGGTGGAGGATGAAGAAGATGTCCCCGGTGATGAGATAAGGAGCCCCACCCCTCACTCGGCGGCTAAATCATATAGGCCCGATGGAACTAAGAAAGTGAAGGAACCAAGTCCGGAGACAATGGTCTCAAGGAAGGATTTTGATGCCATCGTCATGACGAGGAAGGAGTATGCGGAAGAAAAAAGATTGTTGAAGCTCAAAGAAATGGAGGAGTGGAGTGAAGCCGAGCGACGGAGGGCGGCGGCCGAAGAGAGAAAGGTTGAGCTTGAGGAGAGGAAGGCGGCGGCTGAGGAGATGAAGATGGTGGAGGAGAAAGCACTCAAGTTTATGTTCATGGACTTATCTACTCTTGATGCTAAGGCAAAGGGGTATGTCGAACTTTGTCGCGATGAAATGCTCATGAAGAAGCAAATGCTCATGAGAAGCATGATGGGAGGAGGAATGGGAGGTGCCATGGGCGGAGGAATAGGAAGTGGAATGGGCGGGTACATGAACATGATGGGAGGTCCATGAATGGTGCATTTGGTGGAAATATGGGAGGTGGTTTTGGTGGCAACATGGATGGTGGCTTCAGTGGCATGGGAGGTGGCTTTGGCAGCAACATGAGCGGTATGGGAGGTGGCTTCGGCGGCAACATGATGAGTGGCATGGGAGGTGGCTTCGGTGGCAACATGAGCGGCATGGGAGGTGGCAATGAAGGTGCTTCCGGTGGAGTTCGCGGCAACAAGACTTCAACGCAAGAAAACATCGACAAAGAAGCCATTGATGATGATCATGCCACCGTCCACAATGGCACTAGTGAAAATGGAGAGGACGCAAATTGAGTGATGTCTATGTGCATTTTCATTTATTGGACCAAGAACTTGGTTTGAGACAATTGACTTTTGCTTGTAGGATTTAAAACTATGGTTGATGATACACTTTTGTTGGTAGAAATATGAAAAATCAATGTGCAAATGCGGCTGTACATTGACTGAGCAGCAGTCGCGCGGCCAGCGGCCGGTTTTACATCTTTAGTTTGCATCTTCTATTGGAGATGCTCTTTTACATCTCCGTTTTACGTCGTCCGTTGAAGTTGACACTTTTTTGAAGTTGCAAAAACACCTGTTGGAGATGTAAATTTTCTCATCTCTTATTTTACATCTTTAAATTTGTATTTTCTATTGGAGATGCTCTTAGGGTATTATGATTATAGTTTTAGGTAGTAATTATACGAATTTATTTTTCAAAAAAATATTTTGGATGGTAAAATACTAAATTCCTGCTATTTATCAATAATCGGATCTACCGGTGCCTCCTGGAAGGAAATATTGATTGAGAAAGAAAAGATTGGTTGTTTGGTAATGAGCCTACATCCCTACATTGGTTAAACAATTTGATCATGTGTTTTATGGTTTTGACCCAAGTTAAATTGTTATGGTTTTATTGATTCTAATGGCATGCAGAGCGTATGTCTCTAAAATGGACTTGTGTGTCTTGAAGGCACTATGACAAATGAGATGGATGATTCTTTCTTTTTGGAATTATTATTCCAAAACGTTTGTTTAGCTTGCTTACATTTTTCTGGTTGTTCGAATAGATTTTGTGGACGATTCCTCGCGATGGGGCTATTGGGTCCCACCCCTGTCCTGAACTCAAAAGTGGAGGCAGTGAAGTTGCCAAGTCAGCCTGGACAGACATAAACAATGTTTTCAATCTCCACATCATTTTTTAATTTTGACAAATCCTATCCCTATCACGGCTGATACCCCTGTACCACCACCACCAGTTCGTTCTAGGTTCTCAACCAGGAGCCTAGGCCCACACCTTTTTTCTGAAGGCTGAAGCATGAATAATTGAATATATAGCGAAAATCCTTTTCTGAGCTCGGGTTCATCTGCACCCATGTTGAATAAAAAAATTTAAAATAAATACTAGAAAAATTTAAAAAATTCCAAAAAAAATCCTATGGTATAGAATTTGGTGTGTGAGGTCCGGCCCAATTTTTAAATTATTTGGACAACTGAGCAACTCTCAGCAAAAAAGATAAATTCAGGGTCTGTAAAACAGTTTACTGTTCACGTACTGTTTTGACCCGATTTGTCTTTTCTGCCGAGAGTTACTCATATGTCCAAATGAGCTAATTTTTGGAGTGAACCTCATGCAATAAATTATCTACCATGGGAAAAAACATTGGAATTTTTTGAATTTTTCTAGTATTTTTTTCGATTTTTTTCTGATCAGGTGCAGATGAGTCTGGGCACCGAATCGTTGCACTCAATATATAGCCCCTACATTATCCAACCTTCTCAAATTTAGCAAGGAGATGGGAAAAAAATGCAATACTCTTAAAAGGAGATGTTTTGTACTACTTTGCACTTCACATTTAGTAGTTGGGGAAGACAGCGTGAATCCATTATTCGATTACAAAGTTACTACATAATTAGAGGACAATTATACAAGATCCTCACATCTTGCCATCGGACTAAGTCTATAAAGATCATGAAGCGTACATGAATTATTCCTTGCGTGTCAGTTTGGTGTGAATACTGTCGACCCAAGTTTCGGTTGTTCACTCATGAAGTTTGTATGCTTCCACAATTTGATGTGCTAGATGACTTTCAAACTCGAGCATCCTCAGAAGAATACCATTTGTACAGACTCCCCCGATCTCCGTGGCTTGGAGCAACGGGGAGTCCCGCTCTACTAGCTTATTCATGTGCAACATTATCCCCTGCAAAAAATACTTATTTGCATCATATAACTTGAAGCCTTGAAAAGTTATGGCGCCGAGTTCGCTATCAGAAAAGCCTTGTAAGCTCACCCGCAAAAAAAAGCATTGTAAGCTACAGGCAGCCATAATAATGAAGAAATCGAGATAGAAAAATTGACGATGGCTTGCATTTGAGTATCAGTTTTATTTTAGATCAACCAGGCTCACTGCAAGAAGTATTCTTTTTACCCAAAGAAAGAGAGTGGGAGTTTACTGCTGCACCACGGACATTGAGAAATGCCGACGTAGCTGAGGGTATCCACGCAAATACAAACATCAGCAGTGTCAGCTTCGTGAAGAAGAACGGCGGAGAAAAATCGCGGGAGAAGTGTGGTTGAGAAAAACCTGTAATAACGCAGGCTGCCAGGAAAACGCAGCAAAACAGAGCAAGCAAACCCCACGGCCACCGGATCCAGCCGGCCTTCTCCTCGCTCCTCCCCTCCTCCCTCGCACGGAAACGCGATCGAGCATCCTCTACCCGATGGCTCCTCTCCTGTCGCCGCCGCTGCTCGCAGACTTGGTGGCCAAGTCCCATTCCTCCTCCACGGCCGTCCGCTGTTCCGGCAGTGTCCGGCGATGGGCAGTCGCGGGGTTGGCCGGCGCCGGAAGGAGGGACCGCTACCGGAGACGGAGGACGTGGGGGAGGAGGGGCTTCAGGGTGTCCGCGGTGGCGACGGAGCCCCGCAGCCCGGAGGGGAGCGCCGCCGAAGATTACTACGCCGTTCTTGGCGTTGTAAGTTCTTGAGCTTCTGACCACTCGTTCGCACCCTTGTGTAAAAACAATCGTCTTTCCCCTGCTACCGATCTGATAACAATTTCTGCGTGTTTTCAGATGCCGGACGCAACACCGCAGCAAATCAAGAAAGCGTACTACAATTGCATGAAGGCGTGCCATCCAGATCTCAGTGGGAACGACCCCGATGTGACCAACTTCTGCATGTTCATCAACGAGGTTTACACGGTAAAATTCCTGAGAAATGAAAACCGAACGCTCTTTTCTTCAGGGGACACGAGCAATTTGCGTTGCAATCTAATCCATGAAGTTAACATGAGCAAGGGATGAACAGGTACTTACCGACCCCATCCAGCGAGCCGTGTATGACGAGATCAATGGCTTTACTGCAACAGCAACCAACCCCTTCTTGGATGATGCACCCAGGGATCATGTGTTTGTGGACGAGTTTAGCTGCATAGGTAGTACTACTACTGATGACCATAACCTGGTCGGGAGTTACTGCTAGATTATCTAAACTGGGTTCTGATTTAAGTTCTGCCCACATCTGTGCAGGATGTAAAAACTGTGCTAATGTGTGCTCCATGGTTTTCGAAATTGAGGAGGATTATGGGCGTGCAAGAGTTTACAATCAATCAGGCAATGAAGAGCTAATTCAAGAAGCCATTGACAGTTGGTGAGCCCCATGTCTGCATTATTTGATTTGTTTTTATTTTTTAGAAAAGGAGGATGCACCCCCGGCCTCTGCATCTGGACGATGCATACGGCCACTTTATTAATTATTAAGCATAAAAGACCTTACAAAGTAGTACATCAGTAAGCCTGAAGCCACCATCTAGGCAACATATGTCGCTACTCCTACCCCTTGATGCAGTGGTGCCGAATGTCCGAGCCTAATACCAAACAGACATCGCACCAAATCCTAACATCTAATGTCGGATGCCCCATCCTAGCCACATACCGGGACTGGGTCACACGCCGGTCCGGCGCACTCACCGAGGCTGCCGCTGCCTTCTTCCACCGATCCATCTCCAGAGCAGGTACTGACGCACAGACCTTGCCAGGCCTACCGTCGACATCACCATGGCACCAGACAGCTCGACCACCATGCGCTCGTCCATCCAGCCGCATCCGTCATCGATATGCAGCTGCACCATGCCGCCACCACTCGTCGTCAATGACGCGGTAGATACAACGCCGCACCACCTGGCAACCTACACACCATCGCCACTGCTGGAGCTACTCGGAGCCCACCATCCACAACATCTCTCCCCCGAACAGCAGTTCCTCCCAAGACGGCGCCTCCATGGAGGATACGACGCGCAGGACGCCACCGCCGCCCAATCCAGATGAATTTTGGACTTTCGTCCGGAGGATTCGGGGTGGATAGGGGACCTCGGCCGCCTCCGGGAAGGGTAACGGCGTCAAGTGACGTTGCTGATGCCGGGCCGAACATGCCGACCAAAGTTTCCTCCGGTCCCCATCCTATGCCACCAAACCTCCGTGTACTCCGGATCCGGCAAGCCATGATCCGAAACCCGCGAAGATGAAAGAGCCATGGGGCTCAACCCACCAGAAAGGAGGATCGAGAAGAACTCCTTGTAGATCTCTAGACACCGAATCCAACAATCCGACGTGGCCAGCGACGATCATCACCACCGCGCGGCGGCCGACGGAGTCCGAAGAAAAGATCCAGATGGATCCGATCTGGATCCGGCGGCTCCCGCGACCACCGGTCAGGCCAACGCAGCCACCACCTCACGACAGGCAGGTCGCCACCGCCGCCACAGACGACGCCGATGGGAGACCCGCCCGCCGCCGCCGGACCCCCGTTCGCGGCGTTCCTCGATCCCGCTGTCCCGCGCCAGCCAAGACGGAGAGGATGGGGAGAGCCCGCCGCCCAGCCGGCGAGCTTCGCGGCGGCGCTATGGACGGCGAGAGGAGGAGGAGGAGGAGACTCGAGGGGCGGCGGCTAGGGTTTTCCCCCCGGGTCGCCTGCGGGGGCGACGCGAGGGGCGAGGGGCCTATCAACCCCATCTCCAGATGGCCAAGCAGTATCAAACCTACTGAATGTGTATGCTACCATTTGTGCCAAACAGTATGAGTGGGTTTTCCATTGGGGAGTTTGTGACTACTAATAGTAATGCTCATAAACCTCTAAACTCTGTGTATCCAGTCCGGTTGACTGCATCCACTGGACTTCAGCAGCACAAGTTACACTCCTCGAGGATGAAATGCGCAGAGTCGAGAGAGTGAATGTAAGGAATTTCTGCAGTTAGTTAATATGCAATCACTCTGCTGTTTTCTACTGTATCATACTAGATTCAGATCACCCTACCTTGTAATATCATATGATTTGCTTCCCATTTGAGCAGGTTGCATTGATGCTTTCTGGGATGGGGAGTTCATTTGATGTGTTCCGGATGGTAATATCTTTACCCATGTAAATTACATTTATCTCCCCTAACTTTCTCTGTGTGGAGGCTGGGGGTATCCTCCTTTTCGAAAAAAAGCCCTTTCTCGCGTGATGATGGATGGTCTATGCAATGCAATTCATCATAAAAATTAATGTGCATATTTCTAAATACGTCCACCTTCTCAAGTTGTTATTACAGACCCTATGCAGTTTAAACCACTGTTCATGTAGTAGGTCTTTTTTTAGCGATGAAATTTATGTAGGTCTTAACATGTTCTGTTATCTTTCCTGCTGTCAGGCAAGTATGCGCTGGGAGAAAAGACAAGCACAAGTCTTGGTATAATTCTCTGTTTGATACATGGCTTTTTTTATATGTACATATGAAAATCCAGTTTGGGAAAATTAGGATCATAAACTTCTGATTTTCCACATATCAACCGCATGTGTCTTGTCGTGAGCCGCTCCGTAATGTCTTGCAGAATAAGGTGAGGATGCGGATGAGCCAAGATGATGCTAACAAGGGCAGTTCATGGAGTGATATATGGGGGTCACCAACAAGATACCAAAAGAACGGTAAAACTAGCATGTTTTGGCAATTGTCAATTCCTCGGATCATTTAAGCTCACGTCCTTTGCCTATCTGTTGTTCTAATACTCCTGCTGACATGTGCAACAGAAGAGGACACAAAGGAGAGAGTGAAGCGAGCGGCTGCGGCGGCAAGGAGGTGGCGAGAATACTCGAGGAAAGGTGCAGACAGGCCTCCAACATTCAAACTTCCAGAGGCAGCGTCCAACCAGGAGTGAGAACACGGTCGTTACACATCGAATGTGTGGTTTTATGAAGCGTTAGTTAACCCTCCATGTATAGTCTAATTATTTGAGGAGAGCTGCATAGCATTTGCTCTCCCGCCCTCGATTCGACGTGTTAGCAGTATCTGTAAATCTTGTTGTAAAGTTGGTTGATGCCGATCTGTAAATCACCCATAGGATACAGATTCCAGATGTAAAACAAGTGTACAATAGACAGTGGCCCCTGGCTACTCCCACAACCTCGACGGTGTGTGTAAAAGTAGAGAAACTGCAAGTGGAATTGTGCAGATTCTCAGTTGGCAGATTGAAATGTGCAGCTCAGAGGAGATATCATGTGAAACTTAGAAGCTAGGCGAGATGTCTTTATTTCAGATATAGTATGTGAAGCAAACAACGGGAACATCGTACCAAATTGCAAGATTTTGAACAGATGGAGAGCCTTTATCTGACCGAGCAAGCAACAGCATGAGCCCATGACCTGAGGTGAGCCTTCATGGCGACACCATCGCTGACGGGCGAGCACCGTGGCGGTGCCGCGACGACGAGCGTCTGCCGCCACTGCTCCTCCTGCCATGTCTGGATGCGCTCTTGGAGCGCCGAGCTTGTCGGATCCGCCCTCCTCGCTCCCAGCGTCACCTCGTCGTCGACGCATTTGGGGTGTTGATCTTGGCTCACGGGCGGCTTCAGCTCTTCCGAGCACTGCTTGAAGCGCGGCCGCCGGTGGAGGACGCTGGAGTGGAACCAGAGCGAGTCTAGGCTTGCAAAGATCTGGTCGCTCACCATTTCTTCTAGCTTCTTGTTGCTATTGCTACAGGCGGCCGGGGCGAAGTGGAATTTGGCGACGACGAGATTTTGGGGCTTGGTGTTCGGCCATGTCTGAAGTTTGGAGTGGGGTTGGGGGAGAGCTTTTACTCCTCGTCCGGCCGGGTGTAACGGCTCGGTGCTTCTGGTCACCCAATGACCGAAAAGTCCACCTTTTGCACAGGTCAGCTTGCTTTACGCTGGGAATGATGGGCTCCGACGAGCCACTGGCTACTGGACCCCTTTCAGCTGCCGACCACACCTGCTTTTTGTCTTTTTTGGCGAATGACAATCCTACTATTTTTAGGAGGCCAATGCTACGCACCGGCCGCCGGTCGCGCGCAGTCCGTCGGATGCGAGCCCATGTGGGTCGTTTGATCTGGTAAACGGTTCGGCCCGAGCTTCTTCTTCCTCGCACAGATCCCGCATCTCGCGCCGACCGCGGCTCCCGTCACCCCCGGTCGGAGCACTGCACCGCCCGCCGCTCCATGCTACATGGTCGTCGTTCTCGTCGCTGCGCTCGTGGTTCGCAGCAACCAACCACCAATATCTTGCCGTGCTCATGCCGCGCTTCAAGCACCGTGGTAGCTCGTGAAAAATGGATGCAGCCCCCCACCACCACAACCCAAACGCCGGTTGCAACTTTTCTCTCAGCCCGCCGTCGTTCCCCAACCCAACATCAAGCATTTTGGCCAGTTCTCGCAATCCTTTTCGCTGATTGAAACAAAAAAAGTCACCGGTTCCAGCACCTGGGCGGCTGCTCACCACCATGGATGCAGCAATGAGAAAAAGGCTTTCCCTCCGCTTTATATTATAAAGCAAATCTCCGATACATCCAGCACGCTGGGGCCGCAGCACAGATAAGTCCAAAAGAAAATGAAAGAGAAATGAATGCCGACACCGGCAGATCAACGATGAAAGGAAGACCGGCAACCGCTGCACCCTCCGACGAAGTGCCACCGCACTCCCAAAGATCTCGGCGCCCGCACCAAGCAACACCTTCAAGAAGGAATGCGACGACGCGCGCCATTGGTTCGAACAAGTTCTAGGGTTTCGCCTTGACGCGAGGGATGGTGGGAAGAGATATATCCGACGCCTCGGGAGGGTCCAATGGCGCCCGCAGCGTCATCTGTGTCGGTCTTGGACAAGCCGACAAGGATTTTTCCCGATCCACAACCACCACCATCACCCGAGGCACTTCGAGATGCACCACCACAACAGCCGCCCACCAGCCTGTGCCACTACGGTTACCGGACACCCCCGCCGCCTCTCTGGAGCTGCCAACATGAGGCCTAGCTCGGGCAAGGAGACCCCGGCCACGGGAGCGAGCACAACTCGGACGGGGAGGGACAACATCCATCGCCGCAGCCGAGCCGGCCGGACGCTGGCGGCGAGGACTTGCCGCCTCGACGGCGGCCAGTCCACTTGACCCGGATAATCCTGCCGCCACGCGCAGCTCGCCGACCGACGTAAATCCTCACCACCCGAGACCGCCGCCACCATGCCATCACCAGAAACAGCGTCGCGGAACATCGAGCCATCGCCCACCCAAACCCGATGGGGCCCAAAGGGCCTAGATCTGGCTTAGCGGCGCCGCCGCCACCAGCCGCCGCCCGGGCCGCCCCACGGCCAACGGCCGCACCGCCGCGTCAAGCACCACCGAGGCACGCGCATCACCGCCGACGGGCCACACCGACGCCGGCCGAGGAGCATCGCCGCTAGCCCCCACCGCCGGGCATGGGGCCGCACACGGGAAGGGCAGGCCCGCCCGCCAACGTGTGCCGCCGAGGCTCGGCAGCGTGGTCTTGGCGGCGGCAGGATGAAGGAGATGCGAGAGAGAGCCCGGAGGGAGCGGCGGAAGGGCCCCGCCGCCTCGCCCGGGAGGCGACGAAGTGGGGGGGAAGGGGGGGCGTGGGGAGGGGTGGGGAGAGGGAGAGGGCGGGCGACGGCGGGCTCGGCCATGGCCGTGTGCTCACATGTGAGGAGCAAGCCGTGCGCAGAACCCTAGGCGGAGGAGGGAGCTCGGGGTCAGAAAATTACTTTTATCCTGAGATAATCACACAATACTCCATGGATGCAGCAATCCCGGTTGATGGTTCAGCAAATCCACGTGTCGGTTCCAGCTAAAGCAAAAATGTTGCCGCCGGTTGTCGCAAAAGAGACGATCGGTTCTAGCAAAAACCTTCCGGTCGATTGCAGCAAAAGAGCTCGCCCGTTCCAGCACCTTAGCAACTACTTCACCATCGTGGATGTAGCAATCCTAGTCACTGGTTCCAGCAAACAAGATTGCCGCCGACAGCTGCTCCTGCCAGTTGTAGCAAAAAATACGGTCGGTTACAACATCGGGTGGTGTCGATTGTAGCAATGTAGTTTGTCGGTTGTAGCTCCCAACCCGCCAAGTTCCGGCGCCGACGGTGAGCAACTTGTAGCACCAATGGTTGGCCGGTTCTAGCGCCAACGATGGCCGAATCCAGCCCCGGTGGTGGGTAGTAGCACCAAGGTAGTGTGCGGTTTGCCAAGGCAACTCATGGTGGTGTCGCGGCATCGGCGTGGCCATGAAATCAGACGGCAAAGACTTGCTTGGGGAGAAGAAAAAGAAAAGAGCAGAGGAGGAAAGGGATCACTTCCAGAGATAAGTGAAGGAGAGAAATGCGTGAAGACATAGGGCTAACCTGAGTGGTGCGTGGGACCCAACCATATGGATAGGCTGGGTGCGCCCCGCACGTGGGTTGTTCATTTAGTTTTGATCGTGTGACTCGCGCGCAACCGGCTGAAGTTTCAGCCGATCGGCCGGACAGAAACAATACCCTTTTTAGTTGAAGAAAATCCCACTTTACAATTCTGAACTTGCCAGTCGGTTTATGATTAAACCCCCAAGTTCAAAACTGGTTATCTCAAACCACTTGGTTCATTAGTCAACCCTTCGCTCGATTTTGACTCACTGGAGCGATTTTTACCGCGTTGACTGTTGAGTCAGCACCGCCACATCAGCTCCTTACATATGGGACCCACTAAGTAAATAAAAGAGAAAAAACCTCTCACTCTTCCCCGGTCAATGCAACCGCCTCTCAGCCTTGCCGGCAGCCACCTTAGCATGGCAGCAGTCCACCCGAAAATCAGCAACAAGCAGGAGGTCGTGCCCTTGTACATCCAGTCTCAGCTCGTAGTCGAAACTACTACGCGGACGATAGTAGCCTAGACGAACGCTGGACGATATTTGATTGAACGGTGTTGGTCAGTTTTGCTCCACGCATCAATGGCTTGATTTGCTGAATCGTCTGAAAATTGTCCAGGGTTGTCGTCTGTGTAGCAACGCTCGCTCGTAGTCACTCTCCGGGTGTGGCACACGTCGCTCACAGCTCGCCAGGAGAGCAGCACAACTTGACATCGTCTCAGCTGTTGCGGTCCTCACTGATGAAGCACTCACTGCAGCAACCGCATGAGATGGCATGCGCACGCACGCTGACGCGCCAGATGCACCACGCCCACCACTGTCACATTCCATAGGTTGTACGTGAGCACCGCGATCCCGCCCAACCAAGGATGCCTATACTGCTACCCGTCTAGATGGTGCACCCATTGCACCGTGACACCATTGCTCGGCAGTCTGCTTGACATCAGTCAGTTGGTCAGCAAACCCGCTTAGCCTCCACGCAACCTCGTCTGGTTGCTCCTATGCACCAGATGGAATCAACCGGTACCTGTGTTGAGACGGAGATGTCAGACGCGCTCTCGAGATTCTCCTCGTGTGTCACTCCCCAAGAATGGGTTCCCTTGCCCGCCACCCCGGATCATGTGGTCCCAGGCAGTGGAGAAGAGTAGGCCGAGGCCGGGCATAGGGGTGGCGCCACCTCTTGCACGGCTTGCCTTCTTCCTCTACGGCCACCATGTTGATGCCGCATGCTTGCCTTCATCCTCGTGGTGAGTCCGTGCCCCGATCTAGAACTAGTGCGCGCTTACATTCGGCGAGGCGACCACTACATGGTTGTCAGTGTTAGATAAAACAAGAATAAAACCAGACACGAGAGCACACGGATTTAACGTGGAAACCCTTGCGGGGGAGAAAACCACGGACGCACAAAGGCGCAATCACTATGATGGAGGAGTATTACAAGAACGAGACGATAGACCGTCTTAGGTGCGGCTACATGGGTATATATGAGGGCAATTCATACGAGTCCTTGGAGGACAAGTAAACCAGTTGTACTCGTACGCGTCGGTACCAACACAAAGCCCACACCGTTTGTACTATGTCTAGTCCAATACGGTAGAATTTGGATCACAATTTAACATCTTCACCTTGAGCCAAATTCCCTCCAGTCGAAGAAAGTGAATAACTCCATCCAAATCAGCATAAACACCTTGTGCGTCAAAGTCCATAGGACTAGTGAGAAATACCAACTAAGCCTGAGCAAAGCTCAAACTTTTTGGTAGGAACTGGCTTTGCCATCATATCATCTGGATTATCATGAGTACTTATCTTGCATACCTTCAAATCACCTTCAGCAATAACATCTCAAATATAGTGATACCTAACATCAAGGTGCTTTGTTCTCTCATGGTACATTGGATTCTTTGTAAGACATATAGCACTTTGACTGTAAGAAAATATGGTAGGGAAAAATGAATCTCCATAAAGCTCAGTATATAAACCTTTTAACTAGATAGCTTCTTTGCATGCCTCAGAAATAGCCATATACTCGGCATCAGTAGTGGAACAAGCCACAATAGACTGCAAAGTTGCTCTCCAACTCATAGCACAACCACCAATGGTGAAAACATAACCTGTGAGCGATCTTCTCTTATCCAAATCACCAGCAAAATCAGAATCAACAAAACCAACAAGTCCATCTCTAGTTTTCCCAAACTATAAATAAGCATTAGAAGTACCTCGCAGGTATCTAAAAATCCACTGAACTGCTTTCCAATGCTCTTTTCCAGGATTAGCCATGTATCTACTGACAACACTCAAAGCATATGATAAATCCGAACGAGAACGAACCATGCCATACATAAGTGAACCAACTGCACTTGAATAGGGAACTCTAGACATGTACTCAATATCGACATCTGACTTAGGACATAAAGCTGATGATAATTTGAAATGTGCAGCTAACGGAGTACTTACTGTCTTGGTATTATGCATATTAAAATGACGAATAACTTTATCAATATATCCCTTCTAACTGAGATACACTTTTCCAGACGATCTATCTCTGGATATTTCCATGCCAAGTATTTTCTTTGCTGCACCCAAATCCTTCATCTTAAATTCATTACCGCATTGCTTCTTTAGTTCATTAATCTCTGACATGCTCTTTGAAGCAATTAGCATATCATCAACATAAAGGAGCAAATAAATAGCTGAACCATTGACAGTTTTCAAATAAACACAGCTATCATAGTTAGACCTTTTGAAACCTTGAGAGAGCATAAAGGTGTCAAATCTCTTGTACCACTGTCTAGGGGATTGCTTCAATCCATAAAGAGATTTCTTTAACTTATAGACAAACTTTTCTTTTCCAGGAATAACAAAACGTTCAGGTTGTTCCATATAAATATCCTCTTCTAATTCTCCATGTAAGAATGCAGTTTTAACATCCAATTGTTCAAGCTCAAAGTCATGCATGGCAACAATACTCAGTAAAGTGCGAATAGAGCTATGCCTCACAACAGGAGAAAAGACATCATTATAGTCAATACCTGGAACCTGACTGTAACCTTTAGCAACTAACCTTGCTTTAGGAGAAACACCTTCTTTCCTCTTGAAAACCCACTTGCAACGAACAGGTTTCTTCTTTTTAGGTAATTTTACTAAATCCCAAGTGCCATTCTTTTCAAGTGATTCCATCTCATCATGCATAGTGATACATCCATTTTGCATCATGCTTTTATATTGATATTTATCGCATTATGGGTTGTTATTACACAATATATCACAATACTTATGCCTTTTCTCTCTTATTTTATAAGGATTACATGAAGAGGGAGAATGCAGGCAGCTAGAATTCTGGACTGAAAAAGGAGCAATTATTAGATACCTATTCTGCACAACTCCAAAAGTCCTGAAACTTCACGTAGAGTCATTTTGGAATATATAAAAAATATTGGGCAAAGAGAGCACCAGAGGGGGCCACCTCCCATCCACAGGGGTGGAGGGCGTGCCCTACCCCCTGGGCGCGCCCCCTACCTTGTGGGCCACCTGGTAGGCCCCCGATGCCCACTGCTACTATATGATGTGTTTTGACCAATCTAGGGCTCCGGCAGATCTGTTCTGCCAGGGAAACCTCCCTCCGGGAGGGGGAAATCGAAGCCATCGTCATCACCAATGATCCTCCCATCGGGAGGGGGCCAATATCCATCAACATCTTCACCAGCACCATCTCCTCTCAAACCCTAATTCATCTCTTGTATCCGATCTTTGTCTCAAAACCTCAGATTGGTACCTGTGGGTTGCTAGTAGTGTTGAGTACTCCTTGTAGTCGATTCTAGTTGGTTTATTCGGTGGAAGATCATATGTTCAGATCCTTAATGATAATTAATACTCCTCTGATTATGAACATGAATATGCTTTGCGAGTAGTTACGTTTGTTCCTAAGGACATGGGAGAAGTCTTGTTATAAGTAATCATGTGAATTTGGTATTCGTTCGATATTTTGATGAGATGTATGTTGTCTTTCCTCCAGTGGTGTTATGTCAACATCGACTACATGACACTTCACCATGATTTGGGCCTAGGGGAAGGCATTGGGAAGTAATAAGTAGATGATGGGTTGCTAGAGTGACAGAAGTTTAAACCCTTGTTTTATGCGTTGCTTCATAAGGGGCTGATTTGGATCCATACGTTTCATGCTATGGTTAGATTTATCTTAATTCTAATTTCGTAGTTGCGGATGCTTGCGAGAGTGGTTAGTCATAAGTGGGAGGCTTGTCCAAGGAAGGGCAGCACCCAAGCACCGGTCCACCGACATATCAAATTATCAAAGTAACGAACGCGAATCATATGAGCATGATGAAAACTAGCTTGACAACAATTCCCATGTGTTCTCGGGAGCGCTTCGCTTTATATAAGAGTTCGTCCAGGCTTGTCCTTTGCTACAGAAAGGATTGGGCCACCTTGCTGCAGCTTATTTACTTTTGTTACTTGTTAGTTGTTACGAATTATCTTATCACACAACTACCTGTTACCGATAATTTCAGTGCTTGCAGAGAATACCTTGCTGAAAACCGCTTGTCATTTCCTTCTACTCCTCGTTGGGTTCGACACTCTTACTTATCGAAAGGACTACGATAGATCCCCTATACTTGTGGGTCATCACATAGCGGTCATCCACTTATTACTGTCACCAGAAATAATAGCCTCGGAATATGAAGAAGGCTCAGCATTACCTTCAATTTCTTCTGCAACAGATAAAGCAAAAGAAACAATATTACACTCTTCAGTTAACCTTTCAGGTTTATTAATACACAACCTAACTTTGTCACGTGCGAGATTCCAACTAGGAGGAACAATAGACTGAATTGGAGCGACATTTTCATCATCAACGACTGGATCATCATGTGCATCAACATTTTCCTTATCATATGTATCACCTGAATCAATAGCATGCTCCACCTGAACAGTAGGGTGCTGAATAGTAGGCTGCTGTCCACTCTCAACATGAACATTAGTAGATGGAACATCATGTAACATAGCAGATTCATTAAACATAACATTTCTGCTAATTACAACCTTCTGGATTTCAGGATTCCACAATTTAAAACCTTTAACACTAGACTTATAACCAAGAAAGATACACTTAACAGCCCTAGGCTCCAATTTTCCATTATCAACATGAGCATAAGCAGTACAACCAAAAAACTCTCAACTGTGAATAATTAGCAGGTGAACAGACCATACCTCAATTGGAGCTTTCTTATTAAGAGAAATAGATGGTGACCGATTAATGAGATAACAAGCAGTGGATGCGACCTCAGCCCAAAAATGCTTATGCAAACCTGCATTGGACAACATGCAACGGGCTCTGAAAATAATGGTTGAGGGAGTTCCGGACTAGGGGGTGTCCGGATAGCCGAACTATCATCATCGGCCGGACTCCAAGACTATGAAGATACAAGATTGAAGACTTCGTCCCGTGTCCGGATGGGACTTTCCTTGGCGTGGAAGGCAAGCTTGGCGATACGGATATGTAGATCTCCTACCTTTGTAACCGACTTTGTGTAACCCTAGCCCTCTCCGGTGTCTATATAAACCGGACGGCTGTAGTCCATAGGACGAACAACAATCATACCATAGGCTAGCTTCTAGGGTTTAGCCTCTTTGATCTCGTGGTAGATCCACTCTTGTAACACACATCATCAATATTAATCAAGCAGGACATAGGGTTTTACCTCCATCAAGAGGGTCCGAACCTGGGTAAAACATCGTGTCCCTTGTCTCTGTTACCATCCGCCTAGACGCACAGTTCGGGACCCCTACTCGAGATCCGCCGGTTTTGACACCGACATTAGTGCTTTCATTGAGAGTTCCTCATGCCGCCACCATCGGGAAGGATGCCTTTTCCGTCTTTAAAGACGGGCCGCCGTCAAGGAGCTTTGGCGCCGCCGACTATCCGGCTAGGCGGTTTCTCATGACCGCTGTTCGCCACCGCCCGACAATGACCTCTCAAGTCATTAAAAGCGATCTTCACGTCAGCTCGAATTCGCCGAGCAGCTAGATCCGATTGAGCTCTCCTCCGTAAGCGAGCTCTTGGATCGCATCGCCGCATACAGAGTCGCTACCGACTACGATCGATTGGGCTTAAAACCGATCGAGCGAAATTAACTCTCCCTCAGTTACCCACCACGTTGTCGTGGTAGAGGAACAATGCGGCGACTCTTCTTCTATGTTAAAATCCAACTATGTCGGATTCGGATCCTCCATGCCGGATTCCGCGGAGGACGGACGCTAATCAAATCTGAACCTAAAGTCGCATCGGACCAGATTTGTTGAAAGCGCTCAGCAAACCAAGCTTCGAATCCGGAAGCTTCTTGGCCTTTGAGCCTCGGACCGGGCGGGTTCGAACTTAATTCCACCCGCCCACCCAAACATAAGCGATCTATCTCAAATCGGCAAGAGCCCGATGAAACAATTACATCATTCTTGGGCCGATTCTCCTGGTTATGAACAAGATAAAGGACTGCCGTGAAGAAAGCGCGATTTCAATCTTCCGCAACAATTGCATGGACAAGGGAATCATAAACGCCATCGATCGTCACGAAGTTTCACGCCTCGCCGACCTAGCGACCATCGTACAAAAAATACGCGCGATGGAGAGTGTTCGAAAACCAAAACTAGGTTTTGGGACAATCCGCCCCGAATACAAACCCAGTCCGAAATAAAAGGGTGCTTCATACTCAAGCACCGGGTTAAAAACCAAAAGCAAAAACCCCTAAAGTGCGAAACCGTCTTGGAGGGATGGCTCAACGGACCATGCAAAATCCACAAGATGAGGGCGCCACTCCAACACACAGCCTTCGGCGTGTTGGATACTACGGCAGTGGCCAAAAGTGGCGAGGCTTTTTAGCCCGGCAACCAACCCAGAAGATACCGAAGACGGTATTAACAGTCTTGAGACTTTCGCATCAAATAACATGCGGAAGCGAACAATCCGCAGCCTCGCCGAAGTCTACCAAGTAGCAACAACAAATCCATGGAGCGACACGGCTATCACCTTCAACGCCAAAGAACGAACCTAAATTCGAACAGCTAGAGCACCGGCCGCATTGGTCCTCATCCGATAGTGGGCGGTTTCCGTCTTACTAAGGTACTCATGGATGGCGGCAGCGGATTAAACCTCATCTATGAGGAAACCCTTCAAAAATGGAAATTGATCGAGCCGCATTGAGCGAAGCAGCACAACCTTGGAGGATAATCCCTAGTCGAGAAATACGCTGCGGGAAAAATCACACTAGATGTAGTGTTGGCTCACCGGACAATTACATGTCCGAGGAGGTCACGTTCCAAGTGGCCCCATTCGCAGCGGATATCACGCTTTGTTAGGGCGAGAGGCATTCACAATCTTCAAGCTATACCCCACTACGGGTACATGAAGCTCAAAATGCCCGGACCCAATGGGATAATCACTCGCCCGATGATCAGATACAGACACTCGCTGAAAATAAGACAGCCGACTGGCCCTAGAGGCATTGTTCAAGCCCTAGAGGCAGAGGAACTAACTACGCTGCACTCCACGGTGGATAGGGACGATGTGATACTCGATAAGAGGTCCAAGTCCACCTCTTTTAAACCAGCAGACAAAATAGTGAAATTTCAGGTCCATCCAACGGACCCCACAAAGACGGCCTCCATTGGGGCACAATTAAGTCCTGATGTCGAAGCCGCAGTACGAGAATTCCTTCGGGAAAATTGGGACATTTTTGCCTGGCACCCTTCAGACATGCCAGGAATCCCACGCAGGCTGGCAGGGCACAGCCTAAATATCCCAAAAGGATTCAAGCCAGTCAAACAAGCTCTTCGGCGATTTTCCAAACCCAAAAGACAGGCAATGGGAGAGGAGCTAGCCAAACTCTTAGAAGCCGGATTCATCAGAGATATAAAACATCCGGACTGGCTACCCAATCTAGTAATGGTACCAAAGAAGGACAAATCCTGGCGCCTCTGCGTCGATTTTAAAGACCTTAACAAGGCCTGTCCAAAGGACCCTTTCCCCCTCCCTCGCATCGACCAAATCATCAATGCTACCGCAGGGTACGATTCATTGTGCTTCCTCGACGCATACTCCGGATACCATCAAATCAAGATGGCGGAGAAAGATCAGGCCGCAACGGCATTCATTACTCCATATGGGCCATTCTGCTTCAACACAATGCCCTGCGGACTCAAAAACGCCGGCGCAACATATCAGCGCATGATTCAAACATGTCTGGCTACCCAGATAGGCAAAACAGTAGAGGCATACGTAGACGATGTGGTCGTCAAGACCAAACACGTCGGAACTCTAGTAGAAGACTTGAGGGTGACATTCGACAACCTCCGAGCATATGACATTAAGCTCAATCCGAAAAAATGCGTCTTCGGCGTACCAGCCGGAAAGCTCTTGGGCTTCATCAGATCCGTAGAGGAATTGAAGCAAACCCGCCAAAATCCGAGCTCTGTCACAATTGGATATTCCAAAAGACCTCAAGCAGATACAAAAACTAACCGGATGCGAGCGGCCTTAAGTCGCTTCATCTCCCATTTGGGAGAAAAGGCTGTGCCCTCTACCGCCTCCTCCGTGCACGAACATTTCGAATGGACGGATGCTGCCACAGCCGGACTCGAAGAAATAAAGGCCATCTGGCAACAAATCCGGTTACGCGCGCCCAACCTGGGCGAACCTATGTTATTATATATCGTAGCAACACATCAAGTTGTCGGTGCGGTACTCATCGTTGAACGAGAAAGCGTAAGGGCACAGATCCCTCTTCAAAACCGGTGTACTACGATCCACCGTTCTAACTCCATGCAAATCCCGGTACCCACATTATCAAAAGATAGCGTATGCGGAGTTCATGGCATCCCAGAAGCTGCGACACTACTTTCAAGAGTGTTCAATAAAGGTGGCCTCCGAAGTACCTCTCAACTATATTATAAACAATCGCGACGCAACGGGCAGGATTGCAAAATGGGCTATCGAGTTCTTACCATTTGACATAACCTACAAACCAGGGCGAGCTATAAAGTCGCAGAGTTTCGCTGACTTCGTCCGCCGAATGGACCGGTCGAACTCCCTAAAGAGTACGGCGCAGACTCTAACCGGATCATGCATTTCGACGGATCCAAAATGTTGGCTGGCTTGGGGCTGGCGTCGATCCGACGCCCCTAAGCGGAGACACAATCCAATACGTATTTCAAATAATGTACATGGACTCCAACAACGCAGGCGAATACGAGGCCCTTCTACATGGCCTCCGGATGGCAATCTCCATGGGCATTCAACGCCTAGAGGTGCGCGGGGATTCAAACCTTGCAATATCCCAAGTAAATGGAGACTTTGACACCAAAGATCCAAAATGGCAGCCATCGCAACGCCGTCCTAAAATGTTAGCTCGGTTCAAGGACTCGAATTCCACCATGTAGCCCGGATAATAACCAGCAGCAGACGTGTTAGCACGATCGGCGCTAAACGAGACGCCGTCCCTCCAAGCATCTTCTGGAACGACTCTTTAAGCCATCCCTATTATGGGAAGAGGAGTCCGAAAATAACAATCCGAGCCACTGCATCACCTAACTCAGACCATTACGACACAATCGGCGGCTCACCAATGAAATAACACCTTGACTCACGAAATAATGGCAGTAATTGCCCGTGGACAGAACCATTCCTAGCCTACTTAATGCGGCGGGAACTTCCGAAGACCAAAATGAGGCCCGCTGCATAGTTCGGCGATCTAAAGCCTACAAGGTCCATGAGGAGAACTTTATAAGAAAAGCACAACCGAGTCCTTCAAAGGTGTATCTTCAAGAGGAAGGGCGAAATCTCCTGGCTGAAATTCACGCCGGACTCGGCGGGCACCACGCTGCAGCCCGGCCCTTGTAGGCAAGGCCTTCCGACAGGATTTTATTGGCCGACAGCCCGGCAGATGCTCAGACTTAGTCCAACGATGCGTCGGTTGCCGCCTCTTTGCTAATCGAGCCACATGCCACCCACCGCCTCAAAACTATACCCATTACGGCCGTTCATGTCCGGGGCTTGACATGGTTGGACCCTTAAAGGGGGAACCCACAAGCACAAATACTTATTGGTCATGGTGGACAAATTCACCAAATGGATTGAGGCCAAGCCGGTTAAAACGGCAGAATCCGGACCGGTGATAGACTTCATATCCGGGGTAGTACACCGTTTTGGCGTCCCCCACGGCATCATCACTGATAACGGCATGAACTTCATGGCCGACGAGGTTAAACTCTGGTGCAAAAACGTGGGCATCAAGCTCGATTACGCTTCAGTCTATCACCCCCAAACTAACGGTCAAGTCGAGCGAGCAAATGGTCTAATCATGAGCGACATCAAACCTGCATTAGTGCGGTCCTCAAGGAATCTAACACGACCGGTAGAGGAGCTCGACCAGACTGGGGCTGTGGAACCACGCCAAACCGAACTCTCGGATTCACACCATTTTTCATGGTATACGGCGCAGAGGCAGTTCGCCTGCGATATAATTCATGACTCACCTCGTGTGCGCATGTACGAAGAAAGAGAAGCCGAGTTGGATCGGCAGGACAGTTTGGACGCCTTAGAGGAGGAGCAGGACGTGGCAAAGGCTCGTTCCGCATTTTATCAGCAGCAGGCTCGAAGATATCAAAGCAGAGAAGTACGGGCCAAAACTTACAATGTTGGCGAACTTGTTCTACGCCTGCCGGACAAGAAAAAGGACAAACTTAAGCCCAAGTGGAAGGTCCTTCATCATCGACCAAGTCCCGACCGGCGGAGCATACCGCCCACGTAACGCATCGACAACCGACTCGAGCCGAACCCATGGAACGCAACCCGCCTCTCAAGATTCTCGCCTAACGCCGGACTCGAGTTCGTCTCACTCCCGCCCACCTTTTATATTTTTACCGCCTCTTGTCCCCTCCTTCTTCCCACTTTTTTTTCAATACCTTTTATAGGCTGATTTGCGCTTTGTTCGCACACACTTGATGTGCTCCTGGCACTCATTATACCTGGGGGCTTCTTTAACAGAAGCTTATTCATACGGGCTTCATGCCCAATACATGTGTCATACTTCCGCATGTACCTTTTATTCACCATTGTATGCATCGATATGACTTAAGTTTTGGCCAAGCTGGGTTGCCTGGCTCCTGTGCTTACCCCTACGTTCCCGATTGTTCGGCTAGGAGGTAAAGGGAGCACCTCTCGGATTACTCTCGCCGGTCACCGGATGTGTACCTCGGATCGGGTGAAGCCGAAAGCTAGCGTTCTTAAGAGAATATTCGGTCGGTGACTTGAAAGATGATTTATTACTTACTTATTTATTTATCTGCCCCTGATGCTTTTTTCGCTATTTTCGCAGTCCGCATTGCACTTTAGGGCATGCCTCCGTGGAAAGGAACCCTTAACGGAACTATTCTCCCGGAAGATGTTTCTTACTAACCATGTAATATAACATAACTAGTTGGGCACTTGTCTGATAAAGCAATTATGACCCCGACGCCTTGTCTCCATGCATGCCCCGGTTCTTTTATAACCGTAAGGGTATTCGGACACACTCCGGACTGTTGGGTCCCAAGGTTGAAGCAAAACGGTCCGCAAAGACAAACGATCTACAATCCGGCTAGAAGGCATTTTACATGTCATTTCAAATTACATCATCAAACCGACTGATTGTACTCCTCCTCAATCCCATCTAACAGATGTCTAATTTGATCCTATTGGGAATATTTCATGCCATTCTACTTGGCCGTACATCAAGCTCACAGGGATCTCCTTCCCATCAGGCCCCGCAGGTCCGACCTCGGCCATGTGGTTTGGGTCAGCCTTCGGGTAACGCGTCTTCACCATGGCCCAGGCCTCCCTGGCGCCCTGACGGCAGGCCGATATCTTCCACAAACGGAGGCGTCGCCGTGCTCCCTGAAGCTTCTCAGCAAGCTCACCAAGGCCCTCGGGTAGGGAGACGGATGGCCATAAAGCATGAACGACGCCACTCATCGCCTGCCGAACACGTTCGAGCAATTGCACCAGCTCGGGAAGTTGGTCACCCGTTGACCCAGGCATTTCCTCCATGAGGCGACTGTGAGCACACCTAAAGACATATTTCGTCAATCGACTTCCTCTTGAATTCTTCAAAGGAATTTGTTCAAGCACTTACTATAAATGCCGCGACGGCCGCTGATTCTCCTTCACGGAGCTGCATAGCTGGGCCCAAACACCTTTCAGCTCTTCTCCTCGCTGGGTGTGGGCATCTTGGAGCTTGTTTCTCTCCGCTTTGCACCTTCATAAGCACCTCTCTTGACCTTTAGCCGACGCAGAGCTGTTGCTTGTCGGATCTAGTCCGGCGCCCTCGCAATATTATTGTCGATTCACGCCGCACTTTGTTAAATAATTATCTTTTCAAAGTATGTCTTACGGTGGGGGTCTCTGTGGCTCCCCTGTGGCGGCTTGATCTTGGCCTCAAGTTGGGCCTTGCACTCTTGGAGCTCCGGGACAGATGGGTATTCTTCTCCGTAAGATCTCAGATAATAATTGATCCTTAAATCAGTTATTTCAACTATTTTAAGTCTCGGGGGCTACTGGCATATATAACTATTAAAAATACTTACCCGTATGTCTTTCACATACTGCTCTGTGGCTCTGGTTAACCCATCTTGAGCGGCACGGAGGTGCGCGTTTCCCGCATCAAAGGCATTTAACGCCTCCAGGGAGAAACACACGTCAAGAAGAACTGTCCGGCGACGCCTGTGATTCATGGCGCTCTCCACCTTAGACCGGGTGGCGGATAGCCTGTCGGCATCCTCCGTTGGAGGAGCGTCCGGCTCATGCCTTGTATTCGCCTCCCCTCCTGGACCATGCGTTGGAGCATGGCTGGCGGAGGCTTGATTGGCAACCTCTCCGGACACCTTTGTCCGCGAGCGCTCTTCCGAAAAGTTATGAGCATTAATATACCTCCCGGGATCCTTCCCTTAAAAATAGCGGTGTTCGCACCGTGCTTGGCGACGTTCGGTTCGCGTCAGACTCCTCTTCCACCCTTTGGCCGGATCGACCCTTGTTGGTCGGTCGCGCTGGTTCGCTTCCCGCCTTAAAGGCACCTCCTGCGATGCACCATCAAGATGGGATGGTCGAATTGAGCGCGGATCAAATGATGGTGTCAAGACCTCGGTCGTAGTCACCGGGAGGCCGAAACAAACCGGGTAGTCACCGTAATGGCGACTAGGGCATTGTCCATGCTAAGTTGGTGGAACACCCGTCAATCAGCTCCACCTTTATCTCCGGATCCTCTTGGAGGTCGGATCAAGGATCGCCCGGATCCTCGGGCTATGGAGTTAGGCTTCAGATGCCCTCCACGTCCCGGCAGCTCCTGCGTCGAAATCACAGAGTAAGATACTTGACTTTAAAAGTATGGATCGGGTAGATGAACATCCGCTTACCCAGCTCCGAGGTTTATTCATAGAGAATCCATTCAACGGATTCATGCGGAGGAAGTCCTCCTCCTCTCCCTTGTACAAGCCGGGCAGGATCTTTGCCAGATCGGCTGCCGAGCCTGGCCCTTTGCGGCCATGACGGGTGGCGTCATCTTCCCCGTTGAAATCCCACATAGGGTGGCCCCTATATTGGAGTGGCTGCACCCTCGCATAATGCACGTGGCCATGACTCCAATCATGGTCAATCCGTAGTGGGCCAAGAACCTAATCCGACCCATCGATAATGGACGCCCTATCATCTTCCCGCTGAGGGCTCAGGGCGCCAACTCAGCGTTTCTTCAAGGAGCATTTTGAACTCCGGAGGCCGATCCGAATCTGGATCCGCAGAGGGCGTCCTCCATGTAGAACCATTCCGAAGGACAGTCTTGGACGCCTTCTTCGGGTGCGGATAGATATCCGTCCCGGCGATAAAGCCATATTTCGCTCCGCCCACTTGATATATCGACCCCTCATGAGAACAGGGTACGAGACAAAACAATCTCTTCCACAGCGCAAAATGGGGCTCGATGCCCAAGAACAGCTCGCAAAGAGCTACTGAAGCCCGCGATGTGCAAAATGGAGGCGGGCGTGAGGTGGTGAAGCTGGAGTCCGCAGAACTCTAGGAGCCCCCGGAGAAACGGATGTATGGGAAATCCGAGTCCCCTATTAGATAGGGGACAAAGCATACCCGCTCCCCTTGGAAGGGTTGGGGACGCTCTCCGCTGTTTTCCACCCTTGTAGGTGGCTAGTCCGCTCGAACCGAACCATGAAAGCTGGGGAAGATATCCCTCGGTTTGGAGTGCCACTAGCTCGCTATGTGGGCGAGCATCTCCCAATCTCTGGCTTAGGGCTGGGAGCGCGAGAGGAGGAGCCGCGTCGGCTATCCATGATGGAATGGATTTTTTGTCAGAGGCGCTTCGATGAGAACTTGCGGATGGAGGATGGTGTGAGCTGGATCTAGATCCTCACCTCTCTTATAGGCGGCTCATTCGCACGGCTAGGGGGTAAAATGTAAAAATACCCCAGCCTTTCGCATTCGCATGCGACACGTGGAAGAAGGCCATTATTGGGCGAGAAGCCAAGGAGCGCAACATTTATAAGGAAGCGGACACTATTCGACGGGAACATGAAGTTTGAAGGAGAACCCGCCTTGCAACGCCGAAGACAATATACGCTACGGACTCGTCGTCGCTGAAGCCCGTTCGGGGCTCCGAGGAGTTCCGAACTAGGGGTGTCCGGATAGCGAACTATCATCATCGACCGGACTCCAAGACTATGAAGATACAAGATTGAAGACTTCGTCCCGTGTCCGGATGGGACTTTCCTTGGCGTGGAAGGCAAGCTTGGCGTCTGAGATATGTAGATCTCCTACCTTTGTAACCGACTTTGTGTAACCCTAGCCCTCTCCGGTGTCTATATAAACCGGACGGCTGTAGTCCATAGGACGAACAACAATCATACCATAGGCTAGCTTCTAGGGTTTAGCCTCTTTGATCTCGTGGCAGATCCACTCTTGTAACACACATCATCAATATTAATCAAGCAGGACGTAGGGTTTTACCTCCATCAAGAGGGCCCGAACCTGGGTTAAACATCGTGTCCCTTGTCTCCTGTTACCATCCGCCTAGACGCACAGTTCGGGACCCCCTACCCGAGATCCGCCGGTTTTGACACCGACAATGGTCCTGTTCATACGCTCAGCAACACCCTTTTGTTGAGGGGTATAAGGAACGGTGTAGTGTCTGACAATGCCTTCAGACTAGCAATAATTCTTAAATTGCTTAGAACAGAATTCCATACCATTATCAGTGCGACGTATCTTTACCTTCTTTTTAAGTTTGTCTTTCGATCATAATCTTCCACTTCTTAAATGCTGAGAATGCTTCATATTTATGCTTCAAGAAATAAGGCCATACTTTTCTCGAATAATCATCAATAATAGTCAACATGTAACTAGCACCACCTAGTGACTTCTTGCGAGATGGTTCCCATAAATCAGAATGTGCATAATCAAGAATACCTTAAGTTGTATGAACCGAAGTGTTAAACTTCACCCTCTTGTGATTTTCGAAGATACAATGCTCACAAAATTTCAATTTTCCAGTTTTGTATCCTTTAAGAAGATGTGACGCCCCCGATTCAATCATACACTAATCATACACGCAAACGTGTACGATCAAGATCAGGGACTCACGGGAAGATATCACAACACAACTCTAAAACATAAATAAGTCATACAAGCATCATAATACAAGCTAGGGGCCTCGAGGGCTCGAATACAAGTGCTCGATCATAGACGAGTCAGCGGAAGCAACAATATCTGAGTACAGACATAAGTTAAACAAGTCTGCCTTAAGAAGGCTAGCACAAACTGGGGTACAGATCAAAAGAGGCGCAAGCCTCCTGCCAGGGATCCTCCTAACTACTCCTCGTCGTTGTCAGCGGGCTGCACGTTGTAGTAGGCACCTCCGTGTAGTAGTAAATCATCAACGGTGGCGTCGGCTCTGAGCTCCGTCGTGCAGTCGCAGCAATCGGATAGAGATAGGGGAAAAAAGGGGGAACAAGGCAACCGTGAGTACTCATCCAAAGTACTCGCAAGCAAGGAGCTACACTACTTATGCATGGATATATGTGTACAGGGCCATATCAGTGGACTGAACTGCAAAATGCCAGAATAGGAGGGAGATAGCTAATCCTGTTGAAGACTACGCTTCTGGTAGCCTCCGTCTTGCAGCATGTAGAAGAGAGTAGACTGAAGTCCTCCAAGTAGCATCGCATAGCATAATCCTACCCGGCGATCCCCTCCTCGTCGCCCTGTAAGAGAGCGATCACCGGGTTGTATCTCGCACTTGGAAGGGTGTGTTTTATTAAGTATCCGGTTCTAGTTGTCATAAGGTCAAGGTACAACTCCAAGTCGCCCTGCTATCAAGATCACGGCTATTCAATAGATTAACCTCCTGCAGGGTGCACCACATTACCCGACACGCCGATTCCATTTGGCCGACACACTTTCTCGGTCATGCCCGCCGCTGGAGATCAACACGCCGCAGCCCCACCTAGGCACAACAGAGAGGTCAAGACACCGGTCTAAACCTAAGCGCACAGGGTGCAGGCCCATCGCCCTTAGCACACCGCACGTTGCGTCTGTGCCGGAAGCGTAACTAGCCCCTTAATACAAGAGCAGGCTTACGTTCCAATCTAGCGCGCGCCACTCAGTCGCTGACGTCACGAAGTGCTTTGGCTGATACCACGACACCGGTTGCCCATATCTTGTCCCATGTGGCGGTTAGTGCGTATAAGGTCAACGACCCAACGAGATCAAATACCAAGATCTTGTTAAGCGTGTTAAGTATCCATGAACGCCGAGCAGGCCAGGCCCACCTCTCTCCTAGGCGGTCTCAACCTGCCCTATCGCTCCGCCATGGCGTAACAATCGGGGCCGTCGGGAACCCATGCCCACCTCTACCGGGATGGAGCCACCGTCCTTTCAGCCCCATCTCCTAACAAGTATCACAGGTAATGTAATAGTGTAAAGTATATAGTATATGCCCATGATCACCTCCTCAAGTGATCACAGCCCGAGAGTATAGCATGGCGGGGCGGACAAGAGTGTAGGGCCACCGATGGAACACTAGCATCCTATACTAAGTCAGTAGGATAGCAGTAAAGGTAACAACAAGATTAGCAAGGACAGGCTATGCAGAAAGATAGGATTAATCGAAAGTAGTAACATGCTACACTACTCTAATGCAAGCAGATAGAGAAGAATAAGCGATATCCGTGATCAAGGGGGGGGGCTTGCCTGGTTGCTCGAGACAAGAAGGAGGGGTCGGTGGCGACGAGTCGCACCACGAGGGCATCAAGATTGTCACGGGTCTACCGGAGAGAAAAGGGGAAGAAACAGTAAATACATAGCAACCAAGTGCATAACAGACAACAAGCGAGCTAGGCGTGTTCTAACGGTATGAGGTGATACTGTGAAGGGGAAACATCCGGAAAGTATCCGGTGTTCCGTGTTTCCGACAGATGAACCGAAGGTGAAATGTTGCAGGTTCACTATGCTAGGGACGCGTGGTGGACGAACGGGCTGCGTATCCGAATTCGTCTCGTCGTTCTGAGCAACTTTCATGTAGAAAGTTTTTCCATCTGAGCTATGGTTTATTTTATATTAATTTTTAAAGTTTTAAATTATTTTAGGATTAATTTAAATATTTTAATTCAACATTATCCGAGCGGTGTCTGCCGACGTCATCATGACGTCAAGATGAGGTCGGCGATCAGCAGAGGTGTTGATCGTCAACCGACGGTGGGTCCCGCATGTCATTGAGTGATTAATTAACTAACAGTTAATTAGGTTAATTAGTGATTAGATTAGTCTAATTATGATAAATTAATTCTTTAATTATTAATTAATTAATATTTTTATTTTTTTATTATTTTTTAATTCTTTTTTTTATAAAAACGTTCAGGGCGGGGCCCGTGCGTCATTGGGCCAAGAGGGGCTTAGCGGGCGCGCGGGTTACGGGCGCCTGGAGCGGGTGTGGTGCACCCGCCCAGGCCGACAGGGTAGGGGACGGGCGCTGGGCGCCAGCGGCCACGGGTGCAGGGGAGGGAGAGCTGCAGGAGGGCGAGGTCGGAGCAGGGCCGAGCAGGCGTGGTCGGACCGTGGACGGCGGTAGGAGGCGGAGCAGGGGGGCTTAGCGGGCGTGTAGGCCGGCGAGGCCATAGCAGCGCCGGCGAGGCGGGGCCACGCGCGCGGGCGTGGTGGTGCGCGGACCATCGCGGGCAGTGCGAGTGCACACACAGTGCGACTACGAGAGGATGCGGGGCGAGGGAGAGAGGAGGCCGGGGCCTCACCATTCGGTGTAGGGACAAGGCAGCGGGGCGCGGGGAGGAAGACGGGGATGACTCGACGGAGAGGTAGCAGGCCAGCGGGGAGGCTGTCCGGCGAAGAGGACGGCGAGGAGGCGACGTGGTCGACGACAAGGTGGCCGAGGCGGAGTCGTTCCGGGCGGCGGCGACTTGGTGAAGCTTCTTTCACGGCGTTGGCGTGGAGTCGAGGCAGCCTCAAGCCTCGGCCTGCTTAGGGAGACCGGTGGCCATGGGTTCACGGTGACGTGGCGTGGGCGTGATCGGGCGATTATGGGAGAGGGAGCAGCGAGGTAAGAGAGAAGGAGGAGGCTAGGGCGGCCTCGGCTCGCAGCAGAGCAAGGGGGGAGGCGAGGCCATGGGGATCGGGCGACGACCGCCAGTCTTTCAGGCGTTCGAGGTGTGGCGGCGCGCGAGGAAGGCGGGAGACGGCAGGGGAGAGTGGGGTTCGTGGGATAGGGTTAGGTCACGATGGGGGGTGATTGTAGGAGGCGAGATGGGCGGCTGGTGTGAGGCCATTTGGCCGATAGGCCCAATGAGGGGGGCTTTTACTTTCTTTCTTTTTGGTTTTTTCTGTTTTCTTTATTTCATCATTGCTTTCTATTTATTTCTGCTAGCAAACCAATTTTGTTAAAAGTGCCACTGGTCAAAACAATTACTATGTAGTATGTAGCACTACCATAAAAGTTTGGGAGTAAGACGATTTCATTTTTGACTTTACTTAAATAGGAACGATTTAAACGGTGCTGTTTTGGGTACTGTTTTGGATGCTAGGGTCAATTTGGGCATTTTAGTTATGCTGTTTTCCTAATCACAAATGACTATGGAATATTTGCAAAAATATGAACTATTTAGTTTTGCAGTTTGAAGAAGTATTTTATTTGACTTAATTTTAAATTTGAATTTGAACTTGGTTTGATTCAATGCGAGCTTTAACAACAGTAACCGTGGTGACGTGGCATCGTTAACGTGGGATTACTGTAGCCTAATTATCCGGTCGTCACAATTCTCCTCCACTACAAGAAATCTCGTCCCGAGATTTAAGAGGTAGTGAAAGGGGGAAAGGTTTGGTAACGAATCTAGCAGGTCTGCTCATCCTGGCTTGCTCTTCGCGAAGAGGCCGGGCCAATCATTGATGTCTTCATTTCTCTGCTTCAGGTGATCATGGTGAAGCCAGTATCCTTTCTTCGGGAACTCCATCGTACTTACAAAGGAATAAAAAAAGGGTATTCCGGGAGAACAGACCTCTGCAAGGTTGACTATCTGGTCGATAAGATCAGGAAGGTGGCGGAAAGTAACTCTCGAATAGAACTTAAGAAAATATTGAGAGCGAAGTAATGAGATTGCATAGGAAGTTTCGCTCGAGCAGGCAACCGTTCGATGCCTGAAACAGGGCGTGAAAGGGGCTCAAAGCAATCGGGAATAAGTATTGTGTCCGGCAACAGATTTGATGATCCCTCGGAAGATGGCTCGTGAATTACATACGAGGCCATACGCGAGGAGCAACCTTGGGAACAGGGAGTGCAGGAGAGTCAGGTTTCGATCCAGTGGAACTGACAATTGAACTATGTTGTGCGAATTCAAAACTTCTAGCAACCCTATTGCTTTGAAGTTAATGGTCGAGTTTCATTCTAATACTTTGATTATTGAATCACCATTCCGACGTTGGTCGTGCAACCCAGCCCATATTTGGGTGCACCTTTCAACTCATGTTTAATTGTGTATGTTTTCCTCGAGCATACCTCATTATGTCATCTGATCTGACAAATGTTATCTCCTTATTCACATAGTTGTGGAAATCCATCCTTTGGAAATCTCGAGAATTGTCGCCGAGTCCATCGCCACCTCCTCGTCCTCTCCTTGGTTAAATGATGAACTCTTGTTTTGGAACTCGCTTCCATAGTTCATATCCCGAGAATCTTGAAATGACATCTCGTCAATTTGTGTTGCACCTTTTCTTCTCAGGCATCCTGAGTGTGAGGCATCCTGGCACCAATCATATCTGGATCTCGATCAGATATGATGATTGGGACACATGTCCATGAGTTATAACATTGGTCTTTTTATGACCCGGAAAGATGATGTCATGCCTAGCACACCTGACCGGAGGACCTAGTGTTATAGTTTCCTTTTTTTTAACAAGGTTAATCATTTTTCCATGAGGAAATCGTAAGACTTATTTTATAAGTTGTTCCTGATGGATCCTTTTTGTTTCCAAAGTCTGATTTTCACCTGTTGACCATGTCAATGCTATCTCGAAGCATGTCTATGGTACTCCGTTCTTCAACAAGAACATTTGAAGCCCAATGCTAAAAGTTTCCTGCTCAATTATCCAAACACCGTTGTATGGGTAAGGTCATGAAATTTCTCTCCTCTTATCTAAAGGGTTTTCTACTTTATATCCTGTCTTGGATATCATCCTCTGCTTGACTTTGGGAAGGATATACCCCTGATATATGTGTTTAAACACATTTTCCTTTCCGTTGTTTTGTTCAAACTTTCTTATAATCTACTTAATCGGCGGTGGTAATTCCTCGCTTAGGTAAGCACCTCGTGGTACAACTCGCCAAGAAGACATTACTATTATTGACGACATCCTGGTAACCCCCGATGGATGAGAACTTTGCCTATTGGTCCGCCTTGTTCAACGAGCAGGAAAATGGTTCTCTTCGTCCTTCGCCCTTGGTACCAACGTTGTTGCCAACATAACTGACAGGCTATCCTCTGCCATGCCTTGCTACCATGACCGTGCAATATGTCGGCGTCCTTCCTGCTTTTGGACCACATGGTGGGCCCATAACCCACAGGTCCCAGGATCGAAACCTGGCTCTGATACCAACTTGTGACGCCCCCAATTCAATCATACACTAATCATACACGCAAACGTGTACCATCAAGATCAGGGACTCATGGGAAGATATCACAACACAACTCTAAAACATAAATAAGTCACACAAGCATCATAATACAAGCCAGGGGCCTCGAGGGCTCGAATACAAGTGCTCGATCATAGGCGAAGTCGTGGAAGCTACAATATCTCGAGTACGACATAAGTTAAACAAGTCTCGCTTTAAGAAGGCTAGCACAAACTAGGGTACAGATCGAAGAGGCGATGCCTCCTGCTCGATCCTCCTAACTACTCCTCGTAGTCGTCCGCGGGCTGCACGTAGTAGTAGGCACCTCCGGTGTAGTAGTCGCCATCGACGGTGGCGTCTCGCTCTCGGCTCCGTCGTCCTGGCCGTGACAATCGGATAGAGATAGGAGAAAAAGGGGAACAAGGCAACCGTGAGTACTCATCCAAAGTACTGCAAGCAAGGAGCTACACTACATATGCATGGATATATGTGTAAAGGGCCATATCGGTGGGTGAGCTGCAGAATGCGAGAATAGGAGGGGATAGCTAATCCCGTCGAAGACTACGCTCGCAGCCTCCGTCTTGCAAAGATGTAGAAGAGAGTAGATCAAGTCCTCCAAGTAGCATCACATAGCATAATCCTACCCGCGATCCCTCCTCGTCAACCTATTAGAGAACGATCACCGGGTTGTATCGCACTTGGAAGGGTGTGTTTTATTAAGTATCCGGTTCTAGTTGTCATAAGGTCAAGGTACAACTCCAAGTCGTCACATTATCAAGATCACGGCTATTCAATATATTAACTTCCTGCAGGGTGCACCACATTACCGACACGCTCGGTCCCATTTGGCCGACACACTTTCTGGGTCATGCCCGCCGCGGAGATCAACACGCCGCAGCCCAACCAAGGCTGTGAGAGAGGCCAAGACGCGGTCTAAACCTAAGCGCACAGGGTCCGGGCCCATCGCTTAGCACACCGCACGCTATGTGACGTGGCCGAAGCGTAACTAGCCCCTTAATACAAGAGCAGCTTACGTTCCAATCCGCGGCCGCTCGATCGCCGACGCCACGAAGTTTCACCGATACCACGACGCCGGTTGCCCATATCTTGTCCCACGTGGCGGTTAGTGCGTATAAGGTCAACGACCCAACTCAGATCAAATACCAAGATCTCGTTAAGCGTGTTAAGTATCCATGAGCGCCGAACAGGCCAGGCCCACCTCTCTCCTAGGCGGTCTCAACCTGCCTGTCGCTCCGCCACAAAGTAACAAATCGGGGGCGTCGGGAACCTGTGCCCACCTCTACCGGATGGAGCCACTGTCCTTTCAGCCCCCATCTCCTAACAGTATCACTGTAATGTAATAGTGTAAAGTATATAGTATATGCCCGTGATCACCTCCCAAGTGATCACAGCCCAAGAGTATAGCATGGCGGATTTAACAAGAGTGTAGGGCCACCGATGGAACACTAGCATCCTATACTAAGTCAGTAGGATAAGGTAAAAAGGTAACAAAATAGTAGCAAGGACAAAGCTATGCAGCAAAGATAGGATTAATTGAAATTAGTAACATGCTACACTACTCTAATGCAAGCAGATAGAGAAGAATAGGTGATATCCGTGATCAAGGGGGCTTGCTTGGTTGCTTTCGAGACAAGAAGGAGGGATCGTCGGTGACGAGTCGACTACTGAGGCATCAAAGATCGCCACGGGGTCACCGGAGAGAAAAGGGGGAAGAAACAGTAAATACATAGCAAGCAAGTGCATAACAGGACAACAAGCAGAGCTAGACGTGTTCTAAAGCGGTATGGGGTGATACCGGTGAAGGGGGGAAACATCCGGGAAAGTATCCCGGTGTTTCATGTTTTCAGACAGATGAACCGGAGGTGAAATGTTGCAGGTTCACTATGCTAGGGACGCGTGGCGGACGAACGGGCTGCGTATCCGGATTCGTCTCGTCGTTCTGAGTAACTTTCATGTAGATAGTTTTTCCATCTAAGCTACGGTTTATTTTATATTAATTTTTAAAGTTTTAAATTATTTTTCGGATTATTTTAAATATTTTAATTCAACATTATCCAGAACAGTGTCTGCTGACGTCATCATGACCAGTCAACATTATTCAACAGAGGTGTTGACTGGTCAACTGACGTGTGGGTCCCGCATGTCATTGACTGATTAATTAACTAACAATTCATTAGGTTAATTAGTGATTAGATTAGTCTAATTATGATAAATTAATTATTTAATTATTAATTAATTAATATTTTTATTATTTTTTTATTTTTAATTCTTTTTTAATAAAAACGTTCTGGGCGACCCGTGCGTCATTGGGCCAAGGGGGGCTTAGCGGCTGGTTGAAGATTCTGGCGCTGGAGCGGTGTGGTGCACCCCCTGGCGACACTGATAGGGGACGGCGGCTGGCGCCAGCGGCCACGGGTGCAGGGGAGGGAGAGCTGCAGGAGGGCGAGGTTGGAGCAGGGCCGAGCGGGCGTGGTCGGACCGTGGACGGCGGTAGGAGGCGGAGCAAGGGGGCTTAGCGGGCGTGTAGGCCGGCGAGGCCACAACAGCGCCGGCGAGGCGGGGCCATGCGCGCGGGCGTGGTGGTGCGCGGATCATCGCGGGCAGTGCGAGTGCATGCACAGTGCAGCTACGAGAGGATGCAGGGCGAGGGAGAGAGGAGGCCGGGGCCTCACCATTCGGTGTAGGGACAAGGCAGCGGGGCGCGGGGAGGAAGACGGGGACGACTCGGCGGAGAGGTAGCAGGCCAGCGGGGATGCTGTCCGGCGAAGAGGACGGCGAGGAGGCGACGTGTTCGACGACGAGGTGGCCGAGGCGGAGTCGTTCCGGGCGGCGGCGACATGGTGAAGCTTCTGCTCGCCGGCGTTGGCGTGGAGTCGAGGGGCAGCCCCTCGAAGCCTCGGCCTGCTTAGGGAGACCGGTGGCCATGGGTTCACGGTGACGTGGCGGCCGGGCGTGATCGGGCGATTTGGGGAGAGGGAGCAGCGAGGTAAGAGAGAAGGAGGAGGCTAGGGCGGCCTCGACTCGCAGCAGAAAGCGATGGGGAGGCGAGGCCATGGGGATCGGGGTGACCTGCCCAGTCTTTGGGGCGTTCGAGGTGTGGCGGCTGCGAGGAAGACGGGAGACGTCTTGGGGGAGAGTGGGGTTGGTGGGATAGGGTTATGTCACGATGGGGGGTGTTTGTAGGAGGCTAGATGGGCGGCCTGGTGTGAGGCCAGTGGGCGATAGGCCCGATTAGAGGGGCTTTTACTTTCTTTCTTTTTGGTTTTTTCTATTTTCTTTATTTCATCATTGCTTTCTATTTATTTCTGCTAGCAAACCAATTTTGTTAAAAGTGCCACTGGTCAAAACAATTACTATGTAGTATATAGCACTGCCATAAAAGTTTGGGAGTAAGATGATTTCATTTTTGACTTTACTTAAATAGGAACGATTTAAACGGTACTGTTTTGGGTACTGTTTTGGATGCTAGGGTCAATTTGGGCATTTTAGTTATGCTGTTTTCCTAATCACAAATGACTATGGAATATTTGCAAAAATATGAACTATTTAGTTTTGCAGTTTGAAGAAGTATTTTACTTGACTTAATTTTAAATTTGAATTTGAACTTGGTTTGATTCAATGCGAGCTTTAACAACAGTAACCGTGGTGACGTGGCATCGTTAACGTGGGATTACTGTAGCCTAATTATCCGGGCGTCAGATATGACCTCTCTTATTTAACTCTGCTAAACCAAGTTCACTCATATGTCCAAGACGCATATGCGAAAAGTTAGCAACATCACAATTAGATTTCTTTGAAATAAATGGAGTGGTGTTACCTGAAACGGTAGAACCTCGAAGGTAATAAAGACGATTTGTCGAACTTAAGTCACCTTTCATCACAACAAGGGAACCTTTGGTGACCTTCAAAACACTATCTCCACCTGAATACTTATACCCCTTTGCATTAAGAGCACTCACAGAGATAAGATTTGTCTTCATCTTCGGAATATACCGAACATCTGTCAAAGTTCTGATTGTGCCATCCAACATCTTGATTCGAATGGAACCTATGCCTTCAATCTTGCATGGTGAATTATCAAAACCCAAAACAGAACCGACAACAGTAATAAAATCAAAAGTAGTAAACCAATCTCTATGCGGGCACATATGAAAAGTACATGCAGTTTCAAGTACCCACTCATCATTGGTCTCAGCACATCCAACAATAACAACAAGAGCATCATCAGAACTATCATCACGAGCAACGTTTGCAGAATTTTCACCTTGTTTGTTACCTTTCCTCTTTTCTTTATTCCACAACTTGAAACATCCATGGCATGCCCGTCTCTCTTGAAATATCTGCAATATTTCTTGTCTATGGATTGCGACCGGCCCCTGTAGCCGTTCTTACTTTTGCCTCTGTTTCCCTTATGTGAATTCTTCTCCTTTGTCCTCCCACTAACGGATAATCCCTCGGCTTGGGATGAACTTGAACCATCATGAAGCACCAGTAATTTAATCTTCTCCTTAGAGTTCAAAGCTTCATAAACTCCATTAAGCGTAAGAGTATCATGACTGTATAATATGGTGTCTCTAAAATTGGTATAAGAACTTGGTAGTGAACAAAGTAACATTAAAACAATATCTTCCTCTTCATACTTAACATCCATTGCAGGTAGATCAGATATGATCTCTTTAAATTCTGAAATATTATTCAAAACATTACCTCCCTCGGGTAACCTGTGCAGGAATAATTTTTGTTTCAGATGCATCTTGCTGGTGAGATCTTTTGTCATGCAAATCCCTTCCAGCTTTAAGCATAGAGTGGCGGCAGTTTTCTCGTTCAAAACTTCCTGCAAAATAATATTATGCAAATGGAGTTGAATTTGTGACAAAGCCTTACAATCCCTTCTTTTCTTCTCATCAGTCCAGTCGTGAATTTGGTTTTTCCCAAAACTATTCAGTGCTTCATCATAGTAACAACGCCCGCATCTTGACTTGCCATAGGGTAAACCTCGTGTCACGGTCCAGCAACGGAAGATCATACTTCATGGCAGCCATGAGTAGATGAATTTGTGTACACAAAGTAGTACAAGCCGGAGTAAAATAATTATTGACAGAATTAATTACGGGTCAAAAAGAGCATAGTAGATAGCACCTGGTAGCTCGCTGGTGGCCGTAGCAATTGAAGATGGAAAAAGGACAAAAAAACCAAACTAGCACAGAGTGTACTAGCCGATCAGCCTTCAACGTGAAACAAAAGTACTAGTAGCTGGTTGATCTAGTAGTACTAGTTCTTGAGTTGATGCGCTTGGGTGGATCAGCTTTGGCCCTAGTGATGACGTGAAGCAGTAGCTACGGTTGTCTTGCTGGATCAACGTGGAAGTGGCAATGGTAAAAAAAAATAGGAACCAGCGACTCGCCTTAACCTGATTTTTGTCGGAATAAAAAATGATCGATTGCTATTGACGATGGTTACAGGATGCTTATATATCTTCTTGAGAGACACGAGGATCCAGAGGAGGCGTCGGTTCCAGAGAGATGCGTCGGTTGCCAGGACACATGCGTCCATGTGGTGCAACCGCTTGTCCGTTGGGCAAGGGGAGATTTTCCTTAATTACAGTATTAATTTCAACACTCCCCCTAATCTACGCTTGACCATGTAGAATCATCTTCACTATTGTCCGGGAAGCTCTATCATCTCAAAAGATTCTCCTCCAAAAATTGTTCATAAAATATTTGATGAGATCCTGAAACATATACTTACAAAGAGATAGTGTAATGCGATGTTTGAATAAGGATATCTCAAGAAGAGACTCCCCCTGACGCTTGCAAGTCCCGAAGTCGTCGCATACCAATTCCATGAACATATTTCTGGAATGTAGAATTTGGTAGAGACTTGGTAAATAAATCAGCAAGATTTTTGCATGATTTAATTTGCAAGACGTTTATTTCCCGGCTTTGCTAAAGATCATGGAGGAAAACCCACTTAGGAGAAATATGCTTAGTGATATTACTCTTAATGTATCATGTTTGCATCTGTGCAACACAGGCCGCATTCTCTTCATAGATAATGGTTGGTGATTCTATCGAACCAATTCCACATGATAGTTGTATGTGGTTTATCATTCTGCGAAGCCATACACATTTGCATGTTGCTTCAAATAATGAAATTATTTCAGAATGATTGGTAGATGTTGCCACCAGAGTCTGTTTTGAAGACTTCCATGATATAGCAGTGCCACCATGTACGAACAAGAAGCCGTTCTATGATCTGGCATTATGGGGATCAGACAAATAGCCGACATCTGCATATCCAATCATATCATAGTCTTGAATTTTCTGGAACTGGAAAAATAGGCCAAGATCCTTTGTGCCTTGGAGATACCGAAAGACATTCTTCACTCCGGACTGATGACGTTTGGTGGGAGCTGCGCTATGTCTAGCAAGTAGATTCACTACAAATGCAATATTAGGTCTTGTGCAATTTGCACGACACATAAGCGCTCCAACGACAGTGAGGTATGGAACTTCAGGTCCCAACACCTCTTCTCCATCACCCCTTGGTCTGAACGGATCTTTCTCTACGTCTAGAGATCGAACCACCATAATAGTTTTAGATGGATAGGATTTGTCCATATTGAATATCTCCAATATTTTCTGGATATAGGCAGATTGGTGTACCATGATTCTTGAGGGAAGGTGCTCAAGTTGAAAACCTAAGCAAAATTTGGTTTTACCCAAATCCTTCATCTCAAATTCCATCTTTAGGTGATTGCATGCTTCGTCAATGTCTGGTGTGCTGCTGATGATGTTGAGATCATCAACATACACAGAAATGATGCAAAATCCTGTAGAGGATTTCTTGATGAAAACACATGGGCAATCAGTGCTATTGGAGTAACCTTTCGGAAGAAGGAACTCACTGAGTCGGTTGTACCACATCCGTCCCGACTGTCTTAAGCCATATAATGACTTATTCAGCTTTACACAATACATGTTGCGTTTTGCACTGTTATTCGGGACAAAGATTCCGTCAGGAACCTTCATATATATGTCGGAATCTAGTGACCTGTAAAGATATACGGTCACCACGTCCATTAACTGCATGAATACACGATTTTGCACTGCCAAAGATATAAGATATCGGAAAGTGGTTCCATTCATTACTAGAGAGTATGTTTCATTGAAATCAATGTCGGGTTTCTGCATGAAACCTTGTGCCATGAGCCTAGCTTTATATCTCACCACCTCATTGTTCTCATTCCGTTTCTGGAGGAAAACCCATTTGAATCCCATAGGGAAAACATTGGGAGGTGTAGGTATTGCTTCGGTGAATACCTTTCTTTTGTTAAGCGAGGCAATTTCTGCTTGGATTGCATCCTTTCATTTAGGCCAGTTGGAGCGCCTTTGGCACTCGACAATAGACCTTGGATCATGATCAGTGAGAAGTGTATCGGCAATCTTTTCAGCAAAATATATGTCGACAGTTATAGTCTTACGATTAAATGATTCTCCAGAATCAACATAGTTGATGGAAATTTCCTGCACCCCTAGAGACTCTTCATGATTTCCTAATACGATTGAGTCTGGGTGTTCCGATGTTCCAGCCAGTTTGTGCACACTGGAGCTGGGTTGTGGAGGTTGCCCTTCCACTGGGTGTATACTACCCATCAGGTGTTTGTCAACGTTGAGTTGACCTGCATTTACTGACTCCGAGGATTTTCTCATCGATTTTCTTTGCTGCTTGCTAGAAGCTAGCTCCAGGTCAGAGGCCATAGTACTCCCCCTCTTTTTAGGAACAGGGAGTTGAGTGGTTTTTATTGGTACCTCCACTCTTTCTGGCGTATTTCTGGCCGGATTTAAGGATTTTGTAAAACCTTTCATATTAGTAAATGAATCTGGGAGATTATTTGCATGATGTTGTAAATTAATGATCTTCCAAACTTGAAGTTCGGTCTCTTGGGTACGTAGATTAGAGGATGAAATGGCGTGAGCATTCCAATCAATTTCCGGGCATTCTTTCTTGTACTTGAAATCTCCCCTAATGCCGGAAAATGTTCCTCATTAAATGTGCAATCAGCATGACGGGTTGTGAACATATCCCCAGTTAGGGGTTCCAGGTACTTGATAATCAACGGCGATTTGTACCCCACATAGATCCCCAAGTTTCTGCGTGGGCCCGTAGATGTCCGTTGTGGTGGTGAGATCGGGATGTATGTAGCACATCCACTACAAAAAAAGACACATCCATGACATTTTGGGCCGAACGAAAAAAATTTCTGTCATACTTATGACACTTCTATGAAAATAATTATGACAGAACACGGTATCATCATAGATTTGGTGGGGTCCTACTTCTAGGACAAAAAATCATGATAGAAAATGGGCTTTTCATCCTGGGCGGGCCGGAGACGCAGCTTCATGACATTCTTTGGGCCGTCCATGACGGAAAAAACCGTGGTAGAAGCGAGGGCGAGGAAAATATCGGGGTGTTCCCGGTTACGGTGGGTGGTCGGGGCCGAGCGATGCGCGGTTCTCTCATACACGCACGCGCGTGGGTGCGAGGCGTTGGGCTCTAACTGAACCCGAGCGATTGCTGCGCAGCTAGGCGTTATCGAAGCCGAGCGATCGATCGATGGCTGTTAATCGAACCCGATGGAGCGATTCGCCGCTCTGCCGCTAATCAAGCCGATCGATGCTGCCTCAGTATGAGCAATGGCGTTCTTTGGGGGGTTGGATAAACAGTTCCCGGTGGGGGTGGATGAACAGGACCCCATGGTGTTGCCTCTGGATGAACAGGACCCCGATCGATTGAGCCGGTTGGGGCTGGATGAACAGGACCCCGTGGAGGGCAGGATGAACAGGACCATCCCGTGGAGGGCAGGATGAACAGTAGACGGTGGAGGGCTGGATGAATAGTAGCCCGTGGAGGGGTGGTTGAATAGGATCCCGTGGAGAGGGCTGGTTGAACAGTAGCCGATGGAGTAGCGCGCGGTGGAGGCTGCACGAGCAGGAGCCCGTGGATGAACAGTCGCAGCTGGAGGCTGGAGGAGGTCGACGGTGGATGAACAGTAGCCCGTGGAGGCTGGAGGGAGTCGACGGTGGAGATGAACAGTATCCCGTGGAGTCCCATTTTGCGGTACGCCACACCCCTCCTGATGAACAGGACCCCCATTTTGACCGTAGTGCTCTAACACAAGTCCGTTTCCTCCGTTTTGCGGTATGCCACACCCCTCCCGATCAACAGGACCCCCGTTTCGACCGTAGGAGGCCCGTTTCCTCCGTTTTGCGGTACGCCAGACCCCTCCCGATGAACAGGATCCCGTTTCGAACGTGGCCGGTCGAACACAAGGCCGTTTCCGCTGTTCTGCGGTACGCCAGGCCTCGTTTCCATTGGCTGTTCCGTCCAAGCCGGTTGGCTCCCACGCGTTCCGTTGCCTCCCGATGAACATGACGTATTCCATTGCCTCCCCATGAACACGACGACGACGCTGTTTCTCTGTTCCGACCTAGCCATGTACGCGAGCCCTGGCCGTACGTACGCACGAGTAGGCGTTCGAGACCCTGCCCATATGTACGTACGTGGCCGTATTTACTTTCTTGCACCCTGGCCGCTGTACATACGTGTACATGCTACGTGCGCGCCTCTACTACGACACGTGCGTGCCTCTACATCGACCAGTATGTACGTACACGTTCGCGACCAGAATGACAACGCTATGTATGCTTCGACCAGGTGGGTCCCAACTATCAGGCAGTTCCTTGCCTGCGAAGATGTATTGGTGAGTCCCGGTCGGGAGCGAATCATTTTTTGCCGGACGCACTTCCTTGCGTGCGAAGATGTAGCTGGTGGGTCCCAGCGTGGGAAAGCGTTTTTTCGTGAAATACGGTGGCCCGTCCGGTGGGTCCCATTTGTCGGTGGAGGAATAATTATTTTACGCGTAATAAGGAGGCACTTCCTTGCTGCGGCCGTGAACCTAGTGTCGACCTCTCCATGCTACGGCTTAAGCTTGCGTTGGTTTTCCCGAAGAGGAGAGGATGATGCAGCACAAGATGGCGTAAGTATTTCCCTCGGTTTTGAGAACCAAGGTATCAATCCAGAGGAGGCCACGACAAGTCCCTCGTACCTGCACAAAACGATAGCTACTCGCAACCAACGCGATTAGGGGTTGTCAATCCCTTCACGGTCACTTACGAGTGAGATCGATAGAGATAATATTTTTGGTATTTTGGTATAAAGATGCAAAGTGAAAAGTAAAAAGCAAAGTAAAAACAAAGCAAGTATAAAAGTGATGGAGATTGATATGATGAGAATAGACCGGGGCCATAGGTTTCACTAGTGGCTTCTCTCAAGAGCATAAGTATTCTACGGTGGGTGAACAAATTCTGTTGAGCAATTGATGAATTGAGCATAGTTATGAGGTTATCTAGGTATGATCATGTATATAGGCATCACGTCCGAGACAAGTAGATCGAAACGATTCTGCATCTACTACTATTACTCCACTCATCGACCGCTATCCAAAGATGCATCTAGAGTATTAAGTTAAAAGCGTAGTAACGCCTTAAGCAAGATGACATGATGTAGAGGAATAAATTCATGCAATATGATAAATACCCCATCTTGTTATCCTTGATGGCAACAATACAATACGTGCCTTGCAACCCTTACATCCTTTGGGTAAGGACACTGCAAGATTGAACCCAAAGCCATGCACTTATCCCATTGCAAGAACTACCAATCTAGTTGGCCAAACCAAACGGATAATTCGAAGAGACTTGCAAAGATAACTCAATCATACATAAAAGAATTCAGAGAAGATTCAAATATTATTCATAGATAAGCTGGATCATAAACCCACAATTCATCGGTCTCAACAAACACACCGCAAAAAGAAGATTACATCGAATAGATCTCCACGAGAGAGGGGAGAACATTGTATTGAGATCCAAAAGAGAGAAGAAGTCATCTAGCTACTAGCTATGGACCGAAGGTCTGAAGTAAACTACTCACACTTCATCGGAGAGGCTATGGTGTTGATGTAGAAGCCCTCCGTGGTGGATGCCCCCTCCCGTGAGCTCCTAACAGGCCCCAAGATGGGATCTCGTGGATACAGGAAGTTGCAGCGGTGGAATTAGGTTTTGGCTCCTGTTACGATTGTTTGGGGTGCGAGGTATATATAGGAGGAAGGAGTGCGTCGGTGGAGCTTCAAGGGGCCCACGAGGTGGGCGCGCCCTAGGGGCGCCCCACCTCGTGACCGCCTCTCTGGTTCCTTGGCGAGGGTCCAAGTCTCTGGATCACGTTCGGTGAGAAATTCACGTTTCGAAGGTTTCATTCCGTTTGGACTCCGCTTGATATTCTTTCTTGAAATCTTGAAAAAGGCAAAAACAACAATTTCGGGCTGGGCCTCCGGTTAATAGGTTAGTCCCAAAAGTAATATAAAAGTGGAAAATAAAGCCCATTATAGTCCAAAACAATAGATAAAGTAGCATGGAGCAATAAAAATTATAGATACGTTGGAGACGTATCACTCCCATCTGATACTCTTCCGATGGAAGTTCCTTGACCATGTTGACCATGCACCGAGAGCACCAGTGGTGGTGGACGACGGCGAGGCCTAGGAAGGGACGACGCGAGCCGGGAAGACGCGACGGTGGAAGCCAGCGGAGAGGAGTACGAGGTTCACCGTTCGGGCGGCGGTGTTAGGCTGCCGTCGCTGCAGGCCCTGGCGATGGTGGGAATAGTAGAGGCGGTGAGGCCTCGGCAGACAGCCGCCACGGAGGCAGGAGCATGCGGCACGACCGATGCTGCTTTGGGCGGTGGAGCAAGAAGACCAGAGGTTGAAGAAGCACTACTGATCGTTGGATTGACATCGACGGTCTTTGGAGCTAGAATCGTTCATATTGGCGTTGACAAAGCACTCCGTCCCGTCAACTTAGTAGGCCCTAAGTCAGCCTCCCACCAAGGTGGGTCGCAACTAGCGTGGGGAGTATTCATTTTTGTGCGTAATAAGGAGGCACTTCCGGTGGGTCCGAGCCGATGCAGGGGAACGTTTTTCATGAAATCGGTGGCCCGTCCGGTGGGTCCCAGCAGCGATGGGGAAGCGTTTTTTAGCCAATCGATGGCCCGTCCGGTGGGTCCCTGCTGTCCGTGGAGGAATAATTATTTTCAGCGTAATAAGGAGGCACTTCCTTGCGGCTGCCGTGGACCTAGCTGTCGGCCTCTCCATGACGATACTCTTAGATGGAAGTCGTTCCTTGACCACGTTGACCACGCTTGGCGCCGAGAGCACCAGGCGGTGGACGACGGCGAGGCCTAGGAAGGGGACGATCGCGGAGCCGGGAAGACGCGCGGTGGATGCCCACGGAGAGGAGTACGAGGGTTCTTGGTTCGATTGTGGTGTGAGGCTGCCGTCGCCATGAGAATAACGGGGTGTGGGTGAGTAGAGGATGCCCCGCCAGCGGTGGGAGTAGTAGGGGTGGTGAGGCCTGCACGGAGGCGGAGCAGCGATCCCTTGGCGCTGGATTTGGCGGCTCGAGCAAGAAGATCAGAGATTGAAGAAACACGACGGCCGTTGGATTGATATCCAACGGTTACGTCTGCTAGAATCGTTTGTTGACGTATATAATAACTAAAAAAATCTTGCATACGCATCATATTAATAGGCCCATAAGTCAGACCATTCCCTCTTTTTTTAATAATTTATATATAGCTCATTGCGACTTCTTATGCAATTTATTGCAGTCCATTTTTTTGGTTGGACAGGGCCAATTTCGCATATTTCTGTGGGTTCCAAACTATTTTTAATACCGAAATGTTGAGCCAGATTTAAAGTACTTTGAAGATATATTTAAATTAGGTTAATGCCGAGTGAAATAGGAATCTGAAAATGTGAAAAAATTCAGAAATTATAAAGTAATTGCCAATTTGTCATCTGTTTTTTATATTTATAACCCATTTCATATTACTGTCAAGATTTGCAGGCGTCTTGAAAGAGTTGCAGCCCATCGTATGTAGAAAAATAAGTAGGCCTGGATTGGGTATTCTTTAGAAAAAATAAATCTGGGCTCATTTTCACAAAGAAAAATAGCTGGGTTGGTCACATGGTGAACATAAAATATAAACTGGGCTAGACGGGCCACAACCAGTTCAAACCACTCCGTCTCAACAACAACAAAAAAATACTGCTCAAGCTGCTACGTCCCAGGTGTCAGCCGATCTTGTGTTGTTCTCTTGTCTATTGACTATATACGCTCACAATGTCGTGGGTCCTAGATGTTAGGAAAACACTAGGAGGAAGCATTTTATTTTTCCATATGCTGACATGGTGAGCCCTAATGTCATCCTCTCCACGTACTTCTGCCGATTCTTGTTGTTTATTGACCATGTTGACAACGCGAGAGGGCGGCGCCGCGGCGAGCGCACCAAAGCACGCGGAGGACGACGATGAGGCCTCGGACGTCGGCGTTAATGATTTAGGAGACGGTGGGGCGGCGATGCATGCGCTGAGGCGCAGCCAGCCATGGGAGGCGGAAGCAGGCAGCCCCGCCGGCGCTGGTTTGGTTTTGGCGGCTGGAGGAAGACATGACTGAAGAAACACGACAGACTGTAAAAGCAGCAAGAGTACTTAACAACCTTATCTGAAACTAGCAGGGGCACTTAACAACCATAGCTGAAAGCAGTATGAGTACTTACACTGCAAAAAAAAAGACACATCCGTGACATTTTGGGCCGAACGAATTTTTTTCTGTCATACATATGACACTTCTATGACGATAATTGTGACAAAACCCGGTATCATCATAGATGTGGTGGGCTCCTACTTCTATGACAAAAAAGCATGATGAAAATGGGCTTTTCGTCACGGGCGGCCGGAGACGCAGCTGCATGACATTCTTTGGGCCGCCCATGACGGAAAAACCGTGGTAGAAGCGAGGGGAGGAAAATTTCGGGAGTTCCGGTTATGGTGGGAGGTCGGGGCGGCGATGCGCTGCTTTTCTCAGACACGTCTGGCGTGTGTGTGCGGCGTTGGCTCTAATGAACCCGAAGCGAGGCGTTGGGCTCTAACGAACCCGAGTGATTGCACCGCGAGCTATGCGTTATCGAACCCGAAGCGATCGATCGATGGCTGTTAATCGAACCCGATCGAGCTACTCCTTCGCCATCGCTGCTAATCAAGCCGATCGATGCCTCTGGGATGAACAGTGAGCATTGCGGGGGTGGGGGAGGGGGGGGGGGTTGGATGAACAGTGAGCGGTGGCGTTGCCTCTGGATGAACAGGACACCGTGGTGTGGTGAAGGGCTAGATGTACAGTAGACGGTGGAGGGGTGCCCGTGGAGGGGTGGATGAACAGGACCCCGTGGTGTGGAGGGCTGTATGAAAAGTAGACGGTGGAGGGGTGCCCATGGAGGGGTGGTCGAACAGGACCCCGTGGTGTGGAGGGTTGGATGAACAGTAGATGATGGAGGGGTGCCCGTGGAGGGGTGGTTGAACAGGACCCCATGGTGTGGAGGGCTGGATGAACAGTAGACGGTGGAGGGGTGGTTGAACAAGAGCCGATGGAGAAGCGGCGGTGGAGGCTGGATGAACAGGAGCCCGTGGAGGTGGAGGAGGTCGACGGTGGAGATGAACAGATCCGTGGAGTCCGTTTTGCGGCACGCCACACCCTCCCGATGAACGGGACCCCGCCACTGTAACGCTCCAACGAAAGTCCGTTTGTCCGTTTTGCGCACGCCACACCCTCCCGATCAACGGGACCCTCGTTTGACCGTAGGAGGTCCGTTTCCTCCGTTTTGCGATACGCCACACCCTCCCGATCAACGGGACCCCGTTTCGACCGCGGGAGGTCCGTTTCCTCCGTTGCCAGCGGTATGCGAGCCTCGTTTCCATCGCTGTTCCGCCCAAGCCCTCTCGATGAACACGACCACGCATTCCGTTCTGACCCAGCCAGTTGGCTCCCATGCGTTCCGTTGCCTCCCGATGAACACGACGCATTCCGATGCCTCCCCATGAACACGACGCATTCCGTTGCCTCCCCATGAACACGACGACGACGTTGTTTCTCCGTTCCGACCCAGCCATGTACACGAGCCCCGGCCGACGATGCGCCGAGTAGGCGTTCGAGACCCGCCAGTATGTACACATACGTGGCCGTATTTTCTTTCTTGCACCCTGGCCGCTGTACGTACGTGTACATGCTACGTGCGCGCCTCTACTACGACACGTCCGCACCTCTACATCAACTAGTGTGTACGTACACGTTCGCGACCAGAATGACAATGCTACGTACGCTTCGACCAGGTGGGTCCCGACTGTCAGGCACTTCCTTGCTTGCGAAGATGTAGCTGGTGGGTCCCAGCAGTCAGGGGGGCAAAATACGGTGGCCCGTCCGGTGGGTCCCCGCTGTCAGGTGGAGGAATAATTATTTTGCACGTAATAAGGAGGCACTTCCTTGCTGCGGCCGTGGACCCAGCTGTAAGCCTCTCCACGTACAGTCCACGTCTGATGGAAGCCGTTCCTTGACCATGCCGCGCCGAGAGCACCAGGGCGGTGGACGACGGCGAGGCCTAGGAAGGGACGACGCGGAGCCGGGAAGACGCGGCGGTGGATGCCCACGCGAGAGGAGTACGAGGTTCACCGTTCATCTGCGGTGTGAGGCTGCCGTCGCCGCAGAATAATAGGGGGTGTGGGTGAGTAGAGGGATGGCCTGCCAGCGGTGGGAGTAGTAGTGGGCGGTGAGGCCTCCGCGCATTGCAGCCGCCACGGAGGCAGGAGCACGAGGCACGACCGACGCTAGTTTGGGCGGTTTGGAGCAAGAAGACCAGAGGTTGAAGAAGCACTACGGCCGTTGGATGGACATCGTACGGTCACTGAAGCTAGAATCGTGCATATTGACTAAGTTGACAAGCCCTCCGTCCCCGTCAACTTAGTAGGCCCACAAGTCAGCCTGCCACTATACTGGGTCCCAGCTAACATGGGGAGTATTCATTTTTTTGTGCGTAATAAGGAGGCACTTCTTTGCGTGCGAAGATATAGCTGGTGGGTCCGAGCTATCAGCGGCGGTAACGTTTTTTTCGCGAAATACAGAGGCCCTTTCGGTGGGTCCCCGATGTCAAGTGGAGGAATCATTATTTTGCGCGTAATAAGGAGGCATTTCCTTGCGTGCGGCCGTGGACCCGGATGTCGGCCTCTCCACGTCTGATCCACTTCAGATGCATGTCGATCGTTGACCACGTTGACCAGGCCGCGCCGAGAGCACCAGGGCGGTGGACGACGGCGAGGCCTAGGAAGGGAACGACACGGAGGCAGGGAAGACTCGACAGTTGTTTCCCACGTGGAGGGGAGTACGACTGTACAAGGGTTTACTGGTTCGTCTGCTGTCGCCGGAGAATAACAGCAGGTGTGGGTGAGTAGAGGGATGGCTAGGCCAGCGATGGGAGTACGGTGGGGCGGTGAGGCCTGCGCAGCAGCAGAGCCGGCCGTGGGGAGGAGGGAGCAGGCAGTCCCGCCGGTGCTTGTTTGAGCGGCTGGAGCTGGAAGAGCAGAGATTGAAGAAGCACGACGGCCGTTGGATGGCCATCCAACAGTCACTGCTTTTGCGTCAACCTTTTTTTAGGAAAGCCTCAAATATGTGGAAAACAACATACAACCCATCTGCCATTATTTCTAATAATTTAGAGCCCATTTGCTAATTATTAAGGTTTTTTTGGAGCCCATATTCTTTTTGTTAGCATTACAACCCATATTGTGGCCACGGTTAAAAAATTATACGAAATTTTGCATATTCCGGTGCGGTCCGAACTATTTTTAATCTCGAAATTTCGACTCACATTCAAACTGATTTTAAAAATAAATATATATCAATATAAAATCCAACAAATTCTCCACGCATAAAAATTAATGTAATTTAAAATCTCGAAATGAAAAAAAAGATATTTGAAACTAATTGCCGGTTTGATGTGTTTTAAAAATATACAACCCATTTCTCATTAGTGATGGGTGATTTTCTCGGCTAGCCGAATGAAGCTCTCCTCGTCTTGAAAGATTTGCAGCCCAACAGGCCTGACAAAGCGACTTACTTAGCAAATCACAAAAAAACTGGGCTGTGGCCATGGACCCAGCTGTCAGCCTCTCCACGTACAGTACTCTTCCGATGGAAGTCGGTCATTGACCACATTGACCACGCCGCGCCGAGAGCACCAAGGCGGTGGACGACCGAGAGGCCTAGGAAGGGGACAACGCGGAGCCGGGGAAGACGCGATAGTGGGTGCCCACGTGGAGAGGAGTACGAGGGTTCACTGGTTCGGCTGCGGCGTGAGGCCGCCGTCGCCGCAGAATAACAAGGGGTGTGGGTGAGTAGAGGGATACCCTGGGCCAGCGGTAAGAGTAGTAGGGGGCGGTGAGGCCTCCGCGGCATCACAGCCGGCCACGAGAGGCAGGAGCAGGCGGCACGACCGGCGCTACTTTGGGCGGCTGGAGCAAGAAGACCAGAGGTTGAAGAAGCACTATGGCCGTTGGATGGACATCGTACGGTCACTGGAGCTAGAATCGTTCATATTGACTAAGTTGATAAAGCCCTCCATCCTCGTCAACTTAGTAGGCCCACAAATCAGCCTCCCACCATGGTGGGTCCCAGCTAGTAGGGGGAGTATTCATTTTTCTGTGCGTAATAAGGAGGCACTTCCGGTGGGTATGAGCTGGCAGCAGGGGGGAACGTTTTTTTCGCGAAATACGGTGGTCCGTCCGGTGGGTCGCAGCAGTCAGGGGCAAATGTTTTTTCGCGAAATACATTGGCCCGTCCGGTGGGTCCCAGCAGTCAGGGGGGAAACGTTTTTTCGCGAAATACTGGTTGCCCGTCTGGTGGGTCCCTGCTGTCAAGTGGAGGAATAATTATTTTGCACGTAATAAGGAGGCACTTCCTTGCGGCTGCCGTGGACCCAGCTGTCAGCCTCTCCACGTACAGTACTCTTCCGATGGAAGACGGTCGTTGACCACATTGACCACGCCGCGCCGAGAGCACCACGGCTGTGGACGACGACGAGGCCTAGGAAGGGGATGACGCGGAGACGGCGAAGATGCGGCAGTGGATGCCCACGCGGAGAGGAGTACGAGGGTTCACTGGTTCGGCTGCGGTGTGAGGCTACCGTCGCCGCAGAATAACAGGGGGAGTGGGTGAGTGGAGGGATGGCCGGGCCATCGGTGGGAGTAGTATGGGGACGGTGAGGCCTCCGCGGCAGCACAGCCGGCCACGGGAGGTAGGAGCATGCGGGACGACCGGCGCTGCTTTGGGCGGCTGGGGCAAGAAGACCAGAGGTTGAAGAAGCACTACGGCCGTTGGATGGACATCGTTGACCACGCCACACCGAGAGCAGCAGGGCGGTGGACGACGGCGAGGCCTACGAAGGGAACGACACGGAGCCGGGGAAGACATGGCAGTGGCTGCCCACGCGGTGGAGAGTACGAGGTTGATGGTTAAATCTGCCGTCGCCGGAAAATAACAGGAGGTGTGGGTGAGTAGAGGATAGACAGGCCAGGATGCGAGTATGATGGGGTCGTGAGGCCTTCCAGCAAAGACCTTCTTTTGACACGGAGGCGGAGCAAAGCGGTTCCGGACGGCGCTGGTTTGGGCGTGGTGGGCAGGAAGATCGAGATCGAAGAAGACGATTGCCGTTAGATTGACATCTAACGGCCCGACGCTGGTAGAGTCGATTGTTGACTAAGTTTCTTTTTTGAGAAACCTTATGTACGCATGAACTTAGTAGGCCCACAAGTCAGCCTCCAAATATGTGGCAGACAACATAAAGCCCATTTGCTATTTTTTTATAATTTGCAGCCCATTTGCTAATTCTTATGTAATTTATTACAACCCATTATCTGCCCAGGACCACGGTCAAAAAGTTCAGCCTTATTTTGCATATTTCGGTGGAGTCCGAACTGTTGTAATCCCGAAATGATAAACATTTTTTTAAGAACTTATTGATTTTCCAAAAAATCGTTTTTTTTTGTAAGCAAATAAGAGGTGGGACAATTGAGTTGGTTTAAGGGAAAACCAGTGGTAAAAAAATCAGCGCTGGGTGGGAAAAAACAACAAAATTAAGGATGTAAATATGAAAAGGGAATTTTATGTGTTTTCAATATAAAAATTGGATACAAGAGATGAACTAGGGTTTGGAGATGAGAGGAGCGTTGGTGATGATGATGGCGATGATTTCCCCCTCCCGGAGGGAAGTGTCCCCGGCAGAACAGCTCTGTCGGAGCCCTAGATTAGTCCCGCCAAGGTTCCGCCTCGTGGCGGCGGAGTCTCGTCCCGAAAGGTTGCTTATGATTTTTTTTCTCATCGAAAGAGCTCATATAGAAGAAGATGGGAGTCGGAGAGCCACCAAGGGGCCCACGAGGCGGGGGCGCGCCTGGGAGGGCGCCCCCACCCTCTGAAAGGTGGTGTGGGCCCCGGCCTTCATCTTTGGCGATGATTTTTCTTTATTTATTTTAAGATATTCTGAGGAGTTTCAGGACTTTTGGAGTTGCACAGAATAGGTCTCCAATATTTGCTACTTTTCCAGCCAGAATTCCAGCTGCCGACATTCCCCCTCTTCATGGTAAACCTTGTAAAATAAGAGAGAATAGCCATAAGTATTGTGACATAACGTAAAATAACAGCCCATAATGCGATAAATATCGATATAAAAGCATGATGCAAAATGGACGTATCAACTCCCCCAAGCTTAGACCTCGCTTGTCCTCAAGCGAAAAGCCGATAACAATAAATATGTCCTCATGTTTAGAGGTAGAGGCGTCGATAAAAATAAAATACGGACATGAAGGCATCATGATTATTCTCATAACAGCAACATATATAGATTTGTCATATGATTACTTATGTTCAAGTGATGATCTTCTCACAATGCAAAAGTATGAATCAGAAACTTTATTGGGCACCAACAAATTATAACCTCAGTCATTGAAGCAATTGCAATTTATCATAACATCGGAAAGAGTCTATGTCAGAGCTTAAAAGCAAGTCCACATACTCAACTATCACTTAGTCCTTCATAATTGCTACCACTCACGCAATACTTGTGGTTACGGAGTTTTAATCGGACACAGAGAAAGATAGGGGCTTATAGTTTTGCCCCACAACCTTTTACCTCAAGGGTAGTGTCAACAATAATAATTCATGCTCCCCCACATCCAATTAGATATATATATATATATATATATATACCATGTTCTTTCCAACATGCTGGGCTTGCCAAAAGATAAAATGAAAAAGGAAAGGTGAAGATCACCGTGACTCTTGCATAAGGTAGAGGATAATAATAAAAGATAGGCCCTTCGCAGAGGGAAGCAGAGGTTGCCATGCGCTTTCATGGTTGGATGCACAAAATCTTAATGCAAAAGAACGTCACTTTATATTGCCCCTTGTATGTGGAACTTTATTATGCAGTCCGTCGCTTTTATTACTTCCTCAACAAGTTCGCACAAAGCTTATTTCTCTGCACTAATAAGTCATGCATATTTAGAGAGCAATTTTTATTGCTTGCACCGATGACAATTTACTTGAAGGATCTTACTCAATCCATAGGTAGATATGGTGGACTCTCATGGCTAAACTGGTTTAAGGGTATTTGGAAGCACAAGTAGTATCTCTACTTGGTGCTGAGAATTTGGCTAGCATGAGGGGGAAAGGCAAGCTCAACATGTTAGAGGAACCATGACAACATACTTTATCTTAGATACAAGAAAACATAACTCATTATGTTGTCTTCCTTGTCCAACATCAACTCTTTAGCATGTCATATTTTAATGAGTGCTCCCAATCATAAAAGATGTCAATGATAATATATCTATATGTGAGACCTCTCTCTCCTTATTACTTCCTATTAATTGCAACGATGACCGAAGCCATATTTGCCAACTCCCAACAATTTTTAACCATCATACTCTTTCTATGTGAAGGTATTACTTTCAACGAGATCAATATGAACTCTTTGTTTCTTTTTATTCTCCCCCTTTTTTCTCTAATCACCCAAGATCATGGCAAAATACTCAAGCCTTTGACTCAACACTAATCTTTATTATATAGCTCACGGACTCGATTACAAGAAAGATCATAAAGCAAAACTCAAAACTAGATCATGCCATGACTTTATTCTACAAAATCAAGATACTACTAATAGGATCGAACTAAGAAAAACGGTAAAGATAGGAGTTGTGATGGTGATACGATACGGGGGCACCTCCCCCAAGCTTGGCAGTTGCCAAGGGGAGTGCCCATACCCATGTGATTATGTCTCCTTTGTTGTTGGTGAAGAAGGTGGAGTTGTTGTCGATGATGCAGGCTTGCCCTTCTCTTTCTCCAACTTGCGTCTGAGGATGAAATTATCAATCCTCAACTCATCATTCTCGATCTCAAGCTTTATTATCCTTTTGCACAATGCCTCTTTGCTTTCTTGCTTGAAGCGAGGGGGAACTGGTTCATCTTCATCTTCCTCATCAGGGTACCATATATATGGATAGGTATCCTTGAATATGTTTTTATCTAAAGGCCGGTATGAAACTGGGCAATCCTCCTCTGAATCTTGAGACGACATGTTGATCTAACCTGCAGTAGGACAGCTTGAAACAAAAACAGAGGATATTTGCGTGATACGGGAGTCAAAACCTTCGGGAGAATATATAATTAATTTTTACCGACCAAAATACGTATCGTGCAAGGAAACAGAGTCCGGAGGGCACACGAGGTGCTCATGAGGTAGGGGGGCGCGCCCAGGGGGGTAGGGCACGCCCTCCACCCTCGTGGAGCCCTCGTGTCCTTCCCGGACTGCTACTTATTTTTCTATTTTTCTAAATATTCCAAAACAGAGAAATATTGCCTTAGAATTTGTTTTGGAGTCGGTTTACTTACCGTAACACATACCTATTCCTTTTCGGAGTCTGGAACGTTCTGGAAAGTGTCCCTTATGTATTCCTCCGGGGTGACGGTTTCAATAATATTGGTTTCAACAATTATGGGATTACCTGAGATATAATGTTTGATTCTTTGACCGTTTACCACCTTCGGATTTGTGCCTTCGAAGTTGTTGATTTTTATGGCACCGGAACGGTAGACCTCCTCGATAACGTAGGGACCTTCCCATTTAGAGAGAAGTTTTCCTGCAAAAAATCTTAAACGAGAGTTGTATAGCAATACATAATCACCTACATTAAACTCACGCTTTTGTATCCTTTTGTCATGCCATCTTTTAACTTTTTCTTTAAATAACTTGGCATTTTCATAGGCTTGGGTTCTCCATTCATCAAGTGAGCTAATATCAAATAACCTCTTCTCACCGGCAAGTTTGAAATCATAGTTGAGCTCTTTAATAGCCCAATATGCCTTATGTTCTAGTTCGAGAGGTAAGTGACATGCTTTTCCATAAACCATTTTATACGGATACATACCCATAGGATTCTTATATGCAGTTCTATAGGCCCATAATGCATCATCAAGTTTCTTGGACCAACTCTTTCTAGACCTATTAACAGTCTTTTGCAAAATTAATTTGAGCTCTCTATTACTTAATTCTACTTGACCACTAGACTGCGGGTGATATGGAGATGCAATTCTATGATTAACATCATATTTAGCAAGCATTTTACGGAAAGCACCATGAATAAAGTGTGAACCACCATCAGTCATTAAATATCTAGGGACTCCAAACCTCGGAAAAATAACTTCCTTAAGCATTTTAATAGAAGTGTTATGATTAGCACTACTAGTTGGAATAGCTTCTACCCACTTAGTAACATAATCAACAACAACTATAATATGTGTATATCCATTAGAGGCAGGAAAAGGTCCCATATAATCAAAGCCCCAAACATCAAATGGTTCAATAACAAGTGAATAATTCATAGGCATTTCTTGACGTCTACTAATATTACCAATTCTTTGACATTTATCACAAGACAAAACAAACTTACGGGCATCCTTGAAGAGAGTAGGCCAATAAAAACCATATTGCAATACCTTATGTGCAGTTCTATCTCCAGCGTGGTGTCCTCCATAAGCTTCGGAGTGACACTTGCGTAGGATATGTTCCTGTTCATGCTCAGGTACACAACGTCTAATAAACCCATCTACTCCTTTTCTTTTGTTGGTATGTGAAGCTAGGTGGTATAAATTTAGCAACAATATAATTAGCATAATCAGCATACCATGGAGTGCTACGAGAAGTGCTTATAACATTTAATTGTTCATCAGGAAAGCTATCATCAATAGGTAGTGGGTCATCAAGAACATTCTCTAACCTAGATAAGTTGTCTGCAACGGGGTTCTCAGCTCCTTTTCTATCAACAATATGCAAATCAAATTCTTGCAGCAAGAGAACCCATCTAATAAGTCTAGGTTTAGCATCTTTCTTTTCCATAAGATATTTAATAGCAGCATGATCGGCGTGAATGGTTACTTTAGAATCAACAATATAGGGTCTGAATTTATCACAGGCAAACACAACTGCTAAAAGTTCCTTTTCGGTAGTAGCATAATTTTTTTGAGCATTGTCTAGAGTCTTACTAGCATAATGGATAACATTTAACTTCTTATCAACTCTTTGCCCTAGAACAACACCTACAGCATAATCACTAGCATCACACATAATTTCAAAGGGTAAATCCAATCAGGTGGGTGAACAACAGGCGCAGAGACTAATGCTTTCTTAAGTATTTCAAATGCTTCTACACAATCATCATCAAAGACAAATGGTACATCTTTTTGTAATAAACTAGTCGAGGTCGAGAAATTTTGAGAAGTCCTTAATGAACCTCCTATAAAATCCGGCGTGACCAAGGAAACTTCTTATACCTTTGATGTCCTTGGGACATGGCATCTTTTCAATAGCATCAACCTTGGCTTTATCAACTTCAATACCTCTTTCAGAAACTTTGTGCCCCAAGACAATACCTTCATTAACCATAAAGTGGCACTTTTCCCAATTCAAGACAAGATTAGTTTCTTCACATCTCTGCAAAACTCGATCAAGATTGCTCAAGCAATCATCAAAAGAGGATCCATAGACGGAAAAGTCGTCCATGAAAACCCCACAAATCTTTTCACAAAAGTCAGAGAATATAGCCATCATGCATCTTTGAAAGGTAGCAGGTGCATTACATAAACCAAAAGGCATATGTCTATAAGCAAAAGTACCAAAAGGGCATGTAAAAGTAGTCTTTGATTGATCTTTAGCCGACACAGGTATTTGAGAGAAACCAGAATAACCATCTAGAAAGCAATAATGTGTATGTTTTCATAATCTTTCTAGCATTTGATCAATAAAAGGTAAGGGGTAATGATCTTTCTTAGTAGCTTTATTTAATTTGCGGAAATCAATTACCATCCTATAACCTGTGATAATTCTTTGTGGGATCAATTCATCTTTATCATTAGGGACAACATTAATACCTCCCTTTTTAGGGACACAATGGACAGGACTTACCCACTGACTATCAGCAACGGGATAAACTATACCTGCCTCCAGAAGCTTGAGTATTTCTTTTCTTACCACTTCTTTTATTTTAGGATTCAAACGTCGTTGAGGATCACGAACTGGTTTGGCATCCGCTTCCAAATTTATTTTATGCTGACATAGAGTGGGACTAATGCCCTTAAGATCATCAAGAGTATATCCGATAGCGGCACGATGCTTCTTCAGAGTTTTCAATAATCTTTCTTCTTCATGCTCTGAAAGGTTAGCACTAATAATAACAGGATATATTTTCTTTTCATCAAGATAAGCATATTTAAGATTATCAGCAACGGTTTAAGCTCAAACACGGATCACCCTTGGGTGGAGGAGGATCCCTAAGATTTCAACAGCAAATTATGTTGCGAATAGGTTCTGTTTAAAGAATACTTCATCTATTTCCTTCTTTCATTCATGAACATCTCATTTTCATGGTATAGCAAATAGTGTTCTAAAGGACTAGGAGGTACGGCAATAGAAGCAAGACCAATAATTTCATCCTTACTAGGCAATTCTTCCTCACGATGTTGTTTACTAAATTTAGAGAAATTAAACTCATGAACCATATCATCCAAGCCAACAGTAACAACATTCTTTTTGCAGTCTATCGTAGCATTAACAGTATTCAAGAAGGGTCTACCAAAAATAATGGGACAAAAGCTATCCTGTGGAGAACCAAGAACAAGGAAATCAGCGGGATATTTGTTTTTTCCACACAAGACTTCAACATCTCTAACAATTCCCATTGCAGATATAGTATCTCTATTGGCAAGTTTAATTGTAACATCAATATCATCTAACTCAGCAGGTGCGATATCATGCATAATTTCTTTATATAAGTCAATGGGTATAACACTAGCACTAGCACCCATATCACATAAGCCATGATAACAATGATCTCCTATTTTAACAGAAATAACAGGCACGCCTACCGCAGGTCTATGTTTATCTCTATCATAGGGTTTAGCAATTCTAGCAGTTTCACCAGAGAATTGAATGACATGCCCATCAATATTATCAGACAAGAGATCTTTAACAATAGCAATATTAGGTTCTACTTTAACTTGCTCAGGAGGTGTATAAGTTCTAGTATTGCTTTTACGAACAACAGTTGAAGCTTTAGCATGATCCTTTAGTCTAACAGGGAAAGGTGGTTTCTCAACATAAGAGGTGGGAACAATAGGATCATTATAAGTGATAGACTTTTCTTCAACTTTAATAGGTGCATCTACTTTTACTTCTATGGGAGGATGATATTTAAACCACTTCTCCTTAGGGAGATCAACATAAGTAGCAAAAGATTCACAGAAAGAAGCTACTACCTCAGAGTCAAGTCCATATTTAGTGCTAAACTTACGGAAAATATCGGTATCCATAAAAGATTTAACACAATCAAACTTAGGTGTCATACCTGACTCCTTACCTTCGTCAAGGTCCCAATCTTCAGAGTTGCGTTTAATTCTATCCAATAAATTCCATCTGAATTCAATAGTCTTCATCATAAAAGAGCCAACACAAGAAGCATCGAGCATGGTGCGATTGTTATCAGAAAGCCGAGCATAAAAACTTTGCATAATCACTTCTTTTGCGGGCTCATGATTGGGGCATGAATATAACATTGATTTAAGCCTCCCCCAAGCTTGAGCGATGCTTTCTCCTTCGCGAGGCCAAAAATTATATATATAATTGCGATCACGATGAACAAGATGCATAGGGTAATAATTTTGATGAAATTCCAATTTCAATCTTTTATAGTTCCATGATCTCATATCATCAAATAGACTATACCATGTCAATGCGTCTCCCTCCAAAGATAAAGGGAAAGAATTCTTCTTAACAACATCATCGGGTATACCTGCAAGCTTAAATAGTCCACAAATATCATCCACATAGCGTAGATGTTCGTCAGGATGCTTTGTTCCATCTCCTGTAAAAGGATTAGCTAGCAGTTTTTCCATCATACCCGGGGGAAATTCAAAAGGAGTTTCATTTTCAATAGGTTCAGTAGGTTGAGGAGCAACTCTTTGCTCTACTGGACGGGGTGAAGATACCCTAAACAAGCCCCTCAGAGAATTACTTTCCATAGTAACAAGTGACAGAAAATTTCAGCACACTATATAAATTTTTCCTTACCAAATTCCACTTACCAAAGGCGCTACACTCCCCGGCAACGACGCCACAAAAGAGTCTTGATGACCCACAAGTATAGGGGATCTATCGTAGTCCTTTCGATAAGTAAGAGTGTCGAACCCAACGAGGAGCAGAAGGAAATGATAAGCGGTTTTCAGCAAGGTATTCTCTGCAAGTACTGAAATTAATGGTAACAGATAGTTTGGTGATAAGATAAATTGTAACGAGCAACAAGTAACAAAAGTAAACACGGTGCAGCAAGGTGGCCCAATCCTTTTTGTAGCAAAGGAGAAGCCTGGACAAACTCTTATAATAGGAAAAGCGCTCCCGAGGACACATGGGAATATCATCAAGCTAGTTTTCATCACGTTCATATGATTCGTGTTCGGTACTTTGATAATTTGATTGTGGGTGGACCGGTGCTTGGGTGCTGTTCTTACTTGAACAAACATCCCACTTATGATTAACCTCTATTGCAAGAATCCGCAACTACAACAAAAGTATTAAGGTAAACCTAACCATATCATGAAACATACAGATCCAAAACAGCCCCTTACGAAGCAACGCATAAATTAGGGTTTAAGCTTCTGTCACTCTAGCAACCCATCATCTACTTATTACTACCCAATGCCTTCCTCTAGGCCCAAATAATGGTGAAGTGTTATGTAGTCGACGTTCACATAACACCAGTAGAGGTTAGACAACATACATCTTATCAAAATATCGAATGAATACCAAATTCACATGACTACTAATAGCAAGACTTCTCCCTTGTCCTTAGGAACAAACGTAACTACTCACAAAGCATATTCATGTTCATAATCAGAGGGGTAATAATATGCATAAAGGATCTGAACATATGATCTTCCACCAAATAAACCAACTAGCATCAACAACAAGGAGTAATCAACACTACTAGCAACCTACTAGCACCAATCCCGGACTTGGAGACAAGAATTGGATACAAGAGATGAACTAGGGTTTGGACATGAGATGGTGTTGGTGAAGATGTTGATGGAGATTGCCCTCTCCCGATGAGAGGAGCGTTGGTGATGATGATGGCGGTGATTTCCCCCTCCCGGAGGGAAGTGTCCCCGGCAGAATAGCTCTGCCGGAGCCCTAGATTGGTTCCGCCAAGGTTCCGCCTCGTGGCGGCGGAGTCTCGTCCCGAAAGGTTACTTATGATTGTTTTCTCATCGAAAGAGCTCATATAAGAGAAGATGGGAGTCGGAGAGCCACCAGGGGCCCACGAGGTAGGGGGGCGCGCCCAGGGGGGAGGGCGCGCCCCCACCCTCGTGAGCAGGGTGTGGGCCCCCTGGCCTTCATCTTTGGCGACGATTTTCTTTATTTATTTTAAGATATTCCGTGGAGTTTCAGGACTTTTGGAGTTGCACAGAATAGGTCTCAATATTTGCTCCTTTTCCAGCCAGAATTCCAGCTGCCGGCATTCCCCCTCTTCATGGTAAACCTTGTAAAATAAGAGAGAATAGCCATAAGTATTGTGACCTAACGTAAAATAACAGCCCATAATGCGATAAATATCGATATAAAAGCATGATGCAAAATGGACGTATCACTAACGCTGGCGGGCTAGAGGCCAGTAGATACCTGCTGGATCTTTGTGCCCCGTTGTCGTCATGGGCTGGGCCTGTTAAAAACAAAACCAACCCTGGGCAGTCTACAGCCCAGTTGAAACTTGCTCGACCTGAAAAAACAATATACATGCTCAATAAACGAGGGAATTCTACAAGTACAGACTGATAACTGGGATGCAGCACAGATATTGTTTTTTATCGTGATAATAAGTGCATGCACTTGTTTCAAAAAAATTGGAGAGCTAGGAATTCGAACGGCGGGTGCTTATGCTACCCATCAAATAAAAATCAGGTGCCTGAAAATTCGTTTCAAAACAAATGATTCAGCTTTATATCCATGTCGACTGAGGGAGTCCTGGATTAGGGGATGTCCGGATGGCCGGACTATGACCTTTGGCCGGACTCTCGGACTATGAAGATACAAGATTGAAGACTTCGTCCCGTGTCCGGATGGGACTTTCCTTGGCGTGGAAGGCAAGCTTGGCGATACGGATATGTAGATCTCCTTCCATTGTAACCGACTCTGTGTAACCCTAACCCTCTCCGGTGTCTATATAAACCGGAGGGTTTTAGTCCGTAGGACGAACAACAATCATACCATAGGCTAGCTTCTAGGGTTTAGCCTCTCTGATCTCGTGGTAGATCTACTCTTGTACTACCCATATCATCAATATTAATCAAGTAGGAGTAGGGTTTTACCTCCATCGAGAGGGCCTGAACCTGGGTAAAAACATCGTGTCCCTTGTCTCCTGTTACCATCCGCCTAGACGCACAGTTCGGGACCCCCTACCCGGGATCCGCCGGTTTTGACACCGACATTGGTGCTTTCATTGAGAGTTCCTCTGTGTCGTCACCTTTAGGCCCGATGGCTTCTCCGATCATCAACAATGATGCGGTCCAGGGTGAGACTTTTATCCCCAGACAAATCTTCGTATTCGGTGGCTTTGCACTGCGGGCCAATTCGCTTGGCCATCTGGAGCAGATCGACAGCTACGCCCCTGGACGTCAGGTCAGGTTTTGAAGTTTGAACTACACGGCCGATGTCCGCGGAGACTTGATCTTCGACGGGTTCGAGCCACAGCCAAGTGCGCCGCACTGTTACGATGGGCATGATCTAGCTCTACCGCTGAGCAAGTGCCTCGAGGCAAGACCGTGTCCGCTCCGACCCTTAGCTCGGAGCCGACTGCGCCAATCGAGGACGGGTGGCTGGACACCGCCTCGGGGGCTGCAATCTCTACGGCGATCGAGCCGAACACCGTACCTGTCCTTTGCGAAGCTCGTGACTCCAAGGTGTCAGACTCCTCTCCGGACTCCAAACCTTCCGCGCCCCTGCCAATCGAATCCGATTGGGCGCCGATCATGGAGTTCAACGCCGTGGACATCTTTCAGCGCTCGCCTTTCGGCGACATTCTGAATTCACTAAAGTTTCTCTCTTTATCAGGAGAGCCCTGGCCGGACTATGGTCAGCAAGGTTGGGATGCGGAGGACGAAGAAATTCAAACCCCACCCACGACCCACTTCGTAGCCAGTGTCGATGATTTAACCGACATGCTTGACTTCGACTCCGAAGACATCGACGGTATGGACGATGATGTAGGAGACGAACAAGAACCAGCGCCTCTGAGGCATCGGAAGGCCACCTCGTCAGATGACATATACATGGTGGACACCCCAAAAGAAGGAACGGCGATGGAACAACGGAGGATGACCCTCCAAGAAACAGCCTAAGCGCCCGGCGCGTGCACCGCTCTAAATCCCGCCACAAAGAAAACGGCAATTCGGCACCGGAGACAATAACACCCCGGACAAGGTCAAGACAACCCTCCAAAGAGGATTCAACACGGGAGGATGCGAAGCCATCCCTCATGAGAGAGCGGCAGCAGAGAGGTAGAGGGCGATAATTACATGCCTCCCTCGAAGACGAGGCAAGCCTCGACGGCATTTAATTTGTCGTGCGTGAGGATCCCGTCGAACAAGAGCGTTTCAAACGCAGGCTTATGGCCACGGCGAGCAGCCTCAAGAAAAAACAGCAACAGCTTAGAGCTGACCAAGACTTGCTAGCCGACAGATGGACTGATGTCCTTGCGACCGAAGAGTACGAACTCGAACGACCCTCCAAGAGCTACCCAAAACGCAGGCTGCTACCCCGATTAGAGGAGGAAGCACCTAGACCTATATCACCAGCGCATGATGCGGCCGACCGGCCACCTCGTGGCCGCGACAGAGAGGCCTCTCGGCCCTCCACTCAAGCCGCACCCCAGCGTCACTCAAAGAGTACCAAGGCATGGGGAAATGCGCCAGACCTGCGAGATATATTGGAGGACAGGGCAAGGCAAACAAGATCGATCTACGGATCGCGTGGGCGCCCCACGACACGTGACGATAACCGTCATACCGGATATGGTAAATCCGGCTGGGCCGAACACAGCAGACAAAGCTCATTTGAGCTACGTCATGATATAGCCCAATACAGAGGCGCCGCACACCCACTATGCTTCACAGATGAAGTAATGGATCATCAAATCCCCGAGGGTTTCAAACCCGTAAACATCGAATCATACGATGCCACAACAGACCCTGCGGTATGGATCAAGGACTATCTCCTTCATATCCACATGGCCCGCGGTGATGATCTACACGCCATCAAATACCTCCCACTAAAGCTTAAAGGACCAGCTCGGCATTGGCTTAACAGCTTGCCAGCAGAGTCAATTGGCTGTTGGGAGGACACGAAGCCGCATTCCTCGACAATTTCTGTGGCACTTATGTGCGACCACCGACGCCGATGACCTAAGCCACATAATTCAGCAGCCAGAGGAATCGGCCAGACAATTCTGGACACGATTCCTAACAAAGCAAAATCAAATAGTCGACTGTCCGGACGCAGAGGCCCTTGCAGCCTTCAAGCATAACATCCGTGACGAGTGGCTTGCCCAGCACCTAGGACAGGAAAAGCGGAAATCCATGGCAGCCCTCATGACACTCATGACCCGCTTTTGCACGGGAGAAGATAGCTGGCTAGCTCGTAGTAATAACATGACCAAGATCCCTGGTAATTCGGATACCAGGGACAGCATTGGCAGGTCGCGTCGCAACAAGCAAAAGCGCCGCATTAATGGCGACAATGCTGAGGATACGACAGTTAATGCCGGATTCAGAGGCTCTAAACCCGGTCAGCGGAAAAATCCATTCAAAAGAAATACTCCAGGCCCCTCCAATTTGGACCGAATACTCGATCGCTCATGCCAGATACACGGCACCCCCGAAAAACCAGCCAACCACAGCAACAGGGATTGTTGGGTGTTCAAGCAGGCAGGCAAGTTAAACACTGAAAACAATGACAAGGGGCTGCATAGCGATGACGAGGAGGAGCCCCGGCCGCCGAACAATAGGGGACAGAAGGGTTGCCCCCCACAAGTGCGGACGGTGAACATGATATACGCAACCCACATCCCCAAAAGGGAACGGAAGCGTGCACCTAGGGACGTATATGCGATGGAGCCAGTCACCCCAAAGTTCAACCCATGGTCCTCCTGCCCGATCACTTTCGATCGAAGGGACCACCCCACTAGCATCCGCCACGGCGGATTCTCCGCATTGGTTCTAGACCCAATCATTGACGGATTTCACCTCACTAGAGTCCTTATGGACGGCGGCAGCAGCCTGAACCTGCTTTATCGGGATCTGATTAAAAAAATGGGCATAGATCCCTCAAGGATCAAACCCACAAAGACGAACTTTAAAGGCGTCATACCAGGTGTAGAGGCCAACTGTACAGGCTCAGTTGCACTTGAGGTGGTCTTCGGATCCCCGGATAATTTCCGAAGCGAGGAGTTAATCTTCGACATAGTCCCGTTCCGCAGTGGCTATCATGCACTGCTCGGACGAACCACATATGAAAAGTTCAATGCGGTGCCACACTATGCATACCTCAAGCTCAAGATGCCAGGCCCTCGAGGAGTCATTACGGTCAATGGAAACACCGAACGCTCTCTCCGAACGGAGGAGCATATGGCGGCCCTCGCGGCGGAAGTACAAAGCAGCCGCTCAAGGCAATTCTCCAGTCCGGCCATTAAACGACCGGACACCGTCAAGCGCACCCGGAGTAACCTACAACAAGACCGCCTGGCACGTTCCGAGCACGCGTAGCAATGCGGCCCCAACCCCAGCCCTCGCGAAACTGCGAAACCTGTACTACGCGTACATAACTACGCTCTGGAAATACCATGGGCATAGGGAGAGGGGCACGACCACGACATGCCCAAAATGCGGTTCAACCGCACCATGGGCTTCCGATTTTGTCATTTTTTTTCACTTACTTTCAGGACTCCACTTTCCGGAAGGCCTGTCCGGCAGTACAATCGCCGAACACACGATGCAACAACCAGGGAGGCAGAAAGCTACGTCGAGTGTCCAGGTGGTCTCTATAACGAGCAGTATACTTGTTTCACATATCATCCCGCAGCTCGCCCCTGGAGGGGGACATGTTAAATAGTCCCATCTCTTGCTTATCGCACTATTTGTATCGTTCTGCTTTTAACACAGACTTTTCGAATAAACAATACATAGCTTTTGTCTATTATTGCATTCCTTTTTTATATAAAAATATGTTCAGTTATGACATTATGCAACCGTACACTTTGGTACGGCCAATACACCAGGGCTTACGTACCCTGAATATGGTGTGAGAAGTCCAACACTCTCATGAGTGCGGCACCCGAACTTATAGCATTATATGCATCAGCTCGAATCATGTCTTGGGTCAATAGTTGGGTTTGCCTGGCTCCCATGTTTTGGTACCTTACGTTCTGTTATATCGGCTAAGGTAGCATTGGGAGAACCACTGCGAATGTGCCCCGATTGAGCTGGGCTAAGCACCTCAGTGGAGAAAGCTAAAACTGACCGTCATGATAGCGCGAGAGCTGGTCGCTGTTCGAGATGTTTTCGAGTCCCTAAAGACTTATGCCGCTTAGAGCGAGGAGTCGGCTTTGTCCGACCTAGGCGTGGATAGCGCCCCGAACTCGGTCTTCCGAATACTAGGGGCTTCGCCGAAATTTAAAATTATAGAATTCTATGGCTAAGTGAGAGTGTTCAAGCATTATAGTCTGATTGCCTTGTTCGTTGTGTTGAGCGCCTCAAGGACCCAATAATGGGTAAAAAGCGCTCAAGTTTATCCCGAACACCCCAAAGACTCGCAGCAGGGGGTGGTTTACGACTCGCCATCTCTCAATTTTGATAAATGGCCGCATGAAGGTAATATTTTAAATTCAAAAGCGTTGCTTAGCGATATGAACAAGTTTTCAGCAGACAGATTACAAATGCGAGTTTACTCAAAAATTACATCTTTGGAGCACTCATCCGCTATACGGCGGGCACCCTTCAGGACGCCCTCATAATACATCTCGGGCTTGCGATGCTCCTTGCCCGACGGTGGTCCGTCCGTCAAAAGCTTCTCAGCGTCCATCTTTCCCCAATGCACTTTAGCACGGGCAAGGGCCCTACGGGCACCTTCGATGCATAAGGAGCGCTTGATGACTTCAAGCCTTGGACAGGCATCCACCAGCCGCTTTACCAGCCCGAAGTAGCTCCCAAGCATGGCTTCCCCAGGCCACAACCGGACTAAGAGACCCTTCATGGCCTGTTCGGCCACCTTATGGAGCTCGACCAGCTGCTTCACTGGTCGCTCAAGGGCACGGGTGTCCGCCTCAAGATATCGAGACAGAACACCTTCTCCGTCGAGCTCCCCTCTTCGGCTCGGTAGAATGCGGCAGCGTCAGACACACTCCGGGGAAGATCCGCGAATGCTCCTGGAGAGCTCCGGACTCAGGTAAGTAACAAGTAATTCACTTTCGCGTGCTTGCTTTGCATAAAGAATGCCTTACCCGCCGCTATCTTCTTCATCGCCTCAATTTCCTGGAGGGCTTTTTGGGCTTCGGCCTTGGCAGATTTGGTGCTCTCAAGCGTCGAGGCGAGCTCGGACTCTCGAGTTTTTGAGTCAAGCTCCAAACTCTCGTGTTTTTCCACGAGAGCCGAGCTCGGACTCTCGAGTTTTTGAGTCAATCTCCAAACTCTCGTGTTTTTCCACGAGAGCCTGGAGCTCTTGCTGCACCGCCGCCACCCGCGCCTCCTGCTTCTCTCGCTCGGTGCACTCCACGACCGCATTGTTTTCGGCCTTGGACAGCGCTTCCTTCAGGGTTGCCACCTTGGTTGTGGCCCCTGCAATACTCATGTTGGTCCTGTTATTTTTTGCAACCACATCTTTTTTATACACTTACATAAGGTATTACTTACCTTCCTTGTCCTCGAGCTGCTTCTTGGCAAGGCCGAGCTCGTTCTCGGACCGCCGAGGCTCGCTTCAATGCATCGACCTCCCACATCAAGGTGGCAGAGGTCAGCAGCACAGCCTGCATTCCCATATTGACATACTTATGTTAGACTCCTGCGTATATCTTTTTGATCCTCAGTTCGGCTTTTCTTTCCGAACACCAAATTGAGCATCAGGGGCTACTGTCTATGCGGTAATATTTTTACATATCTTAAATACATACCTCAAAGCCTGTTAGAAGGCTGGCACATGCTTCGGTCAGCCCGCTCTTGGCGGACTGAACCTTCTGGATCACCACACTCATAATAGTGCGGTGCTCCTCGTCGATGGAGGCGCCTTTAAGCACCTCCAGCAGATTATCCGGCACCTTCAGTTGGACAGAGGTCACGACGTCGTAGTTTTGCCCTTCCTACTAGGGGGGCGCCCACCGCACTCCGGAACCACTGAAGGTTCCAGGGCGGTGCCCGGCCTAGGGCCGGACTTGGATCCCTTCGGGGTTTTATCCCCTTTGCGCCTGGAGTCCGGGAGGTCACCTTGCGGCGCCTCCAGGACCACCCCCTCCTGGCTTGGCCCCTTTTGGGACGCCACCTCGACATCATCCGCAGCGCAAGGAGAGGAGGCGGTCAGAAGTGAAGTGCTGTTCACATCCGACGAACCTAGGGAATCGCTCGACGAAGCGTCGAGCCTGGCCTTGGGCGGACTGCGTGATTATATTCGGCGTCAAAAGTTACTGTGCAATTAAGGAACGCCATGAGTTATTCTGGTATCCGGATACTTACGATCTTGCCAGGGGCTTGGCCCTGGATGGCCACTCCTCTTCGCCGTCGTCGGCGTTGGTGGAGTAGTCCGGAGGAAGAGTCCATCCTTTTTTGGACCCTCCCCCCCGCCCGGTTGGGGCGGCCTTCCTTTTCATTCCTCCCCCCGCTGGAGGGGGAGAGGCTTCTTCTTCCTCCTCCTCGTCTTCATGGGAGGAGTCCGCCTCAGAGTCATCGGACGATGAGTCCGACACTACCTGGCGCCGGGAACTCCTTCGAGTTCCCGCGACCTTCTTCTTGGCCTTCTTCTCTGGCACCACGTAAGGTGCCGGAACCAGCAGCCCCGTCAAGCGGGCGTCCGCTGGATATTCTGGCAAGGGAGCCGGACAGTCAATCTGCCCGGACGTCCTCTGCCAATCCTGTCAAAGGTAAGCGAATTTAGATCCCGCATAGAGTCAAACTATGAAAAACAAATGTCCCGTAAAGGGCAAAAATAGCTTACCGCGTTGGCTTGAAGCTGCGCGCTAAATTCGCGATCCTCGGTAGCGGATGCGGGAGCCTCGGCGCCCTTGAACAGCACCTTCCAGGCATCTTTGTACGTAGTGTCGAAGAGCCTGCTCAGGGTTTGGTGCTGTGCCGGATCAAACTCCCACAAGCTGAAAGCTCGTTGTTGGCACAGGAGGATCCGGTGGATGAGCATGACCTGGACTACATTGACGAGTTTGAGCTTCTTGCTCACCAGATTTTGGACGCAGGTTTGGAGTGCGGACAGCTCCTCCGAATTACCCCACGACAAGCCCGTCTCTTTCCAGGAGGTGAGCCGTGTAGGGAAGCCAGATCGGAATTCGGGGGCCGCTGCCCATTCAGGGTCACGCGGCTCGGTGATATAAAACCACCCCGATTGCCACCCCTTTATGGTCTCCACGAAGGAGCCCTCGAGCCATGTAACATTGGGCATCTTTCCCACCATGGCGCCTCCGCACTCCGCTTGGCGGCCGCCCACAACCTTCGGTTTGACATTGAAGGTCTTTAGCCATAAACCGAAGTGGGGCTAGATGCAGAGGAAGGCCTCGCACACGACGATGAACGTCGAGATATTGAGGATGAAGTTCGGGGCCAGATCGTGGAAATCCAGGCCGTAGTAGAACATGAGTCCCCGGACAAATGGGTGAAGTGGGAAACCTAGTCCGCGGAGGAAGTGGGTGAGGAATACCACCCTCTCATGGGGCCTGGGGGTGGGGATGAGCTGCCCCTTGTCGGGAAGCCGGTGCGCGATGTCATTAGACAAGTATCCGGCCTTCCTCGCTTTTTTGATGTGTCCCTCCGTGTGAGAGGAGACCATCCACTTGCCTCCCGCTCGGACATGGCTGGAGAAGGTTGAGGTGGGATGTGCGGACTTGGGCGCTGGAGCTCGTCTTGCGAAAATGGATAAGCAAAGGAGGAAGAAGGCATAGATGGAAAAGGTGGATCCTTATCCCTTATATGGGCGGACGAATCTATGTGCCCCCACCAGCCTGGTAAATCTCGCTTATCTCCCAAGCACCGTAGAATTGATGGCACGGTTGGGTTACCCACGCCGTATTGATGAGAATCCCGAATAAGGGACACGATCTACGCTCGACAAGACGTGCCAAGGAAACCGCCTCGCTAAATACGCTGAGGTGGGACAAGAAAAAACGATTCAATAAAGGCTTGGCTGTAGGTGATGTCATGCTGCGAAATACGCCAAGATCTTCGGATTTGTGTAAATATTATTCTCTCTACGGTGGTATGTGGAAATTATTTTGCAGAGCCGGACACTGTCCTTGTGTTCGAAATCTTCTATGAAGTATTCGGAGGAGGAACCTGCCTTGCAATGCCAAAGACAAATTGCGGGCCAGACTCGTCGTCATTGAAGCCTGGTTCAGGGGCTACTGAGGGAGTCCTAGATTAGGGGGTGTCTGGATGGCCGGACTATGACCTTTGGCCGGACTCCTGGACTATGAAGATACAAGATTGAAGACTTCGTCCCGTGTCCGGATGGGACTTTCCTTGGCGTGGAAGGCAAGCTTGATGATACGGATATGTGGATCTCCTTCCATTGTAACCGACTCTGTGTAACCCTAACCCTCTCCGGTGTCTATATAAACCGGAGGGTTTTAGTCCGTAGGACGAACAACAATCATACCATAGGCTAGCTTCTAGGGTTTAGCCTCTCTGATCTCGTGGTAGATCAACTCTTGTACTACCCATATCATCAATACTAATCAAGCAGGAGTAGGGTTTTACCTCCATCGAGAGGGCCTGAACCTGGGTAAAACATCATGTCCCTTGTCTCCTGTTACCATCTGCCTAGACGCATAGTTCGGGACCCCCTACCTGAGATCCGCCGGTTTTGACACCGACATCGACCCTTGGCATGATGGTTGGAAGCAAATGCAAGTTCATACCAGAAGATCGTTAACAACAATACCAACTTGCGGACGACAAGGTAGTACAACTACCAATACCAAACTAACTTATAATCTTTTTACTCCTGGCCCTTGTGTCCGTCTGGTAGAAAATCTTGCAGAGGACCAGCTCCCGCTCCTTCTCTTGCTCCAGGTCCCCGAGGTGGTACTGGTGCATCACCCAGTTGGTCCTTTGCTGGTCGAAGTTCTTGTTGGTGTGCAGCACGTAACCTTTTTGCTGCCCGCTTGTCGCCGTTGACCATCATCGGCAAGGTATTGCCGGTCTTGTGCCACATCGCGTGCATGCCGTGACTCCGATCAGATCTTGCGACGCGTCCACGTGCCCTTTTGAACGCCTCGAATTGCGCTGAAGAAATGCTTCCTTAGGCCACTCAAGTGTGATACCTGCAGATTGTGGAATACAGGTTTTAGTGTACCTAGTTGGCATTTTCATAACATCTTTGGCATGTTGCGTCACTTGTTTCACTTTTTATTAACTGTCAAATTGTAATTGCTTCACCAGGTCTGCGTCTAAAAAGAAAAATAGAGCTATAAACAAAGGAACATGTTTGTGCAAGTAGACGGCCGATCGGTGTCTTACCTGGAAGTTTCTTAGGTTGGGTGTAGCATATGTCGTGCTCGCTGTCGATGGTTGGTATGAACAAATCGATGAGAGACTGAAATCTCGCGTTGTCAGCACTCACTTTGGCCTCAAGGTGCTCGATCAACTCCTGATCTGTGGGATCGAACTTGACACCACCCGGCAGCACCGGCCAATCCTTCTTCGACTTGCATCGCTAATTCCAGTTATATGGTACTCAATGTATGATCAATCGACTATTTTAAGTGAATGATGAAATATTTTTACAGATAAGTGGTACTCCAAATCTGAAGTCCAGAATACCCGAACACGCCGCCGGGATTCTTGTGTCACCTCACGCGCAGCGTGTTGTCACGTCAATTCAATGTGTGGACATGATGAATAATTTGACCGACGATACTAGTATCGCCATCGTACTACTTACTAGTCGATTTAGTGTCACAATTTATACATAGGTTTAACTAACAAGCACGCACTTGAAGCCTAACTGATACACACACACACACACACACACACACACACACACACACACACACACACACACACACACACACACACACACACACACACACACACATATATATATATATATATGTGGCTTCTACACAGCATCTCCATCATCATTATCAAGACATCCCACGCAGTGAGTTAGGATGCACTTGATCCCAGGAAGGTATCTATCCTGCAAACCAGAGGAGTGCTTCAAACTAACAACAGTACATAATATCCAACAAAAGAGGGTCGTGCTACAGCAGCAGAATACATGGCTCAGTCTTGTAGGACTTTGAAGTATGTCTAGAGGGGGGTGATTAGACTACTTGACCAATTAAAAACTTAACATTTTCCCAATTTTAGACTTTGGCAGATTTTAGCTATCTTTGAGCAAGTCAAGCAATCTACACATAATTCAAGCAAGCATGCAAAGAGTATATAGGCAGCGGAAATTAAAGCATGCAACTTGCAAGAATGTAAAGGGAAGGGTTTGGAGAATTCAAACGCAATTGGAGACACGGATGTTTTTGTCGTGGTTCCGATAGGTGGTGCTATCGTACATCCACGTTGATGGAGGCTTCAACCCACAAAGGGTAACGGTTGTGCGAGTCCATGGAGGGCTCCACCCACGAAGGGTCCACGAAGAAGCAACCTTGTCTATCCCACCATGGCCGTCGCCAACGAAGGACTTGCCTCACAAGCGGTAGATCTTCACGAAGTAGGCGATCTCCTTGCCCTTACAAACTCCTTGGTTCAAATCCACAATCTTGTCGGAGGCTCCCAAGTGACACCTAGCCAATCTAGGAGACACCACTCTCCAAGAAGTAACAAATGGTGTGTTGATGATGAACTCCTTGCTCTTGTGCTTCAAATGATAGTCTCCCCAACACTCAACTCTCTCTCACAGGATTTGGATTTGGTGGAAAGAAGATTTGAGTGGAAAGCAACTTGGGAAGGCTAGAGATCAAGATTCTTGTGGTTGGAATGGAATATCTTGGCCTCAACACATTAGTAGGTGGTTCTCTCTCTAACTGGTAAGTTGGAAGTGTAGGTTTGTTCGATGGCTCTCTCCACGAATGAAGAGGAGGTGGAGGGTATATATAGCCTCCACACAAAATCTAACTGTTACACACAATTTACCAAACTCGGTGGGACTGAATCATCAAACTCGGTCGGACCGATTTAATAAACCTAGTGACCGTTAGGGTTTTCGGTGGGACTGACATGCAACTCGGTAGGACCGATATGATTAGGGTTAGGGCATAACATAATCTCGGTGAGACCGATTACACAAACTCGGTGAGACCGATTTTGGTAATTAGCTAACCAGAGAGTTGGTCAGGTGAACTCGGTGGGACCGATTCGCTCTTTCGGTGAGACCGAAAAGTTACGAAAGGGAATCAGAGAGTTTACATTGCAATCTCGGTGGGGCCGATCGCTCACTTCGGTTAGACCGAAACGTTACGAAGGGAAACAGAGAGATTACAATCCCATCTCGATGAGACCGAGATCCCTACCGGTGAGACCGATTTGCCTAGGGTTTATGGCAGTGGCTATGACATTTGAACTCGGTGGCGCCGGATAGAAAGAATCGGTAGGGCCGAGTTTGACTTTAGGTTTAGGTCATATGTGGATGTGAGAAAGTAGTGGAGGGTCTTGGAGCATATCACTAAGCACATGAAGCAAGAGGCTCATTAAGCAACACCTCATCCCTCCTTGATAGTATTGGCTTTTCCTATAGACTCAATGTGATCTTGGATCACTAAAATGTAAAATGTAGAGTCTTGAGCTTTTGAGCTTGAGCCAATCCTTTGTCCTTAATATTTTGAGGGATTCACTTTCATCATCCATGCCATGCCATTCATTGAGCTTTCCTGAAATATTTGTCTTGGAATAGCATTAGCTCAATGAGCTATATGTTGTTATGAATTACCAAAACCACCTAGGGATAGTTGCACTTTCAATCTTCTCCTTTTGGGTAATTGATGACAACATTAGATCAAAGCTTCGACAAATGAAAGTAAGATTGAAAAACATCGTCGCTTTGAGAAGTATGTGATAAGCAAGAGCTCCCCCTAACTTTGTGCATACTTCAAGATTTGCTTTGGACTGCAAATGCACAAGGAATTAGGCTCATGGGTTACTCTTCCATGTCACATACATCTTGGTGGAGCGCTCAAAATAATAAAGATTGAATACATGCACTCATCACCAAGCAAAGTGAATGATCATATAAGGATAAGTAAGATAATAACATATAACAAGCATAAGTGTAGCTTATGATCAAACACATGATCATCAATGTCTCACAGGTAATTGCATAGTATCTCAAGCAATCAAAAGCAAACAAAGTTCAACCAAGAAGACAAGAGAGAACAAAAACAGCAAATCTCTCTCTCGAAGTTTATGATCTATACATTTTCTCCCCTTTGGCAACAAGTTACCAAAAGTTCCTAGAAAATGCATAGGACTATATTGTCTCTCAGGCTTGGTCTTCTTTGGTGGCGTAGAGATGGCTCCTTGGATGAAGACTTGAGAGATGTGGAAGGAGCTGAAGGAGTTGGTCTTTGGAGCTGGTTGCGCTGAGCTGTAGCTGGAGCTGATGAAGTAACTCGTGGTGGTAATGGCTCTGCAGCTGATCTCCGAGCTCGAGGCACTCCGCAAATGCATCGCTTGTTGTCCTACCCTTCCTCTCCCGCATGTCATCCTGTAGCTGCTCCACAGTGACTGAATCTCGATTACTTTGACATCAAGATCATAGAATTTTTGTTCCATGATTCTTTCCGTGCTCTCCTGGTTTTGAGTTTGGGTGGCCAACCCTTCTCAATCCGCAGAGTTGATGCTATCAAGTAACCAAGCTGCTCCTGCTTGTTCTTCAGAAAGTACTCAGATGCCTCTGCTTGAGTTGGCATCTTGGCAGCCTTCTCTTTCCTTGCCTTCTCCTTCTTCTCTTGAGCTTGTACTGATGATGGTTCATTCTCAGTCATGACAACTTGATTGTCCTCAAATTCAGGATAGAGAACCAAGTGTTCCTTATCCAACAGATACTTCCCTGTGCCCATCTTTGAGTTAATCAACTCCTGAATCAGTGGGGCATATCCACAGCTCCTCTTTTGGTCTACTGCTGTCCTCTTGATAGTTTCAACTATGAGGCTCATGACCTTGAATTTCCGGGGCACATAAAAAATGTGAAGAAAATTAATTGCATGCCCTCTGATCATGTTGTGGTCACCTGATTTGGGCAATAGAGTGTGCCTTAGGATCCAGTTGATCGTAGGCAGCCCTGACAGAAGAAAATGAACTGATCCAAACTTGAAAGTCTCAAGTGCATCATCAAGGATCTCCTTGTACATCTGTGACATTGAGTTATGATCCATTTTCTTCTTGGCATAAATGTCTAAGTCGTTTTCACTCTGCATGGGGGCATTGACCAGACTTGCCCATTCCTCTATGGTTGATTGGTATCTTGTTCCTTCAGACATCCAAACTATCCTGCCATCTGGATAGAAATGAGCTGTGGAGTAGAATTGCATAATGAGCTCGTCATTCCAGTTTGTGAGCTTCTACCCAACAAAATCTGCAACTCCACACGCACTGAAGCTTTCATATACTCCAGGATAGTGTTCTGCATTCTCCTGAATGTAGGTCCAGTCGACCCACCTCATATCACAAACTATGGGCTTCTTATCCAATAAGATGGTCTCATAGAAGTCCTGCTGCTCCTTGGTGCGGAACCTGTAAACTACAGCAGTCCTTCTCCTGGTGGCATATGGATCTGACTCTCGCCATAGCCTCAACCCTAGATCTCTCCCGATCTTCATGTTCTCAGCCACAGGATAAGCATCATTGTGGTATGGAATCTTGGGTTTGAGCTTCCTTAAGACCTGCCCTTCTTCATCTTCCTCAAGCAGCAACATCGGGCATTGGGGCCTTGTTCTTCTCATTCTTTGGTATACTCCCGGTATTCCTCTTTGGTGCACTCTTGGGCTTGGGGCAGCTTTGGGCTTTGAAGTTGCAGCCCTGAATTTATGGCATCACCCATCGCTTTTGTGCCTTGGGTGCTGGTTCAACAACCTCTTCTTCTTCCTCTTCCTCCATCATAGAAGGCTTCCCAATCACTCTCGCCATGGTCTTCTTGACCCTTTCCTTCCTTTTCTTTCCTTCAGCAGTAGCAGACTCTTTGGGTTTGGATTCCAAAGAAGATTGAGTGGAGACTCTGTCTTTGGACATTGGTTGTCTACCTGCAGGCCTTTTGATCTTCATGCCTGGCTTTACTGCAGTTGAGCTGTACTCCTTCTTGAGCACTTTCTTCTTTGAACTTGCCTCATCCTCAACTGCCACATAATCCTCATCCTCAGACTCTGAGGTCTTCTTCTTCCTTGTCCTTGTGGCAGCCTTGGGCAGATTGCTGGGAGTGCTTCTGCTCCCCTCATCTAAGCTGCTAGAGGGACTAGTGCCCTCACTCATGTGAATCTGCTCTTCTGACTTGTTCTGGCTGTCACTTTGGTTTGACATGCTGCACACACTGACTGCTGTCCCTGTGAATAGTTATAGATGAGGTAGAGTGGATGAGCATCACAAAATGCAGAGATTTTTGCAAAAGAATGATTCAAAAAACTTAGTTTTAGTTTTCCACAAAAAGCATTTCAGATCTACCGATTTTCAAACTCGGTGATACCGAAGCAGTTTTGGAACCTAAACTAGTGAACTCGGTCAGACCGAGTCACAGTTTGGTGGCACCGAGACTGCTAGGGTTTCACAAAGTTCTAAAATCGGTCACACCGATTTGTAATTCTCGGTCAGACCGAGACTTACTAGTGCAATGGCGTTAGCCAAATTGGTGGGACCGAGTTTTTCAACTCGGTGGGTCCGAGATGGTTTCGGCGGAAACCTAACCCTAAATTTTCGAATCACACCTATTCTAAGGATCATTTTGACTGGATAGAAGTGTTTCAATTTTGGCAAGATGCATTACGAACACAATGTGCTGAGAATCAGACGAGGATTGCACTGTGATCGAGTTCATACCCTAGTTCGGCGGTGAACTCGCTACGGCGGCAACGGTGGAGAAGAATTCCGTTGACGGCGGCGGAGACCAGCGACAAGAGGCGGCTGGCGATGAAGTCGACGATCTGAAGACCTAGTAGGCAGAGCCAGCTATGCGCGGGCGAAGAGTTTCAGAGAAAGTTTTCCAAAATTTTCCCGTGAGAATATATAGCCCGACACTGTCGGTGTGACCGAGTGGAACAACTCGGTGGCACCGAGATGCATAATCATAACATTACAGCAACTCGGTGTGACCGAAAAGTTCAAATCGGTTGCACCGAGATGAAAACCTAGATCGACTTAGTGATCTCGGTATGACCGAAATGGAGGAATCGGTCCGACCGAAAATCACAAAGAAGTTTTGGAAGTTTAAGTCTATGATTAATCGGGGACTCGAAAGTGCTCCTCACACGAGTGGTTTGAATCTGACTTGATCAAATTTTGTGATGTAGCATGAATAGAGTTTGAGACGAGAAAAGCATAGATAGCTAGAGAAGGTTCTTAGGCATTCTTGTCCATCCACTTGGCCAAAGAAAAAGAAGCCAATCAATCAAAACAACAAGTGGATGTGCTCGAATGAGTAAAATATGCATCCAACATGCTCACACAATAAAATGACAAATGAAATATGTGACAAAGCATGCACAACCAATTCTAGCATCTATCAAACAATTGGCGATGACTAAGTCATCTATATTTGAGTATATTGACTTAGGAGTCAAATGAGAACATTTGATCATAGGTCATACTCATCGTTTAAGCTCAAGTGGGGTTACCACTTTTACATAAAGCATTTATGTGTTCACATCATTAGAGTTGCTTTGAATCAATTCTTAGAGTTAAGCTCCCCCTAGATGTGAGATCCCCCCTTAGAGGAATGAACTAACCTTGGGTTTTGTCGATGATGACTTCTTGTAGGTGTTGAAGATGTGGATGCTCAATGTTGATGTAGATCTCTTGGAGCAATCCTTTGAAGTGAGTTGCACTTTCAATACCTACATAGGTTAGTCCCACAAGGAACAAACAATATTATCCACAGACATAGATTTATGCACACACAAAATGATGTCCATGAAAACATTAGGTTACCTTGTCCCTTGCCTTACCAACATGAGGGTTTGTGACTCCTTGAACTAGTGCAAGATATGGAAGGTGGTTGCACTTGTCCTTGCCATAATGATATGAGTGAAAAATGTTGGCGGAGTCACCCTCAAGAACTCTCTAGTTCTTATTCTTCGGGATCCACATCATCTTGATGGGAATCCTTGGTGCAGTAGTTGTGCTTGATGAAGTAGAACTTGACGTAGTCTTGGGAACCCACTTGACCAAGGCCTTAGGTGCTTCTTCAAATGCATCAATCTCCTCTTGATGCTTGTCCTTGCCTTTGTTCTTGTGGTCTTGTGGTGGAAGATCATCTTGTGCTTGTGTTCCCTTGAAGGAAGTAGGATCATACTTCTCTTGTTGAGGAACAAACTTCGTCTTGGGGTATTGATCTTCTTCCCACTCAACTCCATTGGCATTGAACTTTCGTTCAAAACCAACACCTTGATTCTTCCGTGCCTTCCTTGCTTATGCACAATTTCCTCAAATTGCTTACTCCCGCAAGGCTCTTGTATACACCTTCTCTATAATTCCCTTCAATAAGCTGTTTTATTGCTCAAGTGTAACTTGGCTAAGAGAATCATTAGTGGAATCAAGAGAACTACTAGAAGCAACAAGATTTGGTTTAGCATTGTTATTGTTACTACTAGAAGAAGAATCTTTCTTGTTCTTGTTACTAGACTTGACTTGAGGCATGTAAGTAGATAAGAGTAAACGCTTGGCAATATAAGAAGAACTTTTCTTACGGAGATCATCATTGATCGCTTTTAGGAACTCATGCTCTTTCTCAAGATTGAGCTTTTCAAAGCGTAACTTCTCATGAGCCCTTAAAAGTTCTCGATGATCTTCGAAGATAGTTTCATGAGCCAACTTAAGATTGTTTAGTTCTTTAGTTAGACGCTCAATATTCTCCTTATCATTGTCATTCGTTTCATCTTGATTAGCATGATTAATTGACGTTTCATCATAGTATTCATCACTAGAGTTGTCAATAAGTAAATCATCATCACCTAACAAGTCATCTTCATCACTATTAAAATCAACATACTCGGGGTGTGTTACCTTAGGACCTTTGGCCATGAAGCATCTTCCAATTCCTTCATTTGGTGATTCAAATATGTCGTAGGAGTTGGTTGACACAAGTGCTAGACCGGCAACACCTTCATCTTGAGTGTATTCGGAGTCGGAGCGATAGCTTCTCTCGGAGTGATTGTCGGAGTCGGAGCCAAATACCCATTCACCAACATCAGCTTGATGTCTTCGTTTTGGTGTAGCTATTTGAGGACTTGTCCTTCCTTTCCGAATCCTTGCTTCTCTGTGAGGGTCTTTGTTCATAACGATCATCTCTACTCCTTCTCTCTTTTGGTGGTGATTCTTCTTTTCTAATTCTTCTCTTAGGAGAATCTTCTCTTCTTTGGTAGGGTGTCGTACACTCATTGGAATAGTGTCCGGGTCTCCCACAATTATAGCAATTGCGCTCTCGACTAGAAGATCTTTTGTCATTGTAGGACCTTGACTTAGAGCTTCTTTCTTTGCTTCTACTCTTGTAGAATTTGTTGAAGTTCTTCACCATTAAGCTCAATTCTTCATTGTAGGTTTGCTTCTCACTTGATGATGTGGGGGCTTCACATGAGGCTTTGTAAGCACCACTTGACTTGTTGTGAAGTTCCTCCTTATCCTTGAGTGACATCTCATGAGCAACAATTCTTCCAATGACTTCCGTTGGCTTGAGATCTTTGTAATTTGGCATCATTTGGATCAATGTGCACACGGTATCATATTTTCCATCCAATGCTCTTAGGATCTTCTTGATGATGAATCTGTCGGTCATCTCTTCACTTCCTAAGACGGCAATCTCATTTGTGATAAGAGCAAGCCTAGAGTACATTTCAGCGACACCTTCACCATCCTTCATTTTGAACTTGTCAAGCTGACTTTGGAGCACATCCAACTTGGATTCCTTGACGGAGTCGGTACCTTCATGCATATCAATCAAAGTATCCCAAATTTCCTTTGCATTCTCAAGACGGCTAATTTTGTTGAACTCTTCAGGGCACAAGCCATTAAAGAGGATATCACAAGCTTGAGCGTTGTATTGCAGCATCTTCAACTCATCGACGCTAGCTTCACGGTTCGGTTCTCTCACATCAAAGAATTCACCTTGCAAACCAATACACACAATAGCCCAAACGGCGGGGTTATGTCCGAGAATATGCTTTTTCATCTTATGCTTCCAACTAGCAAAATTAGTGCCATCAAAGTAAGGACCTCTATGGTGATAATTTCCCTCGCTAGACGCCATACTCTCCTAGGTTGTGAAACCAAGGCTATGACCACCAAAAGCTATGGAAATCAAAGCAAATGGAGACCAAAGCTCTGATACCACTTGTAGGACCTTGAAGTATGTCTAGAGGGGGGTGATTAGACTACTTGACCAATTAAAAACTTAACCTTTTCCCAATTTTAGACTTTGGCAGATTTTAGCTATCTTTGAGCAAGTCAAGCAATCTACACACAATTCAAGCAAGCATGCAAAGAGTATATAGGCAGCGGAAATTAAAGCATGCAACTTGCAAGAATGTAAAGGGAAGGGTTTGGAGAATTCAAACGCAATTGGAGACACGGATGTTTTTGTCGTGGTTCCGATAGGTGGTGCTATCGTACATCCACGTTGATGGAGACTTCAACCCATGAAGGGTAACGGTTCTTGTGAGTCCACGGAGGGCTCCACCCATGAAGGGTCCACGAAGAAACAACCTTGTCTATCCCACCATGGCCGCCGCCCACGAAGGACTTGCCTCACTATGTAGATCTTCACGAAGTAGGCGATCTCCTTGCCCTTACTAACTCCTTGGTTCAACTCCACAATCTTGTCTGAGGCTCCCAAGTGACACCTAGCCAATCTAGGAGACACCACTCTCAAGAAGTAACAAATGGTGTGTTGATGATGAACTCCTTGCTCTTGTGCTTCAAATGATAGTCTCCCCAACACTCAACTCTCTCTCACAGGATTTGGATTTGGTGGAAAGAAGATTTGAGTGGAAAGCAACTTGGGAAGGCTAGAGATCAAGATTCTTGTGGTTGGAATGGAATATCTTGGCCTCAACACATGAGTAGGTGGTTCTCTCTCAGAACTGGTAAGTTGGAAGTGTAGGTTTGTTCTGATGGATCTCTCCACGAATGAAGAGGAGGTGGAGGGGTATATATAGCCTCCACACAAAATCTAACCATTACACACAATTTACCAAACTCGGTGGGACCGAATCATCAAACTCGGTTGGACCGATTTAGTAAACCTAGTGACCGTTAGGGTTTTCGGTGGGACTGACATGCAACTCGGTAGGACCGATATGATTAGGGTTAGGGCATAACATAATCTCGGTGAGACCGATTACACAAACTCGGTGAGACCGATTTTGGTAATTAGCTAACCAGAGAGTTGGTCAGGTAAACTCGGTGGGACCGATCCGCTCTTTCGGTGAGACCGAAAAGTTACGAAAGGGAAACAGAGAGTTTACATTGCAATCTCGGTGGGACCGATCACTCACTTCGGTTAGACCAAAACGTTACGAAGGGAAACAGAGAGATTACAATCCCATCTCGGTGAGACCGAGATCCCTATCGGTGAGACCGATTTGCCTAGGGTTTGTGGAAGTGGCTATGACATTTGAACTCGGTGGCGCCGGATAGAAAGAATCGGTAGGGCCGAGTTTGACTTTAGGTTTAGGTCATATGTGGATGTGAGAAAGTAGTGGAGGGTTTTGGAGCATATCACTAAGCACATGAAGCAAGAGGCTCATTAAGCAACACCTCATCCCTCCTTGATAGTATTGGCTTTTCCTATAGACTCAATGTGACCTTGGATCACTAAAATGTAAAATGTAGAGTCTTGAGCTTTTGAGCTTGAGCCAATCCTTTGTCCTTAATATTTTGAGGGATCCACTTTCATCATCCATGCCATGCCATTCATTGAGCTTTCCTGAAATATTTATCTTGGAATAGCATTAGCTCAATGAGCTATATGTTGTTATGAATTACCAAAACCACCTAGCGATAGTTGCACTTTCAAGTCTAGATATCAACACGAATCAAGTTGTGCATATTTGCTGTTGGCATGAACCACATCGCCGCATGTCGGGTTTGCAAAAGCCATCCATCTCATGGAAGCTTGATGCCTTTCACACACTGAAGATTATATGGCAACAAGTTGTGTCGACGAATCTCTGGATATGGTGATTCATGAAACCCATGGTATGATGTGTAAACACAGCCCCCCCTCGCGAATGGAAGTTGCATAGCACAGTAATCATCGCCGGTGATATGAACGATGATTTGTTGGATGATTGGATAATTGAGCCCGAGGAACAAGGAGTGGTTGCCGAGGCTGTAAACCCGCCTCCAGTTGAATACGCCTAGCCCAACGGAGCTGGGATCTTTCTCGAACACAAAGCAGCCATAGCCATCAATGTCACGAACGCCCCACACATTGTACTCCATGTGGTTTGATGTAATGGTTTGGTCAATTTGGTATGTGCGAATGAGCATCAAATGACCGTCGTCAGCTGAACGAGCGATAAACCACCACCCATCGGCTGGTATGATTCCAGGTCCTGGAATCATGAAGGTCAGCGCATTTGCGTCTGCTGCAACAATTCAAATTGGAGACCAAAAGGACAAAAAAACAACCATGTTCAGAGTATGTGTGGAATTAAGATTATTATAACAGGGACACATATCATAGACAGAGAATTGCAATGCCGTGGTCATAATCATACCCCAAGTTAAAAAAATAAGCCAATGGCTTTCATATTCTAGCAATATGTCATGGTTCAAACATCATGTAACAATGAGAGGAAAACAGCTATGACAACGCCTACTCATATTCTATCATAGCACTTACTACTACTGTACTCATATCAACTCTAAGCAATAACATGCGTTGTTGTAAAAATCTTGTAAACGAGAGTAACATGTAGCAATCATGATGTTATGCTCATAATATGTATTCTAACAATCATTAGATGCCAATTGTTCTCATATCAACTCTAACAATAACATGTGTGGTCATAAAAATCTAGGAAATGAGAGGAACATATAGCAATGATCTGGTTATAGACATGCTATGCATTCTAAATTTGTAACAAATGAACAGCAATCGTATTCATAAGGTAAAGATGAGATGAGATAGAACAATTACACGACGATATATTCCACCAAAGATAGGCAGCCAACTGTGCGTCGATCACGTAAACGATGCCATCGTGCACTATAGCATCGATGTAAATGTTGCCTCAACAGATTGATGATGAGCCATAACCATGTATGGCGACCGGATTCCAGATAGACTAATCCCATGTTGAACAAGGCAATGAGCTTGTAATCCATGTAGCCTTCTGATGGTGTGGGCACTTCGCGGATTACAACTTTCTGCAAACAGAGGTCGAGCCAAAAGCTTGACGCGTCTCGTGCGTAGTAGGCAGGAGTGTCCGGCGGGCCGCGAGGCTCGATGGCAGCGGTATCCAACGATGGAAGGGTGATCTCTTGCTGGGTGTAGATATCCACGAGACGCCATGGACTACCGGTGTGGTGGATGAGGACGATCCAGTTGGCCTTCATGCCCGCCCAGTGCCGCGCATGAAGAACAGGTGGACGGGTAGTGGTAGCATGTCGAGGGGCACCACGGCAATCTCCGTAGGATCGCCAAGTCGGTGTCTGGGCCACCTGCGAGGATCGGGCATCAGCAAGCAGGGTGTCTTGAAAAGAGCCAGCCGGTTGCAGACGAGTAGACGGTACAAAGACACCGAGCATGCGGCCAGACGGACGGTGCTGAGTAGGTCCATACGACTACAGATCTGTTCCAAGAGAACATCGGGAGGGAATTCCAATCACGGCTCTGCGTGTCAGTCGGTTCTGCCATTGGTGTTTTCGGTGCCTGCGAGCCAGCGGGGAAGTGGATTTGGGCAGGCGAGCGAAGAAGCTTCTCCTCGTGTGGCGGCGGGAGCGGGGATATGGTACGCATGAGCTACCAAGGAAGATGGCGCGGCGGGAAAGCAAAGGAGCGGGGTAAATGGTGTGCGACTGACGATGGGGAAGAGAGGAGGAAGAAGAAGAGAGGAGGAAGAAGAAGAGAGGAGGAAGAAGAAGAAAGGAGGAAGAAGAGTGAAAGACGGGGAAGAAAGTGCATTCAATCTCAATTCTACTAGTACTACTAGCAGGATATATCGTCCTTCGGAGTGTAAATAGTTACACCGATGACATGTGGTTCTACCACAACAGGGCCCATATGTCAGTTAATGGAGGACAGAGGTGTGTAGGCGTATTTGCGGAAGCGTGCTCTACTAGCAAACATGATGGCAGTACTGGGTAAGGCTGATTTAGTAACACCAACACGCTGGTTCAGCTTATTAATTACGTGTCCCATCTGCTACAACGTGTATTGTCACTTCACTATGAAGACTAGTTGAATAGTTCTCTCTGACCGAGATGGGGAATAATGGATCGTGAGGACTTCCTTTCTACCGTATCCCTATGCCTCTACACTCACTTCACTCATTTTGCTCCGTACCTAGTCACTTGTTGAAATCTGTAGAAAGACAAATACTCCGTACTTGGGAACAGAGGGAGTACCACCATATGGAGGGAACAGAGGAAGCTTGAAATATGAACATGTCAATGGGAAGGAGTAAGCCCCATGCATGCATGCATGCATGCAACATGCAACACTCACACGTACACATGGACGCACGCAACACTCACGCACCCATGCGGCACGTAGCACACGACGCAACACACACGCTCACGCTCAAGTGCTCAACCTACTCCCTACGTCCGTGAAAGACTGTACATTTAGAGATTTACACATTGACCAGGGCATAATTAACGCCCAAAAGTAGCAGACTTATGTGTGCATGCGACCATTGAGATAAGAAGATTAAATGAAGGGCGTTGCATGCTGTAATTAGGGATAGACATGTAGCCTATACATACAGCACAAGTTGGTGCATTAGTCAATCAATATTGATTTAGATTAAAGGCTAAATGCATTGGAAGTGTAGATGTACATCATGTAGTACACTCTTTGTTGGAAGACCGAGGGAGGACACGTGCATGCACTCACATCTGAGCCAGGCGGTTCGCGCAAGGGTTGGACTCGTGTCGCGCCTGCGTAAAGTTTTGTTTAACTAATTTCTTTGCTCTGCCAACTGACAGGTGGGACCCAGAAACTAGGTGACAATTTAACCAGTCAACAAAGTGCCACGTAGACTATGTGGCCGGTCAGTAGGGGTGCAATACGGTGCTCTACGATGAGCTAGTGATCGTATAATCGCCGCAAAACTATATATAGTGACCGTAAAGAGCGTATTGTTACATATGTTGACCGCCAGTGTATTTTTCTCGTTTCAAATTAAGCCATATTAATCGGAAAGGACGCAGTATGGACTACTACTACTAGTACTAGTACTGCTTTGATGTGTCCCATCAACTCGCCGAACGAGGAAAAGCTTGCTTACTATGCCTCTCCCTCACCCACACGCGCGGTGGTTCGCAGGACGAGGAGAGGGTTATGACTACAACGCCCTCTCCCTCTCCCTCTCCCTCTCCCTCGCCCTCATCTCGCGGTGGACGTGCAGCAGTTCAATCGGTGTAAGATTGCGAGAAGCATACTGTACTGTAGTATCATCATTGTTGGACCTTCCAAAGAGGCGAAGAGCCAAGTGCAAGGTTCACACGAGTACGAACTGTTGAACCTCCCGAAGAGGCAAAGAGCCAAGCGCAAGGTTTTATAGGAGTTGTCATCCTAGTAGGAGTGTACTAGTACAACTATAGCGAACGATGCTACTGTATGATGCCGCCACGTCACGTATATCCAAAGCTGTGCCACCTTTTTTTTCTCAAAGAGCGTGTTGGAGCCCGTGCAACAACCACACAAGTTGCACATACACATAACACATTTACTAGTAATAAATTCTAAAGGACAAATGCCAGTATGCCACACAAGTTCATGTCCAACTAATGGGATAAATTTGTGCACGGCTAGTCTACATATATTCACAGCGTTACCGTTCACAATTACCGTACTCCACTTACACGTTATAGATGGGCTACATGTCCTCCTCCAGGTTCCAGTCCCAGGTGTTCTTCATGGATGGAATGATCCATAGCGGTGGGCAACGGGAATCATTGTCGCAGCTTTCTAGTCCGGTTCCATACGATGGAGACTCATCCAAGATGAAGCGGCATAAATCAGGGATAGCGTGTCCCAGCATGTCGTTCATCCGGCGGTGCGCACTGAAGACACAACCATGCTTCATGAACGGCAGGCCTTCCGTGTCTTGCACGGAAGGCAACATCCTCTTCACAAAGGGGTAGCTGTCCCCGATGAAAAGCGAGTACTCTCCAAGAGTGTTCCTCGGCACCCACGTAGCATCACAGGGGTCGAACTCGGCGCCGTTCATCTGGTACACGCGGCATCCCAGATCAGGACACATGGTGACGTACATAGTCAAGGTCCATGCATAATAATGTTGTGCTCAAATATGGCGGTCAGTAATACAGTGCAGCAAATAGTACTACTCCGATATAGAGGAAGTAAAATAACTGCTTATTATATATAGCCACTCTTGGCTATATGGATGAGATAGTAAGACATGGAAAACAAAATGGTGGCAGCTAGTGGGTTCAAGTCTTCAAGGGCCTAGCTAGCTATACACGCCCTCCAAGGTAAAAGTACTCCTACTAGTACTACAAAGTATACTACTAGTACAACAATGAAAGAGAAGGCTAGAGGGTTAAAAATGGAATACCTGGGTAGATGGTGACGGTCCGATCGTGGTAGATTGTGTGACCATGTTGCACATCGGTGGTACCATGGGTAACGATCGCTAAGATAGTCGATCCCAATATGCCAAAGTCAGCTACAAGGTTCCGTGTTAGACCGAATCGCGGATGCAAATGCACATCCAGATCGGCGATGTTATTTTGATCGGGGATGGTGGTCCCGCAAAATAATGGAGTACCGTTAGGGATGCAAATGATGGTTTGTGCATTCCGTTTGTAATCTCCCATACCGTAGGATGTCAACCAGATGAAACAAGTCCCTTGGCTTGTCACCGCAAAGATGCGGCCTAGTTGGCGCACGTCGTCTTCGAACGTGTAGGGGTACAAATCTGCCGCCGCCAACATGCGCCAGCCTCTGCCGTTACTGCCTCCTGCATTGCTGGCAATCCTTATGTCGAACATCGCGATGAGATAGTAATCGTCGTAGCCGTGTCACTTTGTCGGCGGGTCTGCAATTGCTATCTTCTTCAATCTCATGTAGGCATCATCATACATATTCTTGCCCAGCCAGTCCGGAAGGCCGATCCCAATGGTGGAGAAGGGGTCTACCGGAACGGCCGCACTACTGTGGATGTTGTGCAAAATCATGGTGGTATCCGGCCGGAGGTATGCAAGCCAATCTTCATTGGCACCGACCCAGACCTATATATAAGACGGTGGGCAGCAGAGAAATTACGGGATGGAAATGGAATAACTAAGTACTACATGATCAAACTCCATTACTGACCTGCTCATCGGACAAAATTCGACTACCTCTCAACGTCGTCAACTCTAGCGGAGTCAACGTGCAACCTTGGCCAGGGAGCGGTGGACTGTTCGAAGAATTGTCCCGTAGAAGAACCTTCTCCTCGAGGACGCATGGAAGACCAACAAGCATGGCCTTTTCCCAAGCCTGTTTAAGCAGCGTCTTGAAAAAGTTGGTGCAGGAAGCACCGAGTCTTGCGGCGGTGAGGACGTCGGAGCAGTGTGCGATTTCTCCCAGAGAATCGTCGTCCAAGGTCTCCCAGCCCCGACGAGGAGGAGAACCGCCTGGCGAATCCATGGGAGCAGCGACGAACTGCCTTCTCTTCGGGGGAAGGGGAACTGGCGAGGAGGAGATAAGAGCGTAGTAACCGCAGGCCTCGTCTGCTCCAAGCGTAGATCGCTCTCACCGAAGGATGAGGCCATTATTTACTACTAGTACTAGCATTATGGAACGTTATGGGATTGCATTATACTGTAAATAATAGCACTAGTAAGAAATTTTTGGCACTAGGTAGTAGTTTTGGCGTGGATTAAGAAATTTTGGGTATGTTTTTGCCATTTTTGTACATGCCAACTAGTGTCAAAAATGTCGTACATTATGTGATTTGAGGAGTACGATTGCATCAGTAGCAGATACTAGTACTACTTTTCTCAACTAGTAGTGCGATGTCTTGTACTTCTAGTCAAGTCTAGTATAGTGCACCAGTTTTGAACTCTTGAATCTCGGGGCCAAGGAGCTACGGTTGGAAGTGGAGGGTACTACTGTTCTCTAGAGCCATCGATGTACTATCAATGCAGGGAAGTACACTGCGTAGTGGCCTAGTGGGTACTCTCGGTGCTCTATTCAGCCGCTCCGCCACGTAGCTGGCCTACTCGGCCGCCTCCTCTCACGCACACACTAGCAGCCTGTTTATCAATGACGGTTATCACAAGGCGTAACATTTGAGTTATTTGATACAGCGAGACTAGGCTTTTCGCTTCCATTTGTGGAGGTGTAATGGATCTCGTCGAACTTTGTTAGTAGTTCCTTCTTTATGAATGAGATGAAGCAAAGCTTTCGCCTCCGTTTAAAAAAAACACGTCAAGAGGAATTTCTTTTATAGTAGAGCCGATAATGGAGTGAAGTCCATGCATGCAACGCCACAAGCTACAGATTAGTAGTACAGCACTTTACGTACAGAGCCATATTGCACAATTCCCAATGCCCCGCCAGGCTTTTCCGGCTCCTCGGGCTTAGTTGGGAGGCGCTATTTTAAGTATGCTACTAGCTGGAAGCTGTAAGCAAGGTGCGGCCAGGGAGAGCACGCGAGCCACGGGATGCTAGGAAGGAAAACCCGTTCACGTAGCTAGGCTGTCCAGTGCACCCAGATTGTGGGGCCGCACGTCCGTTTGACTTCAAAACTCAAACTACCCGTGTAAAATATTGGCTCGCAGCGAAGTGTAGTACTAGTACTATTTTTTTAAAAAAGGTCGCCGTGCGTTCGGCCGGGATCGAACCCACAAAACGAGGTATACACTCCCGCGACCACTAGTAGTACTCGTTGGAGTACAACGCAACCTAGAATTTCCTTTTGTTGCTAGTAGTACGTACATTGTTCCTTACAAGAAACCCCTAAGAGCATGGTTAATAGTATAGCCAGCTGCTGGCTATAAGCCAGTGCCATGTCATCTACAACCCATCTTATAGCCAACATGTAGTACAATAATAGATCAAAAGAGTGTATTACTTTTTTATTATGTGGCCCACTTCTCATTCTCACAAAGTGCCTAGGAGCACGTGCTAGAGCTGGCTCTTGACGAAGAGCCCGCTTACCTTCTCTTTCCTCCAACTAAGCAGAAATATACTACTCCCTCCGTATAGGTGAATAAGTCATCTTAGATTGTGCATCGTGACCAAGGAGGAGGGGAAAACTAGAGAACTTAATGTTTCACTACAAAAAAAGACACATCTGTGACATTTTGGGTCGAACGAAATTTTTTTCTGTCATACATATGACACTTCTATGATGATAATTGTGACAAAACCCGGTATCATCATAGATGTGGTGGGCTCCTACTTCTATGACAAAAAATCATGACAGAAAATGGGCTTTTCGTCCTGGGCGAGCCGGAGACGCAGCCTCATGACATTCTTTGGGCCGTCCATGACGGAAAAAACCATGGTAGAAGCGAGGGCGAGGAAAATTTCGGGGAGTTGCCGGTTACGGTGGGAGGTCGGGAGCCGAGCGATGCGCTTTTTCTCGACGACGCTGCGTGTGTGTAGGCGTTGGCTCTAACTAAACCCGAGCGAGGTGTTGGGCTCTAACTGAACCCGACCGATCGATGGTGTTAATCAACCCGATGGAACGATTCTTCATCGCTGCTGCTAACGAAGCCGATCGATTGATGAACAATGGAGCGCTGCGGGGGGTTGGATGAATAAGGAGCGGTGGCGTTGCCTCGGATGAACAGACCCGTGGTGTGGAGGCTGGATGAACAGAGACGGTGGAGGGGTGGCCGTGGAGGGTGGTTGAACAGACCCGTGGTGTGGAGGGCTGGATGAATCAGAGACGGTGGAGGGGTGCCCGTGGAGGGGTGGTTGAACAAGAGCCGGTAGAGTAGCGCGGTGGAGGCTGGATGAACAGAGCCCGTGGAGGCTGGAGGAGGTCGACGGTGGAGATGAACAAGATCCCGTGGAGTCCTGCTTTGCGGTACGCCACACCCTCCCGGCGAACAGACCCCGCTGACCGCTTTTGCGGTACGCCGCACTCCTCCCGATCAACAGACCCCTGCTTTCAACCGTAGGAGGTTCGCTTCTCCATTTTTCGGCACGCCACACCCTCCCGATCAACAAGACCCCGCTTTGACCGTGGGAGGTCCGTTTCTCCGCTTTGCGGCACGCCACACCCTCCCGATCAACAGGACCCTGTTCCAACGTAGGAGGTCCGCTTCTCCGCTTCGCGGTACGCCAGCCTCGCTTCCATCGCTGTTCCGCCCAAGCCCTCCCAATGAACATGACCACGATTTCGCTCCGACCCAGCCGGTTGGCTCCACGCGTTCGCTGCTCTCCCCATGAACACGGCGCATTCCGTTGCCTCCCGATGAACACGACGCATTCCGTTGCCTCCCCATGAACACGACGACGACGCTGTTTCTCTCTTCCGACCCAGCCATGTACACGAGCCCTCACCATACGTATGCTCGAGTAGGCGTTCGAGCCCCCGCCCATATGTACACATACGTGGCCGTATTTTCTTTCTTGCACCTTGGCCGTTGTACGTACGTGTACATGCTACGTGTGCGCCTCTACTATGACACGTGGGCGCCTCTACATCCACCAGTATATATGTATGCACACGTTCGCGACCAGAATGACAATGCTACGTACGCTTCGAGCAGGTGGGTCCCGACTGTCAGGCACTTCCTTGCCTGCGAAGATGTAGCTGGTGGGTCCCAGCAGTCCGGGGGGCAAATCGTTTTTTTTGCCCGGACGCACTTCCTTGCGTGCGAAGATGTAGCAGGTGGGTCCCAGCAGGCAGGGGGGTGAATCGTTTTTTTGCCTGGACACACTTCCTTGCGTGCGAAGGTGTAGCTAGTGGGTCCCAGCAGTCAGGGGGGAAACGTTTTTTCGCGAACACGGTGGCCCGTCCGGTGGGTCCCACCGCCGTGGAGGAATAATTATTTTGCGTGTAATAAGGAGGCACTTCCTTGCTGCGGCCGTGGACCCAGCTGTCAGCCTCTCCACGCACATTACTCTTCCGATGGAAGTCGGACGTTGATTGACCACGCTGCGCCGAGAGCACCACGGCGGTGGACGACAGCGAGGCCTAAGAAGGGGACGACACGAAGGAAGGGAAGACTCGGCAGTTGTTTCCCAGGTGGAGGGGAGTACGACTGTACGAGGGTTTACTGGTTCGTCTGCCGTCGCCGGAGAATAACAAAGCAGTGTGGGTGAGTAGAGGGATGGCTAGGCCAGCGATGGGAGTACGGTGGGGCGGTGAGGCCTGCGCTCGGCAAAGACAAATGGCCGCATGGGAAGGAGGGAGCAGCAGTCCGCCGGGCGCTTGTTTGAACAATTTGGAGCAGGAAGAGCGAGATTGAAGAAGCACGACGGCCGCTGGATGGACATCCAACCGTCACGCTGCCAGGCCAACCTTTTTTAGGAAAGCCTCAAATCTATCGAAAATAGCATACAACCCATCGCCATTATTTCTAATAATTTACAGCCCATTTGCTAATTCTAAGGTTTTTTGGAGCCCATATTCTTTTTGTTAGCATTACAGCCCATATTGTGGCCGTGTGGGAATAGTAGGGGCGGTGAGGCCTCATGGCAAAGACACTGGCCACGGAGGCAGGAGCATGTTGCACGACCAGCGCTGCTTTGGGCGGCTGGAGCAATAAGATCAGAGGTTGAAGAAGCACTACGGCCGTTGGATGGACATCGTACGGTCACTGGAGCTAGAATCGTTCATATTGACTAAGATGAGAAAGCCCTTCGTCCCCGTCAACTTAGTAGGCCCACAAGACAGCCTCCCACCAAGGTGGGTCCCAGCTAGCCGGGGGTGTATTCATTTTTTTGTGCGTAATAAGGAGGCACCTTTGGTGGGTCCGAGCTGACAGCGGGGGGAACGTTTTTTTGCGAAATACGGTGGCCCGTCCGGTGGGTCCCAGCAGTCAGGGGGAAATGATTTTTTCGCAAAATACTGTTGGCCCGTCCGGTGGGTCCCCGCTGTCAGGTGGAGGAATAATTATTTTTCGCGTAATAAGGAGGCACTTCCTTGCGGCTGCCGTGGACCTAGCTGTCAGCCTCTCCACGTACAGTACTCTTTCGATGGAAGTCGGTCATTGACCACATTGACCACGCCGCGCTGAGAGCACCCCGGCGGTGGACGACGACGAGGCTTAGGAAGGGGACGACGCGGAGCCGGGCCACGGGAGGCAGGAGCAGGCGGCACGACCGGTGCTGCTTTGGGCGGCTGGAGCAAGAAGACCAGAGGTTGAAGAAGCACTATGGCCGTTGGATGGACATCATACGGTCACTGGAGTATTGACTAAGTTGACAAAGCCCTCTGTCCCCATCAACTTAGTAGGCCCACAAGTCAGCCCAACAATATGGTGGGTCCCAGCTAGCAGGGGGTATTCATTGGGCGTAATAAGGAGGCATTTCCTTGCGTGCGAAGATATAGCTGGTGGGTCCGACCTGTCAGCGGGGGGAACGTTTTTTTCGCAAAATAGAGGCCCTTCCTGTGGGTCCTAGCTGTCAGGTGGAGGAATCATTATTTTGCGTGTAATAAGGAGGCATTTTATTTAATTCAGTAGCGGCCCCTATTCTTAATGATTGCTTTGAGATTTGTAATAATTTTGGCCATGTTTGTTTTGAGCATTGTGCGCGTGATTCGAATCGCGTGGCTCATGAGCTGGCTAGAAGGGCTTGGGTTGACCCTCCGGGTGTGTACGGTGGGGCGGTGAGGCCTGCGTGGCAGCACAGCCTTGTGAGGAGGAGGGAGCAGGAGTCCACGGGCGCTTGTTTGAGCGGCCGGAGCAGAAGAGCAGAGATTGAAGAAGCACGACGGTCGTTGGATGGACATCCAAAGAAGATACAAAGCCATCTGTGGAAAGCCTCAAATCTGTGGAAAACAAAGATACAACCCATCTGCCATTATTTCAAATAGTTTACAGCACATTTGCTAATTCTTACGGGTTTTTGGAGCCCGTATTCTTTTTGTTAGCATTACAGCCCATATTGTGGCCACGGTTAAAAATTATACTGAAATTTTGCATATGTCGGTGCTTGGTCTCGAACTGTTTTTAATCCCAAATTTCAAGTCACATTCAGACTGATTTTAAAATAAATGTATATCAATATAAAATCCAATAAATAGTCCACGATAAAAATCAATGCAATTTAAAATCTTGAAATGAAAAAAGATATTTGAAACTAATTGCCGGTTTGATGTGTTTTAAAATGTACAACCCATTTCTCATTAATGATAGGCCATTTTCTCGCCAGCCAATGAAGCTCTCCTCGCCTTGAAAGATTTGCAGCCCAACATGCCCGATAAAGTGACTTACTTGACAAATCACAAAAACTGGGCTAGCCATTTTCAAAAAAAAAAAACTACTGGGCTGGTCTGTGGTAAACATAAAAGAAAAGGCTATCTAGACAGGCGAGTGTCCCGCACAGCCCAGCTTGACACCCCTCGCCTGCCTCAAAAACAAATTAGATAAATGCCACTCCAATTGTGGCGATTCATAAAAATGCAACCGCAATTTCCAAACTTTGAAAACTGCAACTACAATTTTTGCAAACTTTGAAAAACGCCACTGTAGTTTGCAAAGTTTGAAAAACGCCACTCCAGACTTCAAAAAATGCCACTAGAAATGGCATGAAATGGAATTTTTCAAAGTTTGGAAATTGTAGTGGCATTTCTCGGAGGCATTTATCAAATTAACCCAAAACAAAAATAACTGGGCGAGCTGCTGGGTCCATGGTGTCAGCCGCTCGTCGTGCAATTCTCTCGTTTATTGACTACGTTGACAATGGCATGGGACCCAGATGTCGAATCCACTAGGAGGAGCCATTTTTTATTGGCTTGAAATAAGGAGGCACTTGCTTATGCATCGCCATGACCTTGGCGGGTCCTCGCTGTCATCCTCTCTACGCATAATCATCTCCGATTGTGTGCGCGCCAACTTGCTAGGCCATCAAGTCAGCCTCTAAACCCGTGGAGGACAAATACAACCCATTTAAAAAATAACAGCCCATTCCATACGCTCAAACGGAAAGTTCAACATTGAGAGCAAAGTAACTGGTCTGATCCACATGTAGAGTACTGAACTTCCACGTTGACAACCATCATAGCCAAGTTAACTATCTACTCCCACTAGACAAGTACTAACTTACTCTTAGCTAACTAGACGATGCCGGCGGTACACGCTAAACGCCGGCACCGGCGTCCTGCGTCTCGCCTCGGACTTGCCAGAGGTGCGATAGGGTGCGTTGCTCACGCGCGTTGGCCCTTTCCATGCCGACGTGGTCCACCGAAGCTTCGGCTTCCAAGCGGGAAACCCACTTGACGAGCTGGTAGTAAAAATCGGCGTCGCGAACGCGCGCGTGCCGCCACCTCCGTGGCTATTTGTCGGGCGCCGCCTCCATGTAGTCGGCCCGCTTGCAAAGCGCTCGCTCGTGACTCAGAGCGTCGGTGCGCTGCTGCTCCATGTCCTGGCGGCGCAAATCGGTGATACGCCACTCCTCCGCCAGGCGGTCGCGCTCCAACAACTCCTCGATCCGGCGCATTGCCATCTAAAGACAGATAGAATGCCTCCTCCTCCGCTCGCCTTCCGTGAAAAACCAACACTAGTTCCGGCGGTGACCGCCCGACGCCGCCTACCGCGGATGGGCGGGGCATGGCGGACGTGGAGAGCGACGCGGACGGTGGGGGCTTATGAGGATATGGCGAAGGTCACGGTGGCACCGAGAAGGCCGGAAACAGACTTATAGGGGAAGGTAGCGCGATGGTCATCGGAATTCAATGCATAATGGCTTAGCGCCGCAGCTTGCCGTGGAAAACTAGGGAAACTGAAATTATGATCGTGTCGCCCCGCCCCGTCCGGTCGTGCACGCCGCATGGCGGTCAAACGAGTGCACTCGAATCATCTCCTCCTTGTCAATAATGATTTCACGGATTTAAAAAGCCCGCAACAAATAAAGCGATCTTTTTGGCATCGTTAGCTGCCTTAATTACGGCCGTTGCATGTAGGCACTCGTAATCGCCGCAGGCAAGATGCGAAGCAGCATGCAACGAAGTCGCAGCCGAGGCACGATGCAGCCACTTAAATCGCTGGAATTAATTAGGCTTAAACTTCGCATGCCGTTAATTATTGCCATGCCTTGGTCTTGCTGCTTTGCTCACGGGACTAATAAACCCGGACGGAGGGAGTACCTTGGTTGGTGAGACGTTTGAATTAAGCCCTGCAAACCGGAAAGGAGGTACTAGTACGTGCGTGATCCGCTATTTATTCGTGTAGGGTCGAGTAGGTCGTTTCTTGAATTGAGCCCTGCAAACCGGAAAGGAGGTAGTACATGCGTGATCTGCTATTTATCCGTGTAGGATCGATAGTGTAGCTTGTTAGTTTCTTCAGAGGTAGGCATTTTTGTTGGGTAACGTAGTAATTTCAAAATTTTCCTACGCACACGCAAGATCATGGTGATGCATGGCAACGAAAGGGGAGAGTGTTGTCTATGTACCTCGTGAGACCGAAAGCGGAAGCGATCACAACGTAGAGGAAGTAGTCGACGTTCTCCTCGCGATCCAACCGATCCCAGCGCCAAGCATTCGGCGCCCCAGTTCTTGACACACGACAGCTCGGTGACGCCTCAGTTCGATCAAAGAAAGCTCGGGAGAGAGAGTTCCACAAGACGACGGGCGCAGGACGATCTTGATGTTCTATCGACGCAGGCTTCGCCTAAGCACCGCCACGATATGACCGAGGTGGAATATGGTGGAGGGGGCACCGACACGGCTAAGGAATGATCTCAAGGATCAACTTGTGTGTTCTAGGGTGCCCCCTGCCCCGTGATATAAAGGAGCAAGGGGAGGCCGGCCGGCCCTAGGAGGCGCGCCAGGAGGGGGAGTCCTCCTCCTAGTGGGAGTAGGACTCCCTTCCTAGTCCAACTAGGAAGGAGGAAGGGGAAGGAAAGAGAGGAGAGGAGAGGAAATGGGGCGCGCCCCTTCCTTGTCCTATTCGGACTCCCCATGGGGGGGCGCGCCACCTCCCGGTGCGGCCCTCTCTCTCCCACTTGGCCCAATAAGGCCCATTACTTCCCGGGGTTCCGTAACCCTCCCACTCCGGTTTTCTCCGAAACTTCCGAACCTTTCCGTGTCCGAATATAGCCGTCCAATATATCAATCTTTATGTCTCGACCATTTCGAGACTCGTCATGTCCGTGATCACATCCGGACTCAACTCCTTCGTACATCAAAATACACAAACTCATAATATAACCGCCATCGAAACCTTAAGCGCATGGACCCTACGGTTCGAGAACAATGTAGACATGACCGAGACACGCTCCGTCAATAACCAATAGCGGACCTGGATGCCCATATTGGTCCTACATATTCTACGAAGATCTTTATCGGTCGACCGCATGACAACATACGTTGTTCCTTTGTCATCGGTATGTTATTTGCCCGAGATTCGATCGTCGGTATCCAATACCTAGTTCAATCTCACATCGGCAAGTCTCTTTACTCGCTACGTAATGCATCATTCCGTAACTAACTCATTAGCTACATTGCTTGCAAGGCTTATAGTGATGTGCATTACCGAGAGAGCCCAGAGATACCTCTCCGACAATCGGAGTGACAAAACCTAATCTCAAATACGCCAACCCAACATGTACCTTTGGAGACACCTGTAGTACTCCTTTATAATCACCCGATTACGTTGTGACGCTTGGTAGTACCCAAAGTGTTCCTCCGTAAACGGAGTTTCATAATCTCATAGTTATAGGAACATGTATAAGTCAGGCACTTCCTTGCGGCTGCCGTGGACCTAGCTGTCGGCCTCTCCACGTCAAGATACTCTTTCGATGGAAGTCGGTCATTGACCACATTGACCACGCCCGGTGAGAGCACCCAGCGGTGGACGCAGCGAGGCTTAGGAAGGGGACGACGGGCGAGACCCACGGGAGGAGGAGCAAAGCGGCACGACCGGTGCTGTCTTTGGGCGGTAATTTGGAGCAAGAAGACCAGAGGTTGAAGAAGCACTATGGCCGTTGGATGGACATCATACGGTCCTTTGGAGTATTGACTAAGTTGACAAAGCCCTCTGTCCCCATCAACTTAGTAGGCCCACAAGTCAGCCCAACAATATGGTGGGTCCCAGCTAGCAGGGGGTATTCATTGGGCGTAATAAGGAGGCATTTCCTTGCGTGCGAAGATATAGCTGGTGGGTCCGACTGTCGTGAGAACGTTTTTTTCGCAAAATAGAGGCCCTTCCTGTGGGTCCTAGCTGTCAGGTGGAGGAATCATTATTTTGCGTGTAATAAGGAGGCATTTTATTTAATTCAGTAGCGGCCCCTATTCTTAATGATTGCTTTGAGATTTGTAATAATTTTGGCCATGTTTGTTTTGAGCATTGTGCGCGTGATTCGAATCGCGTGGCTCATGAGCTGGCTAGAAGGGCTTGGGTTGACCCTCAAGATTGTGTGTACGGTGGGGCGGTGAGGCCTCTGGCAGCACAACCCACTTGTGAGGAGGAGGGAGCAGGAGTCCATGGCGCTTGTTTGGCGTTTGGAGCAGAAGAGCAGAGATTGAAGAAGCACGACGGTCGTTGGATGGACATCCAGCGATATCTGAGCCATCTGTGGAAAGCCTCAAATCTGTGGAAAACAACATACAACCCATCTGCCATTATTTCAAATAGTTTACAGCACATTTGCTAATTCTTACGGGTTTTTGGAGCCGTATTCTTTTTGTTAGCATTACAGCCCATATTGTGGTACGGTTAAAAATTATACTGAAATTTTGCATATGTCGGTTGGTCTGAACTGTTTTTAATCCCGAAATTTCAAGTCACATTCAGACTGATTTTAAAAATAAATGTATATCAATATAAAATCCAATAAATAGTCCACGCATAAAAATCAATGCAATTTAAAATCTTGAAATGAAAAAAAGATATTTGAAACTAATTGCCGGTTTGATGTGTTTTAAAAATGTACAACCCATTTCTCATTACTGATAGGCCATTTTCTCGGCCAGCCGAATGAAGCTCTCCTCGTCTTGAAAGATTTGCAGCCCAACATGCCTGATAAAGTGACTTACTTGACAAATCACAAAAAAACTGGGCTAGCCATTTTCAAAAAGAAAAAAAACTACTGGGCTGGTCTGTGGTAAACATAAAAGAAAAGGCTATCTAGACAGGCCAGAGTGTCCCGCACAGCCCAGTTGACACCCTGCTTCCGTCTCAAAAACAAATTAGATAAATGCCACTCCAATTGTGGCGATTCATAAAAATGCAACCGCAATTTCCAAACTTTGAAAACTGCAACTACAATTTTTGCAAACTTTGAAAACGCCACCTGTAGTTTGCAAAGTTTGAAAACGCCACTCTCGGACTTCAAAAATGCCACTAGAAATGGCATGAAATGGAATTTTCAAAGTTTGGAAATTGTAGTGGCATTTCTGGAGGCATTTATCAAATTAACCCAAAACAAAAATAATCTGGGCGAGCTCTTTGGGTCCATGGTGTCGGCCGCTCGTCATTGCAATTCTCTCGTTTATTGACTACGTTGACAATGGCATGGGACCTAGATGTCAGAAATCCACTAGGAGGAGCCATTTTTTTTATTGGCTTGAAATAAGGAGGCACTTGCTTGCGTACTGCCATGACCTTGGCGGGTCCCTGCTGTCATCCTCTCTACGTACAATCATCTCCTGATTGTGTACGCGTCAACTTGCTAGGCCATCAAGTCAGCCTCTAAACCCGTGGAGGACAAATACAACCCATTTAAAAAAATAACAGCCCATTCCATACGTTCAAACGGAAAGTTCAACATTGAGAGCAAAAATGGCGGTCCGATCCACATGTAGAGTACTGAACTTCCACGTTGACAACCATCATAGCCAAGTTAACTATCTACTCCCACTAGACAAGTACTAACTTACTCTTAGCTAACTAGGCGATGCGGCGGTACACGCTAACGCCCGGCACCGGCGTCCTGCGTCTCGCCTCGGACTTGCAGAGGTGCGATAGGGTTGCGTTCACGCGTTGGCCCTTTCCATGCCGGCGTGGTCCACCGCCTTGCTTCCAAGCCGGAAACCCACTTGACGAGCTGGTAGTAAAATCGGCGTCATGAACGCGTGCGTGCCGTCAGCCTCGGGGCTATTTGCGGGCGCCGCCTCCATGTAGTCGGCCCGATTGCAGCGCTCTGCTCGTGACTCAGAGCGTCGGTGCGCTGCTGCTCCATGTCTGGCGGCGCAAATCGGTGATCGCCACTCTCCGCCCAGCGGTCGGCGCTCAACAACTCCTCGTCTGCGCATTGCCATCTAAAGACAGATAGAATGCCTCCTCCTCAAATCGCCTTCGGTGAAAAATCGAACACTAGTTCGGCGGTGACCGCCTCCGGCGTCGCCTACGCGGATGGGCGGGGCATGGCGGACGTGGAGAGCGACGTCGGACGGTGGGGCTTATGAGGATATGGCGAGTTGGGTCACGGTGGCACCGGAGAAGGCCGGAAACAGTACTTATAGGGGAAGGTAGCGCGATGGTCGCCGAATTCAATGCATAATGGCTTAGCGCCGCCACTTGCCGTGGGAAAACTAGGGAAACTGAAATTATGACTGTGTCGTCCGTCCCGTCTGGGTCGCACGCCGCATGGCGGTCAAACGAGTGCACTCGAATCATCTCCTCCTTGTCAATAATGATTTCACGGATTTAAAAGCCCGCAACAAATAAAGCGTATCTTTTTGGCATCGATTAGCTGCCTTAATTACGGCCGGTTGCATGTAGGCACTCGAGAATCGCCGCAGCGGTATATGCGGCGACATGCAACGAAGTCGCAGCCGAGAGGCACGCATGCAGCCACTTAAATCGCTGGAATTAATTAGGCTTAAACTTCGCATGCCGTTAATTATTGCCATGCCTTGGTCTTGCTGCTTTGCTCACGGGACTAATAAACCGGACGGAGGAGTACCTTGGTTGGTGAGACGTTTGAATTAAGCCCCGCAAACCGGAAAGGAGGTACTAGTATGCGTGCGTGATCCGCTATTTATTCGTAGGGTCGAGTAGGTCGTTTCTTGAATTGAGCCACCGCAAACCGGAAAGGAGGTAGTACATGCGTGATCTGCTATTTATCCGTGTAGGATCGATAGTGTAACTTGTTAGTTTCTTCAGAGGTAGGCATTTTTGTTGGGTAGCGTAGTAATTTCAAAATTTTCCTACGCACACGCAAGATCATGGTGATGCATAGCAACGAAAGGGAGAGTGTTGTCTATGTACCCTCGTGAACCGTGGCGAGCGATCACAACGTAGAGGAAGTAGTCGACGTTCTCCTCGCGATCAACCGATCCCAGCGTTACTCCGGCGCCTCCGAGTTCTTGACACACGTACAGCTCGGTGGCGCTCCTCGAGCTCCGATCCGGCAAAGCTCGGGAGAGAGAGTTCCGTCGGACGACGGCGTGGTAGCGATCTTGATGTTCTACCGACGCGGGGCTTCGCCTAAGCACCGCCACGATATGACCGAGGTGGAATATGGTGGAGGGGGCACCGCTGCAGCTAAGGAATGATCTCAAGGATCAACTTGTGTGTTCTAGGGTGCCCCCTGCCCCGTATATAAAGGAGCAAGGGGAGGGCGGCCGGCCCTAGGAGGCGCCAGGAGGGGGGAGTCCTCCTCCTAGTGGGAGTAGGACTCCCCTTTCCTAGTCCAACTAGGAAGGAGGAAGGGGGAAGGAAAGAGAGGGAGAGGGAGAGGAAATGGGGCGCGCCCCCCTTCCTTGTCCTATTCGGACTCCCCATGGGGGGCGCGCCACCTCCTGGTGCGGCCCTCTCTCTCCCCTCTTGGCCCAATAAGGCCCATTACTTCCCCGGGGTTCAGTAACCCTCGGCACTCCGGTTTTCTCCGAAACTTCCGGAACCTTTCCGTGTCGAATATAGTCGTCCAATATATCAATCTTTATGTCTCGACCATTTCGAGACTCCTCGTCATGTCCGTGATCACATCCGGGACTCCGAACTCCTTCGGTACATCAAAATACACAAACTCATAATATAACCGTCATCGAAACCTTAAGCGTGCGGACCCTACGGTTCGAGAACAATGTAGACATGACCGAGACCGTCTCGGTCAATAACCAATAGCGGGACCTGGATGCCCATATTGGCTCCTACATATTCTCTGAAGATCTTTATCGGTCAGACCGCATGACAACATCGTTGTTCCTTTGTCATCGGTATGTTACTTGCCCGAGATTCGATCGTCGGTATCAATACCTAGTTCAATCTCGTTCTTGGCAAGTCTCTTTACTCGTTCGTAATGCATCATTCCGTAACTAACTCATTAGCTACATTGCTTGCAAGGCTTATAGTGATGTGCATTACGAGAGAGCCCAGAGATACCTCTCCGACAATCGGAGTGACAAAACCTAATCTCGAAATCGCCAACCCAACATGTACCTTTGGAGACACCTGTAGTACTCCTTTATAATCACCCGATTCGTTGTGACGTTTGGTAGTACCAAAGTGTTCCTCCGGTGGCGGAGTTTCATAATCTCATAGTTATAGGAACATGTATAAGTCATGGATAAAAGCAATAGCAACATACTAAGCGATCGGGTGCTAAGCTAATGGAATGGGTCATGTCAATCAGATCATTCAACTAATGATGTGACCTTGTTAATCAAATGACAACTCCTTTGTCTATGGTTAGGAAACTTAACCATCTTTGATTAACAAGCTAGTCTAGTAGAGGCATACTAGTGACACTCTGTTTGTCTATGTATTCACACATGTATTATGTTTCCGGTTAATACAATTCTAGCATGAATAATAAACATTTATCATGATATAAGGAAATAAATAATAACTTTATTATTGCCTCTAGGGCATATTTCCTTGAGTCTCCCACTTGCACTAGAGTCAATAATCTAGTTCACATCGCCATGTGATTTAACATCAATAGTTCACATCTATATGTGGTTAACACCCATAGTTCACATCGACATGTGACCAACACCCAAAGGGTTTACTAGAGTCGATAATCTAGTTCACATCGCTATGTGATTAACACCCAAAGAGTACTAAGGTGTGATCATGTTTTGCTTGTGAGATAATTTTAGTCAGCGGTCTGTCACATTTGAGCCGTAAGTATTTTGCAAATTTCTATGTCTACAATGCTCTTGCGGAGCTACTCTAGCTAATTGCCCCACTTTCAATATGTATCCAGATTGAGACTCGAGTCATCTAGATTAGTGTTAAAACTTGCATCGGCGTAACCCTTTATGACGAACCTTTTTCACTTCCATAATCGAGAAACATATCCTTATTCTACTAAGGATAATTTTGACCGCTGTCCATTGATCTACTCCTAGATCACTATTGCACTCCTTGCCAAGCTTAGTGGTAGGGTATGCAATAGATCCAGTACACAAACATGACATACTTTATAGAACCTATGGCTGATGCATAGGGAATGACTTTCATTCTCTTTCTATCTTCTGCCGTGGTCGGGTTTTGAGTCTTACTCAATCTCACACCTTGTAACACAGGCAAGAACTCTTTCTTTGACTGTTCCATTTTGAACTACTTCAAAATCTTGTCAAGGTATGTATTCATTGAAAAACATATCAAGCGTCTTGATCTATCTCTATAGATCTTGATGCTCAATATATAAGCAACTTCACCGAGGTCTTTCTTTGAAAAACTCCTTTCAAACACTCCTTTATGCTTTGCGAATAATTCTACATTATTTCCGATCAACAATATGTCATTCACATATACTTATCAGAAATGCTGTAGTGCTCCCACTCACTTTCTTGTAAATACAGGCCTTTCCAAAAGTCTGTATAAAATCATATGCTTTGATCAACACATCAAAGCGTATATTCCAACTCCGAGATGCTTGCACCAGTCCATTGATGGATCGCTGGAGCTTGCACATTTTGTTAGCACCTTTAGGATTGACAAAATCTTCTGGTTGCATCATATACAACTCTTCTTTAAGAAAACCATTAAGGAATGCAGTTTTGACATCCATTTGCCAGATTTCATAAAATGTGGCAATTGCTAACATGATTCGGACAGACTTTTAAGCATCGATACAAGTGAGAAAATCTCATTGTATTCAACATCTTGAACTTTGTCTAAAACCTTTTTCGACAAGTCTAGCTTTGTAGATAGTAACACTACTATCAGTGTCCATCTTCCTCTTGAAGATCCATTTATTTAACATGGCTTGCCGATCATCGAGCAAGTCAACCAAAGTCCATACTTTGTTCTCATACATGGATCCTATCTCAGATTTCATGGCCTCAAGCCATTTTGCGGAATCTGGGCTCATCATCGCTTCCTCATAGTTCGTAGGTTCATCATGGTCTAGTAACATGACTTCGAACATGATTACCGTACCACTCAGTGCGGATCTTACTCTGGAAGACCTACGAGGTTTGGTAGCAACTTGATCTGAAGTTTCATGATCATCATCATTAACTTCCTCACTAATTGGTGTAGGAATCACAGGAACTGATTTACGTGATGAACTACTTTCAATAAGGGAGAAGGTACAATTACCTTATCAAGTTCTACTTTCCTCCCACTCACTTCTTTCGAGAGAAACTTCTTCTCTAGAAAGGATCCATCTTAACAACGAATAACTTGCTTTCGGATCTGTGATAGAAGGTGTACCCAATAGTTACCTTTGGGTATTCTATGAAGACGCACTTCTCGATTTGGGTTCGAGCTTATCGGTTGAAAACTTTTTCACATAAGCATCACAACTCCAAAACTTTAAGAAGCGACGACTTAGGTTTCTTTGTTAAACCATAGTTCATACGGTGTCGTCTCAATGGATTTAGATGGTGCCCTATTAAGCGTGAATGCAGCTGTCTCTAATGCATAACCCAAAAGCGATATTGGTAAATCGGTAAGAGACATCATTGATCGCACCATATCAAAATAAAATACGGTTATGACGTTCGGACACACCATTACGTTATGGTGTTCCATGTGGCGTGAGCTGTGAAACTATTCCACATTGTTTTATATGAAGGCCAAACTCGTAACTCAAATATTCTCCTCCACGATCAGATCGTAGAAACTTTATTTTCTTATTACGATGATTCTCCACTTCACTCTGAAATTCTTTGAACTTTTCAAATGTTTAGGACTTGTGTTTCATTAAGTAGATATACTCATATCTGCTCAAATCATCTTGTGAAGGTCGAAAATAACGATACTTGCCGTGAGCTTTAACACTCATCGGACGCATACATCGGTATGTATTATTTCCAATAAGTCATTTGCTCGCTCCATTGTTCCGGAGAAGCGAGTCTTTAGTCATCTTGCCCATAAGGCATGGTTCTTAAGCATCAAGTGATTCATAATCAAGTGATTCCAAAATCCCATCAGCATGGAGTTTCTTCATGCGCTTTACACCAATATGACCTAAACGGCGATTGCCATAAATAAGTTGCACTATCATTATTAACTTTGCATCTTTTGGTTTCAATATTATGAATATGTGTATCACTATGATCGAGATCCAATGAACCATTTTCATTGGGTGTGTAACCATATAAGGTTTTATTCATGTAAGCAGAACAACAATTTATTCTCTTACTTAAATGAATAACCGTATTGCAATAAACATGATCAAATCATATTTATGCTCAACACCAAATAACACTTATTTAGGTTCCACACTAATCCCGAAAGTATAGGGAGTGTGCGATGATGATCATATCAATCTTGGAACTACTTCCAACACTCATCGTCACTTCCCTTCAACTAGTTTCTGTTCATTCGCAACTCCGTTTCAAGTTACTACTCTTAGCAACTGAACCAGTATCAAATACCGAGGGGTTGCTACGAACACTAGTAAAATACACAGCAATAATCTGTATATCAAATATACCTTTGTTCACTTTGCCATCCTTCTTATCCGCCAAATACTTGGGGTAGTTCCGCTTCTAGTGACCAGTTCCATTGCAGCAAAAGCACTTAGTCTCAGGCTTAGGTCCAGACTTGGGCTTCTTCACTCGAGCAGCAACTTGCTTGTCGTTCTTCTTGAAGTTCCCCTTCTTCCCTTTGCCCTTTTCCTTGAGACTAGTGGTCTTGTAAATCATCAACACTTGATGCTCTTTCTTGATTTCTACCTTCGTTGATTTCAACATCACGAAGAGTTCGGGAATTGTTTTCGTCATCCCTTGCATACTATAGTTCATCACGAAGTTCTAGTAACTTAGTGATGGTGACTAGAGAATTCTGTCAATCACTATCTTATCTGGAAGATTAACTCCCACTTGATTCAAGCGATTGAAGTACCTAGACAATCTGAGAACATGCTCACTAGTTGAGCGATTCTCTTCCATCTTTTAGCTATAGAATTTGTTGGAGACTTCATATCTCTCAACTCGGGTATTTGCTTGAAATATTAACTTCAATTCCTGGAACATCTCATATGGTCCATGACGTTCAAAACGTCTTTGAAGTCCCGATTCTAAGCCGTTTAAGCATGGTGCACTAAACTATCAAGTAGTCATCATATTGAGCTAGCCAAACGTTCATAACGTCGCATTTGCTCCTGCAATAGGTACGTCACCTAGCGGTGCATTAAGGACATAATTCTTACGTGCAGCAATGAGGATAAACCTCGGATCACGGATCCAATCCGCATCATTGCTACTAACATTTTCAATAAAATTTTCTCTAGGAACACATATAAAAACATCGGGAAGCAAAAACATCGGGAAGCAACAACGCGAGCTATTGATCTACAACATAATTTGCAAAATACTACCAGGACTAAGTTCATGATAAATTAAAGTTCAATTAATCATATTACTTAAGAACTCCCACTTAGATAGACATCTCTCTAGTCATCTAAGTGATTCGTGATCCAAATCAACTAAACCATGTCCGATCATCACGTGAGATGGAGTAGTTTCAATGGTGAACATCACTATGTTGATCATATCTACTATATGATTCACGCTCGACCTTTCGGTCTCCGTGTTCCGAGGCCATATCTGTTATATGCTAGGCTCGTCAAGTTTAACTGAGTATTCTGCGTGTGCAAAACTGGCTTGCACCGTTGTAGATGGACGTGAGAGCTTATCACACCGATCATCACGTGGTGTCTCGGCACGACGAACTTTGCAGCGGTGCATACTCGAGGAGAACACTACTTGATAATTTTAGTGAGAGATCATCTTAAAATGCTACCGTCAATCAAAGCAAAATAAGATGCATAAAGGATAAACATCACATGCAATCAATATAAGTGATATGATATGGCCATCATCATCTTGTGCTTGTGATCTCCATCTCGAAGCACCGTCGTGATCACCATCGTCACCGGGCGCGACACCTTGATCTCCATCGTAGCATCGTTGTCGTTCGCCATCTATTGCTTCTCGACTATCGCTACCGCTTAGTGATAAAGTAAAGCAATTACAGGCGTTGCATTTCATACAATAAGCGACAACCATATGGCTCCAGCCGATTGCCGATAACCGGTTACAAAACATGATCATCTCATACAATAAAATATAGCATCACGTCTTGACCATATCACATCACAACATGCCTGCAAAAACAAGTTAGGCGTCCTCTACTTTGTTGTTGCAAATTTTACGTGGCTGCTACGGGCTTAAGCAAGAACCAATCTCACCCTCGCATCAAGACCACAGCGATACTTCGTCAAATAGACTCCGTTTTAACCTTCTCAAGGACGGGCGTAGCCTCAGTTCTACTAAAGTGAGAGAGCAGAGACCCGCCAGCCACCTTTAAGCACGAGTGCTCGTAGCAGTGAAACCTGTCTCGCGTAAGCGTCTGGCGTAATGTCGGTCCGGGCGCTTCATCTCACAATACCGCTGAACCAAAGTATGACATGCTGGTAGGCGGTATGACTTGTATCGCCCACAACTCACTTGTGTTCTACTCGTGCAAAACATCAAACCATAAAACCTAGGCTCGGATGCCTTTGTTGGGGAGCGTAGTAATTTCAAAATTTTCCTCGCACACGCAAGATCATGGTGATGCATAGCAGAGAGGGAGAGTGTTGTCTCGTACCCTCGTGACCCCGTAGCGGAAGCGATCTGGCGTAGAGGAAGTAGTCGTACGTTCTCCTCGCGATCCAACCGATCCCAGCCGTTACTCGGCGCCTCCGAGTTCTTGACACACGTACAGCTCGGTGGCGCTCCTCGGGCTCGATCCAGCAAAGCTCGGGGAGAGAGTTCGTCGGCCTGACGGCGTGGTGGCGATCTTGATGTTCTACGGCGTGGGCTTCGCCTAAGCACCGCTCACGATATGACCGAGGTGGAATATGGTGGAGGGGGGCACGCTGCAGCTAAGGAGCGATCTCAAGGATCAACTTGTGTGTTCTAGGGTGCCCCCTGCCCCGTATATAAAGGAGCAAGGGGGAGGGCCGCCGGCCCTAGGAGGCAGCGCCAAGGGGGGGAGTCCTCCTCCTAGTGGGAGTAGGACTCCCTTTCCTAGTCCAACTAGGAAGGAGGAAGGGGAAGGAAAGAGAGGGAGAGGAGAGGGGCCGCGCCCCCTTCCTTGTCATATTCGGACTCCCCATGGGGGGCGCGCCACCTCCTGGTGCGGCCCTCTCTCCCCTCTTGGCCCAATAAGGCCCATTACTTCCCGGGGTTCAGTAACCCCTCCGGCACTCCAGTTTTCTCCGAAACTTCGGAACCTTTCGGTGTCGAATATAGCCGTCCAATATATCAATCTATATGTCTCGACCATTTGAGACTCCTCGTCATGTCCGTGATCACATCCGGACTCCGAACTCCTTGGTACATCAAAATACACAAACTCATAATATAACCGTCATGAAACCTTAAGCGTGCGGACCCTACGGTTCGAGAACAATGTAGACATGACCAGAGACACGTCTCGGTCAATAACCAATAAGCGGGACCTGGATGCCCATATTGGCTCCTACATATTCTACGAAGATCTTTATCGGTCAGACCGCATGACAACATCGTTGTTCCCTTTGTCATCGGTATGTTACTTGCCCGAGATTCGATCGTCGGTATCAATACCTAGTTCAATCTCGTTCTTGGCAAGTCTCTTTACTCGTTCGTAATGCATCATTCCGTAACTAACTCATTAGCTACATTGCTCGCAAGGCTTATAGTGATGTGCATTACCGAGAGAGCCCAGAGATACCTCTCCGACAATCGGAGTGACAAAACCTAATCTCAAAATCGCCAACCCAACATGTACCTTTGGAGACACCTGTAGTACTCCTTTATAATCACCCGATTCACGTTGTGGACGTTTGGTAGTACCCAAAGTGTTCCTCCGATAAACAGGAGTTGCATAATCTCATAGTTATAGGAACATGTATAAGTCATGGATAAAAGCAATAGCAACATACTAAGCGATCGGGTGCTAAGCTAATGGAATGGGTCATGTCAATCAGATCATTCAACTAATGATGTGACCTTGTTAATCAAATGACAACTCCTTTGTCTATGGTTAGGAAACTTAACCATCTTTGATTAACAAGCTAGTCTAGTAGAGGCATACTAGTGACACTCTGTTTGTCTATGTATTCACACATGTATTATGTTTCCGGTTAATACAATTCTAGCATGAATAATAAACATTTATCATGATATAAGGAAATAAATAATAACTTTATTATTGCCTCTAGGGCATATTTCCTTCAATTTTTATCCGTGTAGGATCGATATTGTAGCTTGTCAGTTTCTTCAGAGGTAGGCATTTTTATTCAAAAAACTGCCACATCGCATCTTGCTCGCAAATAAAACTGCCAGGAGCGCATTTGTAGCCTAGCTAGTGATCGATCAGTAACTTGTAAACACTGAGCAAACAGAAATAAGTAACTATAATGCATCTCAATGATTCACAGATCATATACAAATATGTAGCTCCAAAAGCAAAGATCAGCCACTTCGGATCTTGCGTCGCAACTAAAACTAACTAGTACGATTCCAATACATAAGATCAACATGTTAATGCATCTCATTGATTCACAGATCATATACAAATATGTAGCTCCAAAAGCAAAGATCTAGAAAAAACATATGTTCTTCCTACTAACATGGATGCTTCTCTTGGCCAACATTCAATCTGATTGAAAGACAAATTTCTTTGTGAAGTCTACAATTCCTCTTGCAAGCGTAAGTGGTTTCACCAACATTTGGAACCATGAGAATGAACCACACATGATGGAGGAACATCCTTTGCAATATGATTTGGTCTTCTCTCGATCACACCATGAGACTATTTTGAATACAAACTTTAACTTAGGAAAATGATGCCCATTTTATAATCAGACCAAAGCAATGAAGCACCTAGTGTTGGCGATAAATAGTATAGTACTACTTTTCTACAGTCCATGAAGTGAGTATCCAATCTTTGTGTCTAGTTTCAAATGGTAACGCATGCGGTGACTATACTATTCTCTTGTGCAGTTCAACCAAAATTGCGGACACTTTGTTTGTTTGCCAATAGCAGCAGGCGAGACATCTATATACGCACAAATATCAAGCAGCTAGTAAACATATACCACACCATGTTAGCGATGATGGAAGAGGTGAAATCGATACAACGAAATTGAGCATCCAATCATTGAATCATGTCCTGCCCCTCAATGTAGGTCCACCCTGCCAATAAATTCACATGCAAACCACTAGTATTACTATCTAATGACAGTACAAAAAGAGTAGCAAGATAGTAGCAAACCATGTACCTTCGTAATGAACAGCTCGTAGTGCCACCAATTGGATATAAAGGTTTGGAAAAAAACATGCTCCTAATGTTGAACCAGTTGGACTTTTGTGCAGCTCCACTAAAATCGAGCATCCCTGTTTGCATAGACATTGAAAGTGTGATTACTATAAAAGTGGCACTAGTTGAAGCATAGACTCACAAATATAAGCATTCCAATTTCTTAATGGGAAAAGGTAGCAAGACTGTTTCTAAACACCTGTTTGAAGGAATAAATAAAGCAATAGCGGCTGATGTCAGGAAGGCATACATAGTTTTTTCAGAAAAACTGAGCCGTTCCTGACCTTTCCTCTTCTTTTAAGCAAATTTTGTGCAGTTCTACTAAAATAAAATGCCATCACCGCCTTGACAATTTAGTGACACTGTACAAAAGGAAATGACTTAACATTACATCATGATGTCGGGTATGTAGTAGACATGCATTAGAGACAAACATCTGAGACCTCCTCCAATAACATAATGAACATTAATTTTAACAAAGGTGTGACTAGCTTTACGGGATAATTTGAGTGAACTATACACCCTCTGTTCCTCAATATAAGAGCGTTTTGCGGTTCAATTTAAAGTACCCAAGCGTCTAGTATTTAGAAAAACAGGTAGTAGTTTTCTTGAGCACATATCTGGGAAAGCTTGCCACACTTTATTTATGTCCATACGCTAATGCAACACCATTGAATACTACAAATATACACTAATCCGATGGCTAGTGCAACGATAGAGTAGTTAGTTTATTACAGGTGCAATTACAATGGTTTTCTTGAACAGATTTCAATAAACTCTAGCTTTGGAAGGTTTCTATAAAATTAACAATACAAAATGTAAAGGTAACAAGTTTCAGCATTGGTATACTAGCTGTGCATGAGCATTAAACCAAATACGAAGTCGAAGGTAACTAGCATTACTAACTAATGACAGTATAAAAAAATTGCAAACCATGTACCTCCAAGGTAAATATCATTTCAAACTCGGGGGGACCTTAAAAATTGCTATCCCAATCTTGATAATCGATCAAACATAAAAACTTGATCGAACAAATCAAGAGAACAGCCGGAGGAGGAGGTGCCCACTCTTGACCTTTCCTCTTGTCTTCATAATTATGCATGCGGTTTAACCAAAATAAAATGACATCAGTAGCCTTGGCATTTTGGTGCACCTTTGTACAAAAAATTAACTTATCTCATGAAAGTGAGGTATGTAATCTATAAGCATTAATAGTTCAAAAACTAAAGGTAGTAACAAGTTTCATCGTTGGTATCTTTGGCTGTGCAACAACATTAGAATGCCTTAGGCGATACATCCACAATCAACGACTAACCTTGAAATGATCCGGTGACATTAAATGGCATTGCTTAAATTTATCGTGGCATTAGGTGAGGCGACATTAGTTAAATGTGGCATCACTTTAGCATAGCATTGCTTGACTTGATTGTTGGCGTTATAACAACAGCAAAAAAGTGGCAATAAGAGCATGGGAGGCCCATTAGGACGTTAGGCGCACCGATGCGATGTACCTCCACGAGCAGAGTGGTGAGGGAGGTATGGTTGCCCGAGCAACAAATATCCAGGCAGCATATGTGGATTCGTCCCATTTTTGTTCTCTTTAGCCACCTTTTTCCTATGTGAGGACAACAAACCGATCGACCTGTCATTCTCTATTGCGTTGTCATGCCTTTCTACCCTTCTTCAACCAAGAGACACGAGACTCGTTCCTTAGATACTGATTTTCCCGTTTTCAACCTAGATGCGGGTTCGATGCTACTCTCTTGGACAGTACAGTCTCCCTTCCTTTCCTTATTCAACCCTGGACATGCATTAGTCTGCATGAAGTAGGGTTTCCTTTAATAGTGCAAATTATGGTTTTAAATCTGCGTGGCAGTGAAGCGAGGATAGCAAATTAGGAAGATGGTGGAGTGGAAAAAGATCCATATGCAACGACGTGCCAGATGGGGCAATAGAACAAGGGTATGGTTCGAAAAGAGGTAGCATACCTAAGGGTCAGCGGGAAGTGGCTTCGCTTGTGGTCGTCGTCCTCCGCACACACTACCGCAGCAAGCTTGGGGACGGACGCCATCCCGCGCGGGCGCTAGGTCTGAGAGCACGGCCTTGTCGTCAGTGCGTGACCTCGCTCGCCGACGACGAGTGCGTCAACGCTGCACGTCCTTTTCTTCCCCGGAGGATCTGTGACCACCGGTGAGCAGGGAGAGAGGGGTCGTCTTTTTTAGATCTGGAGAGAGGGTGGTAGTGTGAGAAGCAAGTGGGCAGCCCTTGGCAAGAAAGCGCTGAAGCTCCAGCCTATATATCTTCTTTATACTACTAGTACTGGAGGTGGAGTAGTGGTAGAGTAGTTTATATTTTCTCTGCGTACAGTACTAGTTAGTCGTGTTTCAAAACTGAATGGCACGCCATTAAAAAAATAAAGGTCGATAATTAATGCGGCACCTCGGGCCAACGTGGCCAGATCGCATTTTGCACGAGAAATTACACACCATGTTTCGTTGACATGTGGTCCCGTTCCACATATCAGTGAGACGACGGCGAGTAGTAGGAGTATTTCCAAACCGACGTGTAGGCCGGGGCGCCCCTTCGTCAACCGTGGCAAACTGGCAACCGTCCACTGACTCTTCGCCTTTCCCTCTCGATTTGGAACTGCTGTCGCACGCTCTTTGTCTTCCTCCTCCATTTTCCTTCAGCCCTTCACCCTTTCTTCTACCATTGTTTGATCGTCTTCTCCATGGAGGGAACAGTACGGAAACGACTCCATTATTCTTGCCCCGATCTGAAAGATGACGTGGTGGAGGAACTCATTGATCGGTGCGACGTCATCACCTCGGCTAGCATGGCAGGTTCGTTCAAGCCCATTCTCGACTCAACTAATAACATCATTACAAGGAACCCAAGAGTCAAGGAGCGGTTTGATCTCCCCTATCTTCTTCGCGATGACCACGATGGTGGCGGCGTCATGACGGAGGCCTCGCTTTATGCAAGTTGATGCTGCTTGATAATGATACGTATGATGTTAAGATGCCATCGCTTGAGGGCAAGGCTTGGGCGGCGCAAATGGAGATTGGGTTGTTTACATTGGGTCCAAGCGTGTCATGACCCGATTCCAAGTCACATCGATCTAGCCGGTAACACCTCATATCACTTTGCGGCCTCACATACGGTATTCCACGGTGTCGCCTTACCATGGCCGGGACCGTTTCGCCTTTTGGCTCACGTATATGATAGTGTCGCTAGCATCCATATGATGAGAGAACCGGGCCGACATGGCTAGTCGTGAACCAAGCGGCGCTAACCCATGGGAACAGGCATACATGAATCACATCGAGCATGTCGGCCAGACGTGTGAATCCGGCTGTAGCATGTGGGCTAATGAGGACTCCGGGAACCGGGCTGTAGCAGCTAAGGCAGGACTCGGATGTCACCGCGTGACATTTCCCGAAGAACAGAACACAGGAATGAAGTGAAACACATGCCGGCTAGTCAAGTGTCAGAGCGGTAGTCTTTGGGCTAGCAGGACTCCGGTGAATCGGGCTGTAGCGGACTACTATCGCTCGAAAGCACTAGACTACATTTCCCCATATGAGAGGCTGCCAAGGATAAACAACAGATTGTCGGATCCCACACATACCAAGCATTTCAAACATACACACAATATGCTCGATATGTGTAAATACAAAATGGCATCACAACATAACTCTCGACTCAAGTATTTATTCATTAGGCTCGAGGAGCGAGATATTACAAACAGGGTCTCATGACCCAACTTTGAAACATACAAGTCAAAACACAAGCGGAAGCTAAACATGTCGAGTACGAGACATCTACAAATGAAAAAGGATGAGAAGCTGACTATCTACCAGATCTGCCGAGGGCACAAGATCGTAGCTGAGGTAACAAGCTAAGCGTCAAGTCCACGCGGAACTACTAGCGAGGCCAGCGTCTCTCGCAAAACATAAAATAAGCAAGCGTGAGTACAAATGTACTCAGCAAGACTTACATCGAACTAACTACATATGCATCATTATCAACAAAGGGGTGGTGGGGTTTAAGCTGCAGCACGCCAGCTTTGACTTCGGTGGCTATCCTGAACTACGATCGCAAGCAACTCTTTTGAGGTGGCGCACGAGTCCACATATTCACCATATCAATACACCACTATGGATCCGCTCCGTCTCCCCACGAGAACGCCATCCATAGCACTCACGCTTATCTTGCGCATTTTAGAGTATCCACTTTCACTTGTCTATGAACTGTTATAGGCAACCCGAAGTCCTTTACCACGGACATGGCTATTGAATAGATCATATTAACCTGCAGGGTGTACTTCTTCACACACTCTCGCCACTTACCGCCATGTACACGTCATGTATCTCGGCAACCTTCAAGCGGAAGCTTTGGCGAGGTGTCGGCCATGGCCTACCTAAACACTCAAGTCCCTAGTCCAGGTTTATCGCCTATTGGGTTCCATCCAGGAGTCGGACGAGGTTTCCACTAACGGCCCCGAGCGATGTGTGCGGGGTTCCCAGAAACACCAAGCAGGCGAATCGGTACACCGGGCCACGGTGTATCTACCGCATCATAGCCCACCCCTAGGGTCAGTGCTATGCACGGCCTCCAACACATATCCTACAAACACCAGAAACTAGTTGCAACTCCTGGACAGAGGACAAGGGTGGTTAAGAAGCCGAGAGAGTCAATTAAGGATCCCAATGTGTGGTAGTAACTGTTTCATGGATCACAAACACGTAACTCAGTTCACGAGGGCGGCTTCAATGAGACAACCCACCATGTACTCCTACATGGCCTCTCACCGCTACCTTTACCAAATCGTGTTCACACATTTAGCTCACACACATTAGGACATGTTCACACACCTCGATTCATCCTCGATGAACAGACCCGACTCAACTCTAAGCGATGGCAGGCATGACAAACAAGCATGAATGAGTAGGCACAACAGGGCTCAAACAACTCCTACTCATGCTAGTGGGTTTCATCTATGTCTTGTGGAATGACAGTCATGCAGAGGATAAAGGGGTTCAGCTACCGCAGAGCAAATGTGAGATGAATCGTTGTTGTCCTAATGCAGAAAAGAGAGCAGGAGCGAGAGAGTGGGATTATATCGGAATGAACAAGGGGGTTTTGCTTGCCTGGCACTCCTGAAGATGTTATAGCTCCTCATCGGTGTCATCGAACTCATCGTCGGAACCACGTCTATCGAGAGGGGACAAACACCGACAACTGAGAAAGAACACAATCAATGCAATGCCACAATATGATGCATGATCATGACATGGCAATATACTGTGATTTGAGCTAACGCATCTAGCTATGATTTAAATGAAGTTGGTTTGAATACATGATTCAAATTCCAACTCCATATATGATTATTTAAATGCACTTTATTTGTTTTGTCCAAAACAGAGGACAATCATTGTTCAAACATGCATGAAAATGGTATAGATGGATTCCTTGAATTTTTCTGATAATTTTTCATATATAAATTATTTGATTTGGAGCTACGGTTGAAATACTATGATTTTTAGAAGTTTTAGCTATTTTCTGAAATAAATAAATCGTTTAGATTTATTTAAAATCCAGAAAAGGGGTTTATTGCGTCAGCTTGAGGTCAAGCATCTGCGTCAAGCGATCAACTGGGTCAAACGGCGTGTGGGGCACGTCGGTGACTCGATGGTAAAGCCGGGTCAAACCCTTGACCGACCAGGGTTTGACTTGGCCCTGGGGCCCACGGTCAGCGGCTGGTGGTTGGTTTAGGCTGCGGGATTAGGCGCTAATGACAGCCATGTTGGCCTTGCCGGAGTTCAGCCGGTGACGACCTCGAGCCACGGCGGTAAGCCACGGAACGCTTCTAAAGCGGAGGAAAAGCGCGCGGGGACTACCAATCGGCAGCCCGCGCTCGACCGCATCCACCTGAGCATAGGGGAGGTCGTGGGGATGGCGGAGCTCGCCGGAGCAGGGCTCGCGGCGGCGGCCGAAGCTCGGTTGATGCGGGTTAGGCACGGGAGGGCACTAGGGGGGCTGCGGTTAGGCGCGTTAGACTCGTGGGGGTGCGGTGAGCTCAGTGGTTGGCTTGGATGCGTGCTTGCACGGCCGTAGCCGAGGTGGCGACATGGCCGGCGGCGAGGAGCTGTCGGCTCCGAGGGCCACGGTGGTTTAGAGGGCGCGGACGAGCACGGGGAGAGAGGGGAAAGGGAAAGGGGCTCACGGCGAATCCAGCAGAGGCGACGGCGAGGCCGGGGAGAGGCTGGAGCTCGCGAATCCCCGATGGGTCCGCCGGCGGTCAGAGGTTGAAGACGAGGTTGGGGACGATGCTGCAGTGCACCCGGCGTCACATGGGTTGGTGGAGACGAAGAGGAAGGAGCGGCGGTTCTTCTGGAAGCATCGGCGAGGCAAGGGGTGGACGGTGGCCACGGTGGCAGTGAACGGCGGCGATGGCTCGCTCGGGTGGCTCTTGAGGGCTGGGGGGAGAGGAAGGAAGTAGAGAGGGGGGGGGAGATGCAGGGGGTGTCGTGGCGCTCTTGGCGCCCTCCAACAGCAGAGGCGGCAAGCAGGAGGTGGCGGTGCGCGTGCGTGCGCTCCGTGGCCACGCTCCCTGTCCTACTGTCCCGAGGAGGAAGACGACAGGGAGGCTGGTGGCGGGTGGGCCGCAGGTGGGCAGCCACGGGGAGTTGGGCGATTCTTTGGCGCCGAGTAAGTTGCACAGGTATTCTCTCTCTCTCTTTTATTTCTGTTTTTCTAATTCTTCTTCAACTTTAGGGCTTTTATTTAAATACTAAAACATTTTCAAAAATCCTGAAGATAATTGTGGGCTCTGTTTGGATTATTCCTAATAGCCCTCACTTAAGTTCAGAAT